>OX382353.1:707500-1211941 GCA_947507615.1 Hemithea aestivaria | reverse complement strand
TTTTTTTTTTTTTTTTTTTTTTTTTTTAACGTGGGGGAATGCATTTACGCATACCCGCCCTGGGGAAGGACGGGTTATGTCGGGCTCGGCGCTGAAAAGATGGCAGTATCAGCACCCCTACCGACTAAACCTACCACGATGTTCCTCCGGCAACAGTTAGTGGTGGGGTCACGGGTCCGCTGTCGCACTCTCACGCGGCCCCACCGACACCGACTTCCACTTTGAGCAGCAGACTCTCCTCGGAGAAAGGTGTAGAGAGCCTTTCCCCTGTTTCTTGCGCTAAGCGATGCGCCAGAACATAAAGCTCATCGCCGAACTCCTCGATAGGCCTTTAGGTGTTCATTGGAATGTCGGAATGCCCCAAATCCGACACCCCAGGACCTATCAGCGGGGATGGAGTACGGGTTCTTCTCCGCCTCCTTTGCGCTCTCCTGATTGGGTCCGACAGGGGGTCTACTTCCCGCTGTCGTTCCTCGTACTCCCTTCGGGTCATGATGGCCTCGCAGAACGAGACCATCGCTTCCCACGGCTCCACCCTACTGACCATCTTTCCGACCACTGCCGACAATGATAAGTCTTCACCCATTATTGCGATCAAATCACGTCGCTCCTCCGACCCAGCTGGGCACTCCTGGAGTGCATGCTGTGCAGTGTCCTCCGCACAGCCGCACTGGTGACACACAGGTGTTGATTCCTTCCGAGCGACATTACACAGATATCTCCCGAAACACCCATGTCCCGAGAGTATCTGCGCAAGCCGGAAGGTCAACACCCCGTGTCTACGATCAACCCAGTCGATCAGCAACCTAACCTAACCTAACCTAACCTAACCTAACCTAACCTAACCTAACCTAACCTAACCTAACCTAACCTAACCTAACCTAACCTAACCTAACCTAACCTAACCTAACCTAACCTAACCTAACCTAACCTAACCTAACCTAACCTAACCTAACCTAACCTAACCTAACCTAACCAGTCGCGCTCCAGCCGTCGTACGGAGCAGTCGCATTTCAGAGTCGCTCCGCTGGTGACTTCGGTCGGCGGGAGGTCACCAACCACCGGTGACCGCCGGTGACCACTGGTGACCACTGGTGACCTCCTGAAGTGGAAGTGTCCCCTGACGAAGTCCCTGGAGCCGGGAGCGGCGCCCTACCACCTGAGCGCCCCTAGCACTGGCCCTGGGACCCCAGCACCGTGACTCCGGACGGCCTCCGATGGAATTTTTCCGAAGATTCCTGGTGACATGTCACCGATTTGCGGTGATTTCGGTGACACACAAGTCACCATCTCCGGTGATTTCGGTGACACAGGTCACTGAATCTGGTGACTTACGCGGCCGAGCTTCTGTGGCGGAGCGCCCGGTGCCGGGAGCGGCGCCCTACTACCTGAGCGCCCCTTGCACTGGCGCTGCGACTCCCGCCGCGTGCCTCCCGAGGACCTCCGATGGAGTTCTTCACAAGAACCCGGGTGACATATCACCAATCTTTGGTGACATGTCACCAATCTTTGGTGACATAGTCACCATCTGGGGACCTGTCACCACCTCTGGTGACTTCAGTCACCTTCTTCGGTGACATTGGTGACATTGGTCACTTATGAAGCGTCGGCAGCTGGAGATACACCAAATCGTCATCCACGTGCGTCCAGTACTGGAGACCTTGAGACTCAAGAACACCATCGAGTCACCCACCCAGCGTCATCGTCGAGGGACTTCAGTGACATGTCTCCTTCGGGAGGACACTTAAGTGATTGTGCCAGTGTTTGTTGTGACCGAATAACAAAAAGGGAAATACTCCCCTATTACAGTGTTGTCATGAGTGAGTTCTCACCGGATTGCAGTGTACGGATTACAGTGCCCATGTATTGTGGACGTCACTCCCAGGACATTATAACTTCTCCTCGGTAAGCAGCTTATTTCCCTTCCTTAAATGTGACATTTACCCGTGCTTTCGGCGTGATCTTCCTGCATTAACCTCATGACACACCTCGGCGAACACTCATGTGGCCACACTTTCATCTGTAAATATTTAATTTAAGAAGTAATCTAAGTATTTAATAATAAGATCTAGACTGTACCTATGTGTCATCATTAAGTGTCTGCTCATTACCTGATACTCAATCGTATTAACCAATAACAATCCAACAAATACTTATAACCATTTATACAAACTTAATATCATTCTCCATCATCAATTCACTCCACAATCAAAATTATTCAGTCATACACCATATACAAACCAGAAATTTATCATATCTCTCACCATCTACACTCCATCAACCATATACTTATTACCATTTAACTCAATACACTATATTAACCAATAACAATCCATCAACTACACACAACCATTTATACTAACTTAATATTATTCTCTATCATCAATTCATAACCAATAACAATCTAACAACTACTCACAACCATTTATACTAACTTAATATTATTCTCTATCATCAATTCATAACCAATAACAATCTAACAACTACTCACAACCATTTATACTAACTTAATATTATTCTCTATCATCAATTCATACCACAATTAAATCTCTGAAATTATCCAGTCTTACACCATTTACAAACCAGCAATTTATTATATTTCGCGCCATCTACACTCCACTAACTATAAACTTATGCATCATCTTACCTTAAAACTCAATACACTATCTACATTCAAGCAACTTATCATATTTCACGCCATACTCTAGTACTGACTACTGTATTCTCTATATTCCTTTACTCAACTTATGTACCACCAATATGCTCTAATATTAGTGCTACTATATATGGCACTAATTTAATTTTTGGTCACCGGATTTGTCAGACTTTGGTCACCGGTTGGTGGCTTTGGTCGCCGACTGGTGACATTGGTTGCCGGTTGGTGATTTTGGTCACCGGCTGGTGACTTCGGTCGCCGGCTGGTGACTTTGGTCACCGGTTGGTGCCTTTGGTCACCGGTTGGTGACTTTGGTCGCCGGCTGGTGGCTTTGGTCACCGATTGGTGACTTTAGTCACCGGCTGTTTATATGTATAATTTATGTTAATAGGTTTAATAATAGTTTAATTACATTAAGACTTAGAGACTTGTATATATGTAAATATGCTAGGATTAAGGTATTGTTAAGTTTAGGATAAGACAACAGCCTCTCCCATAATATCCTGGATAGCTGTCCCCTGCCTTGAGTGCTTCAGTGGGGTGGCACCATTGCGGGGGGAGTCATCTTGGAATGGGGGACGCCAAAATAGGCTTCAACTTGGGAGATTTTACTCTCCCAGGTATGTATATAATATATTGTAAGATAGGTTAAGACTCAATAGTAGTAGGTTCCATCTTGAGGGGCGGGGCCATTTCACTAGCAACCTTCGGTTTTGTGTCTTGACGAGGGCCTGGTGAGGTGGCCCGGACCCTCGAGATGGCTGTAAATAATTATAGGTTAAGACAGCAGTCCCTCTCATAATCTCCTTGTAACTGTCCCTCCCGCCTTGAGTACTTCGGGAGATGGTGCCATTGCGGGGGGCTGAGACTGGGAACGAGAGTCGACAAAAACATCTCAGCTTGGGGGTTCACCCTCCTAAGCATGTATATATTAAAACTGTATAAAAGGTTAGGATATTAATAAGTCCCTTTTTGGGGAGCCGGGTCACTTGACCGGTAACCCTCGTTTTCGGGGTTCGCGAGGGCCTGGTTTGGTGGCTTGGACCCTCAGGAATGGTTGTTAATATGTATATTTTGTAAATAGTCTCTCATTTAAGTAGGTCTTTAAGGATTTAGAATTAAGTTTAATCATAAGTTTATAACTCAAACTGTAAGAGGACACAAAAAAAAAAAAAAAAAAAAAAAAAAAAAAAAAGTGTGTCCTCCAATATAAAATAATCTTGTAATCTGTACCTGTACATAAGAGTATGTATCCTTATATATATGTATACAAATATTTATTACACATATTTATATATACCTATTTATTTATAATATATATTTGTAAAATACTTATGTACAGGTCCCTTATAAATTACCAATATGTTATGTAATCTCCCCTGGCGTGGGGATGGGAGGGGAGCTGTGGGGGGGCCTGCGGGGTGGCTCTGGTGGACTGAACGATGGACAATATCCAATCCAAACCAGCTCAACCAACTCTCATTGGCCAGCGTTCAGTCCATTGGAGTTGCCCTGTGGAGTCCGCCACTGGCTCTTCTTTTTGTCTCGGCGTCAGGCGGCGGTCCGGTCGTTATCACTTCATTTACTTATATACACTTGTACCAATAACTCATTATACCACACCAAAAAGCAACTTATAACACATTATATCTTATCAAATACAAACACTTTTTATACCCACTTACATCAACTGATTTAAATCACTGCATACACCAACACACTATGTCCCCTTATTCAAATACATTATTTGTTAAAGCAACTTAAAATTTACTGTACCTTCTCAATCACACTACATAAACATCACTCTTGAAACATACACATACATCAAATAACTTCTCAAACTACACCACTACAATCACTTATTTACACTCCCACTAATACTCACCATAACTATTATTATAAGTATTATATTCTTTTCCATTTTCGTATTAATATCTATTCTTCTTCCTCCAATCCTATCCACATCCCTTTCCTTCCCAACCCTTATAAATTATATACCTATATATATATCTAAGTATTTATCGCCTCCACCCTTTCCACAAATCTCTCCTCCCTTACCCAATCATCTAATTCCTTCTCTAATCATAAATTCCTCTTCCTTTTTCCTCCCCTACATCCTTCCTATTTCCAACCAACTCAGCCCCAACCAACTAAATCCTATTCCCATCCACTTAGCACGGGAAGGGTAAGAAGTATACCGTTAGCATCGAGCCCTTCCCATATGTGCTAATCCCAACCATCTTCCTTCAAAAAAAAAAAACCTAACCTAACCTAACCTAACCTAACCTAACCTAACCTAACCTAACCTAACCTAACCTAACCTAACCTAACCTAACCTAACCTAACCTAACCTAACCTAACCTAACCTAACCTAACCTAACCTTTTTTTTTTTTTTTTTTTTTTTTTTTTTTTTTTTATCCCAGGAAAAATGCGTTACGCATCATCACCCCACGCCGGGGGGCGCGAGGCGGTATGTGGGACTCCCCCGCCAAAGATGGTAGTGGCGGGGATACCCACTAAAAAACCTGGGGGTGTTCCTGCGGGACGCCATAATGCCGGGGCAACGGGTACGCCGAAGCATTCATCCGCTGCCCCGACGGCGTTTGGTCCTCACTGACAGGAGGACCCCTCCGCGGTGGGGTGAAGAGGAGTTTCACCCCACCCTCTCAAGGGGCGCGCGGAAACACCGCGCGCGCCACCTCGTGGGTCTGTTCTTGCGGCGACGAATACCCCCGTACTCGCCGCCTAGACCCAGGTTATGGGGGCTGGAGAAGGGCGTGGAAGATACGCCTCCGACGCCCCCTTCTCCGGGCACGCATCGGGAGGTCGGTGGTGACCTCCCGTTCGCGTTCCGCGATCTCCTTCTGCGAGATGACACTCTCGCAGAACGAAACCGCGGCCTGCCACGACTCCTCGCTCGCAACCATGGCTCTTACCATGGTTGCCAGCGAGAGTTCGCCCCCCATAACAGCGACGAGGGCACGGCGCTCACTGACCCAAGCTGGGCACTCCTCCAGTGTGTGCTGCGCCGTATCCACGTCGCTACCACAGTGGTGGCAAGCAGGGGTCGGTTCCCTGCCGGCTACGTGGTGCAAGTACTTTCCGAAGCATCCGTGCCCGGAAAGCACCTGCACGAGCCGGAAGGTCAAGGACCCGTGCTCTCTGTCCGTCCACTGCTGGAGTAGTGGACGGACTGCCACCACTGTCCAGCTGCCTGCTCGAGGGTGGGCCAGACGCGTACTCCACCTCTCGAGCAGTGCCTCCTTGGCTCTCTCCTTCCACCTCTCTACCTCCCTGGGAGACGCGGTGAGCCCGCGGAGGCGGAGCGCGGCGCGCCACTCGTAGCGCGCCGCATACAGCTCCGCCTCCAGGTCCCAGGGGGGAGATCCTGCCAAGAGGCACGCCGCCTCGTAGGAGACCGTGCGGTAACCCCGTATTACCCCGACGGCCATCACCCTCTGAGGACGTCTCAGATGGGCGATGGTTTGCTCCGTCAGGGCATCCACCCATACGGGGGCTCCATACAGAGCCATGGACCGCACGACTCCCGCGTATAGGCGACGGCAGCTGGTCCGAGGTCCGCCTAGGTTCGGCAGCAGCCGCTTGAGAGCGGCCGCCGCACCCATCAGGCGGGGAGCCAACCGGGCAAAGTGCTCCCGGAAGTTCCACCGCCCGTCGAGGACGAGTCCAAGATATTTCATCGAGGGCTCGACCCCGATGCAGACCTCCCCGATAGGGATAGTGGAACCCCTACTCGGGGCCCTCCGAGGCCCGTGAAAACACAGGGCCTCGGTTTTATCGAGGGCCACCCGGAGTCCCAATCTCCCTATCCGTGCCACCACCTCCCCCACCGCCACGGTGGCAAGGCGGGCAGCCTCCTGGAATGTCCCCCCCGGGGCCATGACGAGCGTGTCGTCCGCGTAACACGTCACGCTGGCCCCCGGGGGAAGATCCCCGCGCAGCACCCAGTCGTATCCGATGTTCCACAGGAGCGGTCCTAAGACCGAGCCCTGTGGAACACCGCACGACATCTCTCTCCGCAGCGTCCGCCCATCGTCGCCCGGATAGGTGATGCACCTATCCGAGAGGTAGGCCCCGACAATCCGGCTCAGGTAGGGAGGCACATCATGGTACTTCAGTGCCTCCCTGATGACGGCCCACGGCATGGTGTTGAACGCGTTGGCGATGTCCAGGGACACCGCCAACAGAACACCGCCGCGGGCGACCACCATGTCCGAGTGGGCCTTGACGCGCTTGATCGCGTCAATCGTCGACCGGCCCACCCGGAAGCCGAATTGTCGATCGGACAAATCCGGGCCTACCTCGGCGATATGCTTGACGAGGCGGCAAGCCACCACCCGTTCAAACAACTTGTCCGCCTCGTCAAGCAAGACGATGGGACGGTACGCTGCGGGAGAG
Source organism: Hemithea aestivaria (assembly GCA_947507615.1). Taxonomy (NCBI): domain Eukaryota; kingdom Metazoa; phylum Arthropoda; class Insecta; order Lepidoptera; family Geometridae; genus Hemithea; species Hemithea aestivaria. The sequence continues at coordinate 1,204,865 of OX382353.1, read as the reverse complement.
TCTGCTGCGCGCCCCTCCTTTCGGAGGAGCACAAGGCTGCCCGCCTTCCACCGCGAGGGGAACCGCCCCGACTCCAGACAGGCATCCATGAGCCTTCGGAAGCGGTCCCCGAGGGCGTCCAACGCCAGGACCCAGGCGACGCCGGGAATGCCATCCGGCCCCGGAGCCTTGCGCTTACCGCGCATCCGGGACACGGCATATCCCAGCTCGCCCGCCGACACTGGTGGCACCGCAGTGTCCTCCTGGCGCGCCCTCTCGGGAGGCGCCATCTCCGGGGGCTCGTACTCCACCCCGGAGGGAAAGAGCGAGCTAACCACCTCCTCCAGAAGGCGGGGCTCCAGAGTCTCCGTCAGTGGGGGGGCCCATGGTCGGAGTTTCCCCCTGACCATTTTGTAGGGCCGCCCCCACGGATCGCGGTTCAGAGACTCTAGGAGCTCCGCCTTAGCCCGCTCTTTGGAGTCGCCAATCAGCCGCTGCAGAGCCTTTTTGCGCTCCGTATACGCGTCGTGCAGCTGCTGACTGGCGAGTCTGCGCCTCCCCCGAAAACGTCGTGTGGCCTGGCGTCTCGCTTCCACGCAGCGGGAGCGCTCGGCTGCGATCTCCTGAGACCACCAGTACACACACGTTTTCTGAGGATGAGGTCTGGCCCGGGACATGCCAGCGTCGCATATTTGCGACATCGCTTCCCGGAACCACTCGGCCTCATCCTCCACATCCACCGGCCCCTCTGGGGGGGCCAGCCACGCCTGGACAATGGAAGCCTCTATGATGGCCTCCTTGTCCAGGCTCCTTATGGCCCACCTCGGCGACGACGGCGTCGTCCTCGGGCGACGGGGACCGGAATTTGTGGAGACACTGAATCGGATATACAGATGATCCGACAGTGTCTCCACATCCTCCACCACCTTCCAGTCCCGAACACGGCGTGCGATGGCTGGGGCGGCAAATGAGAGGTCCACGATGGACCCCCCGTTCCGCCGCACGCACGTGTTTACCGACCCGCGGTTGAGTACCGACAGGCCGGCTATCGTCGCCCACTCCTCCAGAGTCTCGCCGCGCGCATCAGTCCTGGGGGATCCCCACGCCACGGACTTGGCGTTGAAATCCCCCATGACGAGCGCGGAACGAGGCAGGGTCTGCCCAATGAGGGTCCCTACCACGTCCAGGAGCGACTCAAACTCGGCGAGACTCCTGTTGGGCGAGAAGTACACCCCGATGAGGAGGTACTCTCGCCAGAGGACCGCAGCGTACCCACTCCCCCTCGCAACAACCGAAGGGGATGGGGCGCCGGACGCCGTCGAGGCGACGATGGCCACCGAACCATCAACATCTCCTACCCAGTTATCCCGGGGAGGGATGAAGTATGGTTCGGAGACCACCGCGACCTCTATCGACCACTGTGCCATGCTCTGCAGGAGTAAATCCTGCGCTGCTGCACAGTGGTTAATATTCGCCTGCAGAACCTGGTGGGCCATACTAATCCCCCGCGGTTTCCATGTCCTCCACTACCCGCGGGGGAGACCGGGCGGCCGGGATGTGAGCGGCCGCTCCGGTGCTCCTCTTTGGTTTGGGTGGGTGACATTGTTTGCCACCCATCCGATGCGCCGATGGTTTTCCCGCCGCCGCGCACAGAGAGCACTTGGGCGCGGGGGCGGGGCACTTGGCCGCTACGTGGCCTTTTTGACCGCAGCGATAGCATTCATCGCTGCGGTCCGCCGTGCAGGTGCACTGCACACGGACGTGCCCCGTGTGCAGGCACTTGTAGCACCTCATCGGCCGGGACTCGAGCACAGTGACCTGCGCCGAGACCCAGCCGACGAGCAGCCTCCCACCCGCTGCCAGCTGCTTAGCGGTGACCACTGGGCAGCGCACGAAGGCAGAGCCCGAACCTCGGAATCCCTGCCGCACCTCTCCGACTTGCACCGACTGCTCGGAGCAGCCGGTGCGCTTCGCCACCGCGGCTTGTATATCCGCGGGTGCCACGGAGTCATCCAGGCCGGAAACTCGCAGCTCTGCAGTCTTGACCGGCCTGGAGATCTTCACCATGGCAGGGTCCAAAACCTCCCTGAGTTTCGCAGCCAGGGAGTCCGCCTTCTCGCCGCTGGTGCTTCCCGACACTTCCAGAATGCGGGCCCCGGTGGCTGCCTTACGGCTCCGGAGCCCCTGGTCGATCCCTATACTGGCGAGATCGACCGCCCTTCGTGCCTGTCCGAGCACATCGGCGTATGAAACGCCACCCTCCACGGCCGCCGGCTGCAGCGAGATTACTACAGCCGATGACCGCGGAGCCTGCAGCTTCACCTGCTGCCTCTTGACCGGCACCGGCGCGGCAGTACGCTTGCTACCGCGCTTACCAACCACTGTCCAACCGGCTTCCGGCACAGGCGCCGAGGCAGGCTGCGGGGCAGCATTGGACACGCCAGGTTGGGCCACCGCCGACCACGAAGCAGTCAAGGCCCGTGGGGCTGGAGGAAGGGGGCGAGGCGTAGGCTTAGTAGTAGCGGCTGCTGCCGCCTTTCCCTTGCCCTTGCCCTTCCCCTTACCCTTCCCCTTGCCCTGTTGCTTCTCGGGAGGGGCAGTCACCGGCACAGGGGCGGTGGATGGCCCGGGCTTCGGCTGTTGAGCCGCGGCTGCAGCTGCAGCCCTCTCTCTGGCCGCGAGTGGAGGCGCCACCCGCTGCGCCGGAAGGAGGCGACTCTCCACTTCCTCGAGCCGGGCGTTGACCATGGTCCCGACCTGGACCATGATACCCCTGGCGAACTCTTCCTGCGACAGGGCAGGAGGAGACGCTCGCTCGGAGAGCATCGGAGAAACCCTCCGGGGAGCCGGCGTCGGCGAGGGCGGTGAAAGTGCAGGAGGCTCCCTGTTCCGCGCCATCTCGACCCGGAGCATTTCCACCGCGTTACGCAGTCCCGCCACCTCCGTCCGAAGGCGGACGTTCTCCGCCTTCAAGACTGCCACCTCCGAAGTGGAGCTCCTGCTGGCCAGAGCCTCCACTATTTCCGCGACGACCCGGGTCGTCAAGTTGAGGCTTTTTACAAAGCCCCCCTTGAGACTACCGGATCTCGCGGCCACCTCTTTATTTATGAGCAGGCACTTCTTGGCCTGCCCAAGGAGCACGTCGGCAGGCTGTTCGCCAACCGTGCCCAACGACGTCATTGAGGCGTCCAGGTCGCGAGCCATTTGCTCCACTGTTTGCTCGACCTGAGCCTTTCCAGCCTCGGTTTTGCGGAACTCCGCCCTGCGGTTTATGAAAACCTTTAGAGGCGGAGGTCCCATTAACTCACCCTCGGTGGAGGACACCGAGGGTGACGGCGACAAGTCGCACCGCTGTCTCCTCCGAGATGTAGGCGCCCATAAGGCACCAACTAGCGGCTCCGCTAGAGCCTCCAGCACCTCCGGAGACGGAATGACCCGTCCCGCCACGGATTCAGCCTCGGAGTCGGACGGGGCGTCCGACATCCGAACCGGCACATCCACACTAGCCGCAGATAGTGCGCGGCTAGTCGACGCTTGCGCGTCGGAGGTTTGGCCCTGAGAAGGGCCTTTTGGTTGGCCCTGAGAAGGGCCTTTGGTTTGGCCCTGAGAAGGGCCTTTGGTTTGGCCCTTAGAAGGGCCCTTCGCAAAACGCCCGGAGGCGTCCCGCTCAGCTTTTTTAGGCATCTTTACACCAAGAACACAGAAAACACCAGTGATATCTGCGAATGCACAGCGCGCTTTAGCCGTTCCCCGGTCTGCCACTCCGTTACGGTGACAGAACCGGGTACCGTTGCCCGGGAGAGACGATCGAGGACGTACACGCTGTGGGGGCTCCCCCAACCTAACCTAACCTAACCTAACCTAACCTAACCTAACCTAACCTAACCTTCCCAGGAAAAATGCGTTACGCATCATCACCCCACGCCGGGGGGCGCGAGGCGGTATGTGGGACTCCCCCGCCAAAGATGGTAGTGGCGGGGATACCCACTAAAAAACCTGGGGGTGTTCCTGGGGGTGCACCTCCTCCAGAAGGCGGGGCTCCAGAGTCTCCGTCAGTGGGGGGGCCCATGGTCGGAGTTTCCCCCTGACCATTTTGTAGGGCCGCCCCCACGGATCGCGGTTCAGAGACTCTAGGAGCTCCGCCTTAGCCCGCTCTTTGGAGTCGCCAATCAGCCGCTGCAGAGCCTTTTTGCGCTCCGTATACGCGTCGTGCAGCTGCTGACTGGCGAGTCTGCGCCTCCCCCGAAAACGTCGTGTGGCCTGGCGTCTCGCTTCCACGCAGCGGGAGCGCTCGGCTGCGATCTCCTGAGACCACCAGTACACACACGTTTTCTGAGGATGAGGTCTGGCCCGGGACATGCCAGCGTCGCATATTTGCGACATCGCTTCCCGGAACCACTCGGCCTCATCCTCCACATCCACCGGCCCCTAACCTAACCTAACCTAACCTAACCTAACCTAACCTAACCTAACCTAACCTAATCAGTCATCTTAAGGCATTTAACAAAACTTAATCCAAAAATACACACGACACAAACACTACATATTATACACCCAGGGGCCTGACAGACCTGAGGGACTCAGGGGACCAAATCAAATCTTACAACGTAGCACTACCTCATTTATTATTGCATAAAATTTTTGCCAGCGTTCAGCATATCTAGTGACAACTGTCCAATGTCTAATGTGACTAATGTCATGACTGGTACTGGTCTCTACCTATAAAATTGTATGTTGAATTATTAACTGTTAATTGTTTTATATGTATATTAGGTAAATAGCTTCCCGATTGGAGACATTGGTCACCGGTTGGTGGCTTGGGTCCCCGGCTGGTGGCCTTGGTCACCGGTTGGAGACATTGGTCCCCGGCTGGTGACTTTGGTCACCGGTTGGTGACTTTGGTCACCGGTTGGTGACTTTGGTCACCGGTTGGTGATGTTGGGCCCCGGCTGGTGACTTTGGTCACCGGTTGGTGACTTTGGTCCCCGGCCGGTGACTTTGGTCACCGGTTGGTGGCATTGGTCCCCGGCTGGTGACTTTGGTCACTGATTGGTGACTTTGGTCCCCGGCTGGGGACTTTGGTCGCCGCTTGGTGGTTCTGGTCCCCGGCGGGTTAATTGTTGTCATCGCTTACTTAAATCCAAATTATTTTGTAATTGTAAAAAAAAAAAAAAAAAAAAAAATTATATAAGGATCTAGATTTAAGGATAACATAATAGAATTAAGGTAATTAAGGTAATTAGGTCAATCTGTAAGAGGGCACAGAGAAAAAAAAAAAAAAAAAAAAAAAAAAAAAACAAAAAAAAACAGCATTATGTCATGTAAATACTATATGTATAAAAATACAGCTTTATGTCATGTAAATAATATATTAAAAAAAAAAAAAAAAAAAAAAAAAAAAAAAAAAAAAAAAAAAACGGCTTTATGAAAAAACCTGTGTCCTCTAATAATAATAATCTTGTAACTCAAATAGTTCATGTAAGCTTGTACCTGTACATAAGTGTATGTATCCCCATATACATATAAAAATATACTATAATACATCTTGTTATTATTTTAATATACATATTTTTCTCTAATTATATATTTCATATATATTATATAATAAACTTATGTACAGGTCCCCTGTCAATATGCTCTTTAATATAACCCCCTATAAAGCAACTAATAACTTTACACCTTCTTTTACACACTACATTAACATTACCCTTTACACCCACATACAACAACTGACCACTCCAATTTGCACAAGTCTTCCTAACAGAACTTAACTCACTGCATCCACCAGCACACCATGTCGGTGACTGCAGTTCCTTATTTATATATTATGTAAACTATCATTTATAATGTGTATTATATTTTCAATTTTCGTATTAATATCTACGCTTCTTCTTCCAATCCTATCCAAGTCACCCCTTTCCATCCTAAAGACCTTTATAAAAATAAATATTTATAAATATTTGATATATACATATCTAAGTATTTATCGTCTTCCATCCCTTCCATTACATCTCTTCTCCCTAACCAATCAACTCATTCCCTCTCTCATCATAATTCCTTTTCCTTTCCTTCATCCTTCCTCATATCCTTCCTATTTCCCACACTAAAACCAACTAAACCCAAACCATCTCACCCACTCCAATCCACTTAGCACGAAGAGGGCAAGAAGTATACCGTAAGCATCGAGCCCTCTTCACCAAGTGCCATCCCAATCACCTTCTTATCAAAAAAAAACCTAACCTAACCTAACCTAACCTAACCTAACCTAACCTAACCTAACCTAACCTAACCTAACCCAACCCAACCTAACCTTTTTTTTTTTTTTTTTTTTTTTAACGTGGGGGAATGCATTTACGCATACCCGCTCGGGGGGAAGAGCGGGTTATGTCGGGCTCGGTGCTGGAAGAGATGGTAGACCCAGCACCCCTACCGACTAAACCTACCACGATGCTCGTCAGCAACGACAAGTGGCGGGGTTACGGGACCGCTGTCGCATTCACACGCGACCCCGCCTACGTCGAGTTCCGCCGTAACGGAAACACCTCGGGGGAGACTGGCACCTCCCCCGTTTCTGGCTCCGAGCGACGTACCGGAGCACACGGTGCGTCGCTGACTTCACGGTGGGACCTTAAGTGTTAGTAGGGACGCCGGAAGTCCCCACATCCGACGCCCTAGGTCCCGCAAGCGGAGACGGTGTTCTGACTCTTCGCCGCCGAGTCCGCGCTCTCCTCATTGGGTGGGACAGAGGGTCAGTTTCCCGATCCCTCTCCTCCACCTCCCTCCTTGCCATAATGGCCTCACAAAATGCGGCCATCGCGTCCCAAGCCTCTGCCCCGCTGACCATCTTACTGATGACGGTCGGCAGGGACAGGTCCGCGCCTATAACAGCGATGAGCCGCTGTCGCTCCTCGTCACCGTCCAAGCACTCTTCGAGTGCGTGCTGGGCAGTGTCCTCCACACACCCGCACTGATGGCACCTGGGTGAGTCTTCCCGCCGGGCCACATTGCAGAGGTACCTCCCGAAACAGCCGTGTCCCGAGAGTACTTGCGTGACCCGGAAAGTCAACACTCCATGCCGACGGTCCATCCATTCGACCAGAATGGGTCGTATGGCTTCTAACAGGCGGCTGGCACCAGCTCCTCTGCTACCCTGAACTCCAGGCTGTAGCCGCTCAGACCAGACCGCAATGGCCTCGTCCCTGGCCTGTTTTCGCCAATGCTGGACCTCCTCTGGTGTTGGTCGGAGGTCTCTGGCCCTTGCATTCGCCCTATGCCAAAAGACCGAGGACAGAACCTCGGCCTCTAAGTCCCACGGGAGACATCCCGAAAGGACGCACGCTACCTCGTGTGAGAGTGTGCGGTAACCTCGACACACTCTGACGGCGATCACTCTCTGCGCTCTGCGCAGTATCGCGGTCTCCCGTGGGTGAAGTGACCCTGCCCATATTGGCGCTCCATAGAGGGCCATCGATTTCACCACCGTCATATACAGGCGGCGGCAGCTCCCATTTCCACCTCCGATGTTTGGCAGGAGGCGGCTAAGTGCTCCTGCGGCTCGCTGCAGCTTCGGCGAGAGTTGCTCCAGGTGCGGCCCGAACCGCCACCTACTCTCCAGCACGACGCCCAAGTGTTTGAGCGTCGGCTTCACCTCAATGGTGGTTCCTCCTACCACAATTACGAATCCAGCAGGTGGAGCCTGCCGGGGGCCGTGAAAGAGAATGGCTTCGCACTTGTGCAAAGCCACTTCTAGCCCTAAGCGCCTTATTCGACTTACCACGGCTGCTACGCCAGCTGTGGCGAGGATTGCCGCCGATCTATAGTCATTGCCACGGGCAGTGACCAAAGTGTCGTCTGCATAGCAGACGACGTCTACTCCGGGCAAATTCGCAGCCCGTATGACCCAGTCATACCCGATGTTCCACAGGAGTGGCCCTAAGGCCGATCCCTGAGGAACACCGCGCGTGACAGGACTGCATATAGTTCCCGTTCTGGTGGGGAACACCACTTCTCTGTCGCGTAGGTAGTCGCGTATGAGACTGCGCAGGTACATGGGGAAACCATGGTACTCCATGGCCGTCGTTATTATTGTCCAGGGCAGGGAGTTAAAGGCGTTGGAGATGTCGAGAGACACCGCCATCACCACCCCGCCACTGGAGCAAGCCGTCTCAATTTGATCGCGCACGCGCGAAATAGCGTCTATAGTTGAGCGGCCTCCGCGGAACCCGAACTGTACATCCGCTAGATCGGGGCCAGTCTCAACTAAATGCCGGGTAAGGCGGGCAGCCAGTACTCGCTCCAGGAGTTTGCCGGCCTCGTCCAGGAGGACGATAGGGCGGTACCCAGCTGGTTCGTCCGCGGGGCGGCCTTCCTTGCGTAGCAACACCAGGCGACCACTCTTCCAGCGTCTCGGAAATCTGCCCTCCCGCATGCAACGGCTAAACAGATTCCTCACCCGTGTGCCCAGCTCCTCCATGGCGAGAGCCCACACGCGACCCGGAACACCGTCTGGTCCCGGGGCTGTGTTTTTGACTGTCATCCGCAGCACAGCTGCACCCAGCTCGCCCTCGGTCACCTCAGGCACAGTCTCCGACTGCCGCTCACTCGCCAGTGGAGCAGGCATGGGGGGAGGACAGAACCCCTCTCCAGGATCAGCTGGGAAAAGACCGGCAATAACCCGCCGCAGCACAGGTGGCTGCAAGGTGGAAGTTGCGGGGGGAGCCCAAGGGCGAAGCTTCTGCCTCACCATCTTGTACGGCTTCCCCCACGGATCTCGCTCGAGAGAGTCCAAAAGCCGCTGCCAGCACGCTGTTTTGGAGTCTGCTATGGCTGCACGGAGAGCCTTGGCCGCAATTCTGTATTGAGCATAAAGCTCATCAGACACAGGCGTCTCCGTACGCCTCCTCCGCCGGTACCTCTGGTAACGACGGCGTCTGGCTGTACACTGGCGGCGAAGCTCGGCAATTTCTTCCGTCCACCAATACATTTGGCGCTTTGACGGAGAAGACCTAGCACGCGGCATGGAGGCATCGCAAATGCATTCCATCGCCGCGCAGAGTCTGTCAGCCTCCTCATCGACACTGACGGGTTCAGATGAAACTACCCAATCCTGGAAGATTGCTGCTTCCCGGAGTAGATCCACCTTCAGCTGTTTGAGAGCCCAGCGCGGGCCAATCTGCACCGAACTATTGCCGTCCCGATCCGTAGCCAAGGAAGAGACGCTGAATCGGATATAACGGTGATCCGAAAGCGTCTCTTCGTTTGCCAACACTTCCCAGTCGTTAATACGACTTGCGATGTCCGGACTGGCGAGCGTCACGTCGACCACGGAACCACCTCCGCGCCGCACACACGTGTACTCTGTCCCTGTGTTGACCACACTGAATCCCGTCACGGTTATCCACTCGTCCAACACCCGTCCCCTTGCGTCTGTCGTCAGAGACCCCCACGCCGCAGATTTGGCGTTGAGATCTCCGAGGACGACGATGGGTCGTGGGTGTCTCTGTCCAACCAGGGTCTCCAGATCATTAAGAAACGTCTCGAACTCACTGAGGACCCTGTTCGGAGAGAAGTACACCCCGATAATAGTCACTGCGCCTATCTCGGCCAGGACATACCCACTTCCCTTAATTATCCCACTGAGTGGTGGTGAAAAGGGTGGTGACTGGGTGGTTATCGCCACCCGACCGTCCAAATCTCCCGACCGGATGGCACTGAATATGGTTCAGCCATCACTGCCACCTGTATGGACCTCTCCGCAAGAACCTGGAGAAGGAGGTCCTGGGCTCTTGCGGAGTGGTTCACATTTGCCTGGAGGAAGGATAGGGCCATCCTATCCAACCTCCATAACCACTGCCTGCTCCCTTACGGGGCGGGAAAGCTGCGACTCGGCCTCGGCCTCAGTCGCAGGTTTCTTTTTTCTCACCGTTTTCGACGGGGGCTTGGCACAAGCCTTGCCCCCGGACAGGTGACCGGCCGGCTTCCCGACTGCAGCGCAAAGCGTACAGTGCGGGGCGGCGGAACAATCATTGGCCTTGTGACCCTTTTGGCCGCAACGGTAGCACTCGTCGCTGCGGTCCACCTCGGAAGTGCATTGGACCCGGATATGGCCAATAGCAAGGCATCGGAAGCACCGACGCGGCCTCGGCTCGAGAAGGCGCGCTTGAGCCGCAACCCAGCCAACCAGAAGCCGGCCAGAGGCCACCACTTTATTGGCGGCGGTGAGCGGACACCGCACAAAGGCAGTACCCATGCCCGCCGTTCCTCGCCGAATTGGGCCGGCCTTCACCTCTGATGGCATGCAGCCACCAGCCTCGGCAATAGCCCCCACGAGCTCAGCCTGTTCGACAGAGTCGTCAAGACCGCTGATCCGCAAGTCAGCCATGGCGACTGGTCGCGAGATCAAGACGTCTTCGACGTCCTGGAATACCTCTCGTAGTTTTAAGGCCAAGGACGCCGCCTTGTCTGCCTTCTCCGCTCCGGGTATCTCAATAATTTTGGCTCCGGTGGCTGCCGTGCGCATTCTAGCCTTAGAGGCAAGTCCCATTTCCGCTAGGTTTATGCGGGATTTGGCCTCCGCAACTACCTTGGCATAAGTTAAGCCATTATCCGCCGCTCCCGGCCGCAGAGTTATCACCACAGCTGCAGTGCGGGGCTGACGGATTTTAGGCTTCTTCGCGACGGGCTTGGGAGCCGGTCTAGCGGGTCGAGTACGTGTAGGGCTCGGCGTGGGTGCCCTTCGTTCAGCCGGCTGGGTCTGGGCTGCCCTTCCCCTTGCCGTGCTTCTCCTCGAGTGGACGACCTGCGTCCACGCTCCCTCCGCGGGTACCGTCGACCTAGGAACGGGTTTTGGTGCCACATTCCCAGCGGTCTTGGAAGCTGCTGTGCGTTCCACGGCACGAGGTGCCGCGAGGGCTGCCGCTGCCTCTTCTCTCCTCCTGTTGGCAGCAGGCGTACTGAGTGCCACCCTTAAGTCTCTAGGTGGCAGCAGTCGCTCCTCAATGCCACTGAAACGGGCCTCTAGGCGGGTGGTGATCATTTCACCCATCCTCACCGTAAAGGCGTCCATGACCTCTTCCATGGTCGGAGCTGGGTTGGAGTCCCGGGCGGCAGGCTTCTCACTCACCCTGCTCGTCTGACCTACTGATCGGATCAGCTCCTCAATAATGCGGCTCTTCTCTTTAAGCTCGGCCGTCAGCTTGTTATTTGCCGCAATTAAAGCAGCGACCTCACTATTCATTCCTCGGTTCTGTATCGCCTCAAAACCAGCCTTACAGATGTCAGCGAAGTTTTTGAGGTCGCGGACGTGGCCTCCTTTTAAATTGCCAGCCTTCGTGGCAATCTGTTTAATCCCGTCCTGGGCTTCCTCCACCATCCGGGATATTTCGGCGATGTCGCATTTAGCAACTTCATTGACCGTGACATTCAACAGCCTGTTAACCGGCTTTTTGAGAAATGATGCGACAGTTTCTCGTTTCCGTCGTGCACTTTCCTCCAATTCCTCTTGAGCATCGAGCCGCTGCTGCTGGCGGTGGAGGGCTTGTAGCTCGGCTCTTGCTTTGCCTACTCCAATAAATTGGCCTGTGGTCGGCGGGCGCCCACGACCACGCTTGGGTGCGTAGACCTTGGGGGCCAAGGCCTCGTCCCCTGGGCTATCTCCTTCCCTTCCTCTCTTCCGGTTAAGCGTCGGTGACGACGCGCGTGAGGATTGCGATGATCCAGACCGCGATCTCGCCGATTCTAGGTCCATCTCCGAGTCACTCATCTCCTTCGTGGATACAGCTAGGCTGTCCACACTTCGTCTCCTCTCCAGTGCAACACTGCACTCTCTGCTGCGCGCTTTCGGCGCCTCCATTCGCGTGCTAAAATCGGTGTCCGAAAACAAAATGCCGTGGTCGTCGTGGTGTGCAAGAATTGCAAAGCGATTGTTGCCCCCCCCAGAATACGAGGGGCTGCCTCCCGAAAGAGGGTGGGATTCTCCTGCGGGGTTTCCGCAGGTACCCACCTGGGGTAGTTTATCTTGACAATGCGCTTTTTTCATGATTTTTGTTGCCATTTTGAGGCATGGCTGCCTGGGGGTGGCACCCTTGCGACGGCTCTCCCAGCCGCCATGCATCCCCTGGGCGGGTGCCAGAACCACGAGATTGGGTTGTTATTTACACTATGTACATAAAATATATATACAGCTCATTGAGTATGAGCGACACCTCCAATAAACGTTAACAACGCCTCCGGGAAGAGCACGACTGCTGTCAGCTCCGAAATCGGAGGAGTACAGAGCCGGCGCCCCCCCGGATTGCGGAGTTACGATTTTCACATTATTTACAAATATAAATAAATTAAACACAACGATACAAAAATATATACAAACTGTCTCAATAAAAGACAATAACACCACTTAAAATAAATATACTAATAAAAATATAAAATCCACAAGTAAAATAAACAAATCACCTCAAAAGATAAGCCACCTCAATTTATTAACATAATATTTACACGTTATTTACAGCACTAATATACAAAAGTATATACACTCGTCAGCAGACAAGACACCTCGGCCGGATATTCGCTATTGGCTACGAAGTCGACCCCACCGGGGAGCCGGCTTCGGAGCCAATACCCAGGGTGCACCACGAGGAGGTTTCCGGACCACCGCACCCCAACCCAACCTAACCTAACCCAACCCAACCTAACCTAACCCAACCCAACCTAACCTAACCCAACCTAACCTTTTTTTTTTTTTTTTTTTTTTTTTTTTTTTTTTTTGACCCAGGAAAAATGCGTTACGCATCATCACCCCACGCCGGGGGGCGCGGGGCGGTATGTGGGACTCCCCCGCCAAAGATGGTAGCGGCGGGGATACCCACTAAAAAACCTGGGGGTGTTCCTGCGGGACGCCATAATGCCGGGGCAACGGGTACGCCGAAGCATTCATCCGCGGCCCCGACGGCGTTTGGTCCTCACTGACAGGAGGACCCCTCCGCGGTGGGGTGAAGAGGAGTTTCACCCCACCCACTCAAGGGGCGCGCGGAAACACCGCGCGCGCCACCTCGTGGGTCTGTTCTTGCGGCGACGAATACCCCCGTACTCGCCGCCTAGACCCAGGTTATGGGGGCTGGAGAAGGGCGTGGAAGATACGCCTCCGACGCCCCCTTCTCCGGGCACGCATCGGGAGGTCGGTGGTGACCTCCCGTTCGCGTTCCGCGATCTCCTTCTGCGAGATGACACTCTCGCAGAACGAAACCGCGGCCTGCCACGACTCCTCGCTCGCAACCATGGCTCTTACCATGGTTGCCAGCGAGAGTTCGCCCCCCATAACAGCGACGAGGGTACGGCGCTCACTGACCCAAGCTGGGCACTCCTCCAGTGTATGCTGCGCCGTATCCACGTCGCTACCACAGTGGTGGCAAGCAGGGGTCGGTTCCCTGCCGGCTACGTGGTGCAGGTACTTTCCGAAGCATCCGTGCCCGGAAAGCACCTGCACGAGCCGGAAGGTCAAGGACCCGTGCTCTCTGTCCGTCCACTGCTGGAGTAGTGGACGGACTGCCACCACTGTCCAGCTGCCTGCTCGAGGGTGGGCCAGACGCGTACTCCACCTCTCGAGCAGTGCCTCCTTGGCTTCCTCCTTCCACCTCTCTACCTCCCTGGGAGACGCGGTGAGCCCGCGGTGGCGGAGCGCGGCGCGCCACTCGTAGCGCGCCGCATACAGCTCCGCCTCCAGGTCCCAGGGGGGAGATCCTGCCAAGAGGCACGCCGCCTCGTAGGAGACCGTGCGGTAACCCCGTATTACCCCGACGGCCATCACCCTCTGAGGACGTCTCAGATGGGCGATGGTTTGCTCCGTCAGGGCATCCACCCATACGGGGGCTCCATACAGAGCCATGGACCGCACGACTCCCGCGTACAGGCGACGGCAGCTGGTCCGAGGTCCGCCTAGGTTCGGCAGCAGCCGCTTGAGAGCGGCCGCCGCACCCATCAGGCGGGGAGCCAACCGGGCAAAGTGCTCCCGGAAGTTCCACCGCCCGTCGAGGACGAGTCCAAGATATTTTATCGAGGGCTCGACCCCGATGCAGACCTCCCCGATAGGGATAGTGGAACCCCTACTCGGGGCCCTCCGAGGCCCGTGAAAACACAGGGCCTCGGTTTTATCGAGGGCCACCCGGAGTCCCAATCTCCCTATCCGTGCCACCACCTCCCCCACCGCCACGGTGGCAAGGCGGGCAGCCTCCTGGAATGTCCCCCCCGGGGCCATGACGAGCGTGTCGTCCGCGTAACACGTCACGCTGGCCCCCGGGGGAAGATCCCCGCGCAGCACCCAGTCGTATCCGATGTTCCACAGGAGCGGTCCTAAGACCGAGCCCTGTGGAACACCGCACGACATCTCTCTCCGCAGCGTCCGCCCATCGTCGCCCGGATAGGTGATGCACCTATCCGAGAGGTAGGCCCCGACAATCCGGCTCAGGTAGGGAGGCACATCATGGTACTTCAGTGCCTCCCTGATGACGGCCCACGGCATGGTGTTGAACGCGTTGGCAATGTCCAGGGACACCGCCAACAGAACACCGCCGCGGGCGACCACCATGTCCGAGTGGGCCTTGACGCGCTTGATCGCGTCAATCGTCGACCGGCCCACCCGGAAGCCGAATTGTCGATCGGACAAATCCGGGCCTACCTCGGCGATATGCTTGACGAGGCGGCAAGCCACCACCCGTTCAAACAACTTGTCCGCCTCGTCAAGCAAGACGATGGGACGGTACGCTGCGGGAGAGTCTGCTGCGCGCCCCTCCTTTCGGAGGAGCACAAGGCTGCCCACCTTCCACCGCGAGGGGAACCGCCCCGACTCCAGACAGGCATCCATGAGCCTTCGGAAGCGGTCCCCGAGGGCGTCCAACGCCAGGACCCAGGCGACGCCGGGAATGCCATCCGGCCCCGGAGCCTTGCGCTTACCGCGCATCCGGGACACGGCATATCCCAGCTCGCCCGCCGACACTGGTGGCACCGCAGTGTCCTCCTGGCGCGCCCTCTCGGAAGGCGCCATCTCCGGGGGCTCGTACTCCACCCCGGAGGGAAAGAGCGAGCTAACCACCTCCTCCAGAAGGCGGGGCTCCAGAGTCTCCGTCAGTGGGGGGGCCCATGGTCGGAGTTTTCCCCTGACCATTTTGTAGGGCCGCCCCCACGGATCGCGGTTCAGAGACTCTAGGAGCTCCGCCTTAGCCCGCTCTTTGGAGTCGCCAATCAGCCGCTGCAGAGCCTTTTTGCGCTCCGTATACGCGTCGTGCAGCTGCTGACTGGCGAGTCTGCGCCTCCCCCGAAAACGTCGTGTGGCCTGGCGTCTCGCTTCCACGCAGCGGGAGCGCTCGGCTGCGATCTCCTGAGACCACCAGTACACACACGTTTTCTGAGGATGAGGTCTGGCCCGGGACATGCCAGCGTCGCATATTTGCGACATCGCTTCCCGGAACCACTCGGCCTCATCCTCCACATCCACTGGCCCCTCTGGGGGGGCCAGCCACGCCTGGACAATGGAGGCCTCTATGATGGCCTCCCTGTCCAGGCTCCTTATGGCCCACCTTGGCGACGACGGCGTCGTCCTCGGGCGACGGGGACTGGAATTTGTGGAGACACTGAATCGGATATAGAGATGATCCGACAGTGTCTCCACATCCTCCACCACCTTCCAGTCCCGAACACGGCGTGCGATGGCTGGGGCGGCAAATGAGAGGTCCACGATGGACCCCCCGTTCCGCCGCACGCACGTGTTCACCGACCCGCGGTTGAGTACCGACAGGCCGGCTATCGTCGCCCACTCCTCCAGAGTCTCGCCGCGCGCATCAGTCCTGGGGGATCCCCACGCCACGGACTTGGCGTTGAAATCCCCCATGACGAGCGCGGGACGAGGCAGGGTCTGCCCAATGAGGGTCCCTACCACGTCCAGGAGCGACTCAAACTCGGCGAGACTCCTGTTTGGCGAGAAGTACACCCCGATGAGGAGGTACTCTCGCCAGAGGACCGCAGCGTACCCACTCCCCCTCGCAACAACCGAAGGGGATGGGGCGCCGGACGCCGTCGAGGCGACGATGGCCACCGAACCATCAACATCTCCTACCCAGTTATCCCGGGGAGGGATGAAGTATGGTTCGGAGACCACC
Organism: Hemithea aestivaria; assembly: GCA_947507615.1. Taxonomy (NCBI): domain Eukaryota; kingdom Metazoa; phylum Arthropoda; class Insecta; order Lepidoptera; family Geometridae; genus Hemithea; species Hemithea aestivaria. The sequence goes on along the minus strand of OX382353.1, from coordinate 1,188,741 downwards.
GCGACCTCTATCGACCACTGTGCCATGCTCTGCAGGAGTAAATCCTGCGCTGCTGCACAGTGGTTGATATTCGCCTGCAGAACCTGGTGGGCCATACTAATCCCCCGCGGTTTCCATGTCCTCCACTACCCGCGGGGGAGACCGGGCGGCCGGGATGTGAGCGGCCGCTCCGGTGCTCCTCTTTGGTTTGGGTGGGTGGCATTGTTTGCCACCCATCCGATGCGCCGATGGTTTTCCCGCCGCCGCGCACAGAGAGCACTTGGGCGCGGGGGCGGGGCACTTGGCCGCTACGTGGCCTTTTTGACCGCAGCGGTAACACTCATCGCTGCGGTCCGCCGTGCATGTGCACTGCACACGGACGTGCCCCGTGTGCAGGCACTTGTAGCACCTCATCGGCCGGGACTCGAGCACAGTGACCTGTGCCGAGACCCAGCCGACGAGCAGCCTCCCTCCAGCTACCAGCTGCTTGGCGGCGACCACCGGGCAGCGCACGAAGGCGGTACCCTGGCCCCGGAAGCCCTGCTTTACCTCCCCGACTTGCACCGACAGCTCGGAGCAGCCGGTGCGCTTCGCCACCGCAGCCTTGATGTCCGCGGGGGCGACCGAGTCGTCCAGACCCGACACTCGCAATTCTGCGGTTTTGACGGGCCTGGAGATCCTTACAACCTCCGGATCCAGGACCTCCCGGAGTTTAGCGGCTAGGGTATCCGCCTTATCACCACTTGTGGTGCCGGATACCTCAAGTATCCGGGCACCTGTTGCAGCCTTACGGCTACGGAGCCCCTGTTCGATGCCAATGCTGGCCAGGTCGACTGCCCTTCTCGCCTGGCCCAGCACATCGGCGTATGTGACACCGTTCTCCACAGCCGCCGGCTGCAGTGAAATCACCACAGCGGACGAGCGCGGAGCCTGCAGCCGCACCTGCGGTTTGGCTGGTGCCGCGGCGGCAGCACGTTTGCCGCCGCGCTTACCCACGACCGTCCAGCCAGCCTCCGGCACAGGCGCCGACGCAGGCTGTGAGGTGGCTATGGGTACGCCAGGTTGAGCCACTGCTGAAAAAGACGCAGTCATGTCCTGCGGGGCTGGAGGAAGGGGGCGAGGCGTAGGCTTGGGAGTAGCAGCAGTTGCCGCCTTACCCTTGCCCTTCCCCTTGCCCTTCCCCTTGCCCTTCCCCTTACCCTTCCCCTTGCCCTGTTGCTCCTTGGGAGGGGCAGTTACCAACGCTGGGAAGGTGGATGGCCCGGGCTTCGGCTGTTGAGCTGCGGCTGCAGCTGCAACCCTCACTCTGGCCGCGAGTGGAGGCGCCACTCGCTGCGCCGGAAGGAGACGACTCTCCACCTCCCCGAGCCGGGCGTTGACCATGGTCCCGACCTGGACCATGATACCCCTGGCGAACTCTTCCTGCGACAGGGCAGGAGGAGACGCCCGCTCGGAGAGCGTCGGAGAAACCCTCCGGGGAGCAGGTGTCGGCGAGGGCGGCGAAGGCACAGGGGGCTCCCTGTTCCGCGCCACCTCAACCCGGAGCATCTCCACCGCGCTCCGCAGTCCTGCCACCTCTGTCCGAAGGCGGACGTTCTCCGCCTTCAAGACTGCCACCTCCGATGTGGAGCTCCTACTGGCCAGAGCCTCCACTATCTCCGCGACGACCCGGGTCGTCAAGTTGAGGCTTTTTACAAAGCCCCCCTTGAGACTGCCGGATCTCGCTGCCACCTCCTTATTTATGAGCAGGCACATCTTGGCCTGCCCAAGGAGCACGTCGGCAGGCTGTTCGCCAACCGTGCCCAACGACGTCATTGTGGCGTCCAGGTCGCGAGCCATTTGCTCCACCGTCTGCTCGACCTGAGCCTTTCCCGCCTCGGTTTTCCGAAACTCCGCCCTGCGGTTAACAAAAACCTTCAGAGGCGGAGGTCCCATCAACTCAGCCTCGGTGGAAGACACCGAGGGTGACGGTGACAAGTCGCACCGTTGTCTCCTCCGAGATGTAGGCGCCCATAAGGCACCAACTAGTGGCTCCGCTAGAGCCTCCAGCACCTCCGGAGACGGAATGACCCGTCCCGGCACGGATTCAGCCTCGGAGTCAGACGGGGCGTCTGACATCCGAACCGGCACATCCACACTAGCCGCCGATGGTGCGCGGCTAGTCGACGCTTGCGCGTCGGAGGGTTGGCCCTGAGAAGGGCCTTTGGTTTGGCCCTGAGAAGGGCCTTTGGTTTGGCCCTGAGAAGGGCCTTTTGGTTGGCCCTGAGAAGGGCCTTTTGTTTGGCCCTGAGAAGGGCCCTTTAAGAAACGCCCGAAGGCGTCCCTCTCAGGTTTTTTCGGCATAGCCAAAAACACACCAACACTCGCAGAAACACCTCGAAAATAGCGAATCGTACAGCGCACTTTAGCCGGTAAAGATGTTCCCCGGTCTGCCACTCCGTTACGGTGGTCAGAACCGGGTACCGTTGCCCAGGGGAGACGACGAGGACGTATGCGCTGTGGGGGCTCCCCCAACCTAACCTAACCTAACCTTTTTTTTTTTTTTTTTTTTTTTTTTTTTTGACCCAGGAAAAATGCGTTGCGCATCATCACCCCACGCCGGGGGGCGCGGGGCGGTATGTGGGACTCCCCCGCCAAAGATGGAAGCGGCGGGGATACCCACTAAAAAACCTGGGGTGTTTCCACCTCGCGCCTTAGTGCCGGGGCAACGGGTACGCCGAAGCACTCGTCCGCGGCCCCAGCGGCGTTGGTCCTAAGACCCCACCTCTCACCGAAATGGCGCACGGAAACACCGCGCGCGCCACCTCCCGGACCTGTTCAGTGACAGCGAACGCCCCCGCATCCTCCGTCCAGGTCCTGGGATTCAGAATTGGACTCTCCAATCCCCCAATGCATACCACCCTGCAAAAGAGAAATCAGAGAGTCCTTTTCTTCCTCCCCTCCTCCTACGGAGCGCCGGAGATGTCCGGAAAACGACATCCCTCTTATCGCCACCAGACACCTCCCGCGATCCAGCGCCGCCCTGCTCGCCGCCTAACGGCCGAGCCCTTTGACCAGCCTCCCGGGCCTGGTCCCACCCGACAAGGGTCAGTGGTGTGGCCCATCACTACGCGAGGGACACGTAGGTATGGTCTACCGGTCCACTGCCACCTTCCGCCACGGCGGCGCTCGCGATGAGCCCGCTCGCGCCATCCACTGTGCCCTATGCTGCCTTCATAGGGACACGCGGAGGCGCAACACCTACAACACATATCGGCCGCAGAGGATAGGGAGAACGGCGCACCGTAATACCGGCACTCCTCTTCCCCTGCGGCCCCACCGCGTCCGCCATCAAACGGTGGCGACCCCGTTTGGGCCGCGGAAGGCAGGGAGAGTGGCGCATCGTGATACCAACACTCCTCTCCCGCCGCGGCCCCCACCATAGACCCACGGTGCGATGGTCAACGCACCGCGGTCCACCTCGGTTGGGATGCCCCTGAAGGAGGCACCGCAACCTACTCGGCCACTCGCACATGGGCTGCTGGAGGTCAGCCCGGCGTGGAGCGGCCGACCGCCTCGGGTTCCTCTTAGTTTCACCGTGGTCTCCTCTACCACGGCTACTTATCCCCACCGCCACGCAAAGGCGAGAACCCACCGGGGGGAACCTAACCTAACCTAACCTAACCTTTTTTTTTTTTTTTTTTTTTTTTTTTTTTTTTTTTTTTTTGACCCAGGAAAAATGCGTTACGCATCATCACCCCACGCCGGGGGGCGCGAGGCGGTATGTGGGACTCCCCCGCCAAAGATGGGAGCGGCGGGGATACCCACTAAAAAACCTGGGGGTGTTCCTGCGGGACGCCATAATGCCGGGGCAGCGGGTACGCCGAAGCATTCATCCGCGGCCCCGACGGCGTTTGGTCCTCACTGACAGGAGGACCCCTCCGCGGTGGGGTGAAGAGGAGTTTCACCCCACCCTCTCAAGGGGCGCGCGGAAACACCGCGCGCGCCACCTCGTGGGTCTGTTCTTGCGGCGACGAATACCCCCGTACTCGCCGCCTAGACCCAGGTTATGGGGGCTGGAGAAGGGCGTGGAAGATGCGCCTCCGACGCCCCCTTCTCCGGGCACGCATCGGGAGGTCGGTGGTGACCTCCCGTTCGCGTTCCGCGATCTCCTTCTGCGAGATGACACTCTCGCAGAACGAAACCGCGGCCTGCCACGACTCCTCGCTTGCAACCATGGCTCTTACCATGGTTGCCAGCGAGAGTTCGCCCCCCATAACAGCGACGAGGGTACGGCGCTCACTGACCCATGCTGGGCACTCCTCCAGTGTGTGCTGCGCCGTATCCACGTCGCTACCACAGTGGTGGCAAGCAGGGGTCGGTTCCCTGCCGGCTACGTGGTGCAAGTACTTTCCGAAGCATCCGTGCCCGGAAAGCACCTGCACGAGCCGGAAGGTCAAGGACCCGTGCTCTCTGTCCGTCCACTGCTGGAGTAGTGGACGGACTGCCACCACTGTCCAGCTGCCTGCTCGAGGGTGGGCCAGACGCGTACTCCACCTCTCGAGCAGTGCCTCCTTGGCTTCCTCCTTCCACCTCTCTACCTCCCTGGGAGACGCGGTGAGCCCGCGGAGGCGGAGCACGGCGCGCCACTCGTAGCGCGCCGCATACAGCTCCGCCTCCAGGTCCCAGGGGGGAGATCCTGCCAAGAGGCACGCCGCCTCGTAGGAGACCGTGCGAACCTAACCTAACCTAACCTAACCTAACCTAACCTAACCTAACCTAACCGACTACAACACCTTTCTGAACGAGATGGACTTCCAGATCCTCAATTCGGGACAAACACCAACGTTCGAGACATATCGGGGAGACAGGCTTTACACGAGCATCGTTGATGTGACTGCTTGTAGCCAGTCCCTATGCGGCAGGATCGACGGATGGCGAGTAGATCGAAGTCTTACAACATCAGACCATAACGCGATTACCTTCGCAATGCGTCTGGAGAAGGCCTTAGAACCTCTGAGGCCTGTATCCACACGCATTTATAACACCAAGAAGGCGAAATGGTCAGACTTCACTGCAAACCTGAAACTCGGTTTTATCGCGAGTAACATCACTCCCGATTATGTCTCGACGATCTCGAGCCCCGAGGACCTGGAAGAGTGTTTAACATCATACACGGAAACCATCCATGGATCATGCGAGCACGCGATCCCTAAGATCAAACCTTGGAAGGGTGATGTGAGGCCCCCCTGGTGGACTCCCTCTCTCGAAGAATTGAAGAGGGATGTTATCCGAAAGAAGAGAAGGATACGGAATGCAGCCCCCCGGAGAAGGCAGTACGTGGTCGAAGAGTACATACAGGCAAGGGACAAGTACCAAGAGCAAGCCATGGAAGCAGCGACTACCAGCTGGAAGGGGTTTTGCTCGACGCAGGACAGAGAGAGTATGTGGGACGGTGTGTACAGAGTCATCAGGAAAACAGGCAAAAGGCTAGAGGACAGCCTGCTGCGAGACTCCACGGGCAGAACACTCAGCCCCGAGGAGTCAGCGGAATTGCTGGCCCAGACGTTTTATCCTGACGACTCTATAGATACCGAAATGGAGTGTCACCGATCTGTGCGGAGAAGTACGGACGAGGCCTACCTGGAGCAGTCACAGCGGATGTCAGCCGACGATCCACCATTCACCGAGCCGGAATTGGAGGTGATCCTTAAGGATCTGAATCCGAAGAAAGCTCCCGGTCCGGATGGATTGACGGCTGATATCTGCATGGCAGCCATCCATTGCGACAGGGAAGTGTTTTTGGCGCTGGCAAATAAATGCCTCGCGCTGTCGCACTTCCCTCGGCAGTGGAAGGTTGCCCATGTCTGCATTATCAGGAAGCCAGGTAAGGAAGACTACACCCATCCGAAGTCTTACAGACCGATCGGCCTCCTCTCTGTCCTGGGAAAGATAGTCGAGAAGCTCAAAAAAAAAAAAAAAAAAAAAAAAAAAAAAACTTAAGTTTCGGTTTTTAAGTGACAGTGACGTTTGATACGTCTATTGAAAGGTCTGGACGAGTGTGTTACGACAGTAATAGTTTTAATCCAAATTTTACATATTTACACATATTTTTGGCGTATTTTAGTAAATTCAGTGAAAATCTTCATTTTTAATTAATTCCTTCGTTGTTTGTTGTCCAATTTTGGTGTTAGGCGTGTCGGACCCTTTGTCTCGACCGCCCCTAATTGTTTCGGCAGACAGCGACCTACATTTGTGCAAAATTCCAACTTTTTTGATACATTTTCTTTAAAAATCACGTTTTTCGGCTATCTTCAAAATTTTTTCAAGAAACTTTTTAGTAATTCCAATTTATTTGACATCCTCGTAACCTCCTGCGTCTCCAGATATATTGCACGTCGCGATCGGACAAGGTGAAATTACAATTTTTACCCACCCCCACGCCACTCAATATAGTTTAGTAATAGCTTAAAACACTGGGCGAACAAAACGCTTGCGCGATCTATTTCGACGAAAGCGCCATCTAGTTTAGGAATTTGTTATTGACAAAATTCATTGTTTGACTTACTTGGGTTCCTACCTAAGGCTTAACACGGTGTAGACTTCTCGCGGCTGCTTCTCTCCCGGCTGCCGTCGCGTCGCTCTCCACCTGAAACAAGAAAAGTTATAAATTAGAATAGTTTTACAAAAAGAAAAATACAGAATAAAATACATACCTTGACCAATCCATGGTAAAATCTTAGCTTGGGATCTGCAAGCCTCTATACAGTTTGCAGAGTACTGGGCTAAATTTTCATCTGTGATAATATATTTGTTTGTGTGTGTTTTGTGTTTATTCTGTGGTTTATTGACCAATCTTTTTAACTATCTGGATCCTCTGCAAGGCAGTTTACACCTTGCAGAGCTTTTAACTAAATTATATATTATAAATTTCTAATATTATTTATTGTTAGTTAGGTTAGCCATGTTCTCCACCCCGCCTAAAACCCGCGTAACGACCGAGGGGCCTCCTAAACCCAGGGAAACGTCCACCACCGCCTTGGCGCGGGCTCCTCCGGTAAGGGAGGGGTACGTGCGGCGGTTGTCCGGGGAGCTCGAGTCGCTGAGTACAGCGGCCCGTGTCACCCCGCCCACCGCCGCCGCGCCTCGCTTGCTGGAGAAGACCGTCACCAAGGCGAAGGCCCCCGCCCTCACTAACCCGCTAGCGAACAACACGACCCTCAATAAAAAAGTGTTGTTCGCCGAATCTCAACGGGTAGTAGAGGCAAAGGAATTAATTAAGGAGACGAAAAGAGTTATGAGCGAAAACACAAATATGAAGCGAGACGTAAAGGCTCATATACACGAGTGTTTGGAAGCGTTATTAAGGATGATAAAGGAATCGGAGGAGGAGAAAGGAGTAAATACCAAAGTGGTGGGAAAAGAAGAGACGGTTAAACATATAGAAATTAGTGAGGAAAGAAGGAGAGAGGAGAAGAAGATGGTAGAGTTAATAGAAGGACACGCGAAGATTTTGAATGAAAACAAGGAGGAAATAAAGGAATTAAAAGAGATTATAGGAAGGCACGTTGAGCTGACTCAGGGGAGCTATGCGAGTGTCGCGGCTGGCCCTCCCAGGGTCAAACCGGTTGTAGGGACGGCCGTGCACTCGGTAGTGGTCAGTTCACACGATGATGAAGAAACGAGTGAAGATGTGCTAGGAAAAATTAGGGAAGCAATAAATGCGAGGGAAGAGGGAATGAAAATAGAAAGCATAAGGAAGGCAAAGGATTGCAAAGTAACCTAACCTAACCTTTTTTTTTTTTTTTTTTTTTTTTTTTTTTTTTTTTGTTACCCAGAAGAATCTGCCAACAGATACCAGCCCTGCGGGGACAAGGTGGTTATGTGAGGTTGGGAAGTCCCTGAAGGGGATAATTCGTCCCGACTCACTAAACTTCTGGGGTGTTCCTCGATCGCCCGAAAAGGGCGGACTACGGGATCGAAACGCACCGCGGCCCGCCGGCGAGTGTCCGCTGATGGACCTAACACTACAGTGTATGTGGAACTTTCCGAGGGGGTATTAGCCCGTCGAAAAACCCCACATGTGTCGCCTCCGAAACACGGTGGAGGCGCTCACCTCTCGAGGCCAGACTGTGCAGATGACTGAACTCCCCGTCCGCCATCTACAGACCTCCTACATACTCACCTATACACTTCCTCTAAATCTGTTGGAGGAAGGCGCGCCGGCGGCGACCAGGTCGCCGTCGACGCATCGGAAGCGACGCTGGGTCGACTTCCCGCTCCCTCTCTGCAGCCTCCTTGGCGGTCATGACCTCCTCTGCGAAACTCTGAACGGCTTGCCAAGCCTCCTCGCTGCGGCACATGGCAGCGACCATGGCAGGCAGCGAGAGGTCCGGCCCGACGACAGCGACCAACGTGTCACGGTGCTCCAACCACGCTGGACACACAGCGCGGGTGTGCTGCGCTGTGTCCTCATCGCCAGCCGGGCAATGGTGGCAGGAAGCGAAAGGCTCCCTCTGCACGACCCGGCATAAGTACCGTCCGAAACAGCCGTGACCAGTCAGCAGCTGTGTCAGACGGAACGTAAGCGGTCCGTGAGTGCGATCGACCCAATCCCTGAGGACGGGCCGAATCGCCTCCACCAACTCCCGGCTAACAATCGGATCCTCTAGGCGCAGGGTCCACTTACGGAGAACCTCAGAGCGCACTTCCTCCTGCCAGTGGGCGATCTCCCGCTGGGGTGGGTCCACACCATCTGCTTGTCTCGCCGCAATACGCCGCCAGTACACCTGCGCTACGGCCTCCGCGTCGAGGTCCCACGGTGGCACACCTGCTAATACACACGCCGCAGTGCATGACACGGTGTGGTACGCCCGGGCAACTCTGAGCGCCATGACTCGCTGCGGACGTCGCAGCAGGGTCAAGGCGTTACGGCTCAGAGAACCCGCCCATATGGGCGCACCGTACAGTGCCATACACCTCACCACGCCAGTATACAGCCGCCTACACCTGGCCGTAGGCCCCCCTATATTTGGCAGCAACTTACTCAGACCCCCGGCTGCAGCCACCAGTCTTGGAGCCAAGCGCCGGAAGTGCTCTTCGTACTTCCACCGACTGTCGAGAACGAGGCCAAGATACTTGAGCGCGTTCCCGACAGCAATGGAAGCACCTCCTACGATGATGCTGCTGGCCTCTGGAGGACGGTTTCGGGGACCGTGAAACGCGATAGCCTCCGACTTGTGAAGCGCCACCTCAAGCCCTAGGGACCTGATGCGACGTACCACTTCCGCCACTGCCGCCGTAGCGAGCACAGCCGCTTCGCGATGATTGGGGCCGCGGGCTGTCACCAGAGTGTCATCCGCGTAGCAGAGCACGCTGACACCAGGGAGAGTCGAGCCACGCAGCACCCAATCATAGCCTATGTCCCAGAGGAGCGGTCCAAGGACCGACCCCTGAGGAACACCGCAGGCCATGTCCCACGAACGCCATTGGCCATCACGCGCCGGATACCTCACACACCGAGCCACGAAATAGTCCTCCAGGACCCGTCGGAGGTACAGCGGGACGTTGTGGTACCTCAGTGCGGCCTTGATGGTCTCCCAGGGGAGAGAGTTAAAGGCATTGGAGATATCCAAGGATACCGCCAGCAACACTCCCCCCTGCGACACCACCTCCTCCGCAAGCTCCTTCACGCGGGTGATGGCGTCCAAAGTGGACCGACCAGCACGAAAGCCATACTGAGCATCGTCCAGCCCAGGCTCCATTGACCCGATGATGCGGACTGCGAGCACCCGCTCAAAGAGCTTGCTCAGGTCGCTCAACAGGACAATGGGCCGGTAAGCTGAAGGATCCTCCGTAGGCCGGCCACTCTTCCGCAAAAGAACTAATTTCCCCACCTTCCACTGCGTGGGGAAACGACCGCGGGTGAGACAACGTGAAGAGCGATCTTGCCCACTCTTCCAAAGGCTTCAGGGCCACTCGGATCGCTCTTCCCGGAATGCCATCCAAACCAGGGGCAGTCCTTTTGGAGCGAAGTCGCAAAAGAACCGCTCCTAGCTCGGCCGCGGTCACAGGCGGAATTTCCACCTCGACCGCGTCATCGTCAACATCATTGCTCGCCATGACCGGAGGCACCCACACACCCCTATGGGGAAATAAAGCACCAACCACACGCTCCACGAACTCGGGTTCGAGACTGGACGTGATGGGAGGAGCCCAGGGCCGTAGCTTTGCTCTGACGAGCTTGTACGGCTTCCCCCACGGGTCCCTGTTGAGTGACTCTAGCCACTCCTTCCAGCAGGAGTCCTTGGCGTTGGCGATGCCCTGCTGCAACGCCAGACACGCACTGCGATAATCCGCGTACAGTACGTCCTCACGATCTCTGTCCCGGATCCTTCGCCTCCGAGCGCGGGCATAAGCACGGCGTGTACGAAGGCAGCTTCTACGCAACTCGCGGAGCTCAGCCTTCCACCAATACACCCAGCGCCGGGGGGCGAAGGGTCCGGCACGCGGCATAGACGCGTCACATATACGCGTGAGCGCATCCGTCAGCCTCGCAGCCTCCTCGTCCACATCTGTGGGCTCTGGATGACCACGAGACCATGCCTCGACAATCGCGGCCTCCGTGGCCAGCTCGCTGTCAAAGCGACCTAACAGCCACCGACGATCATCTCCACTAGTGGGAGTCCGGATTCTCGCTGTGATACTGAAGTGTGTACTGAAGGCTAAACTGCAGATGAATAACAGTAAAAATCTTAAGTCTGAAATTAAATCTGAAGTAATAAAGGCTGTGGATAGGTTGTATAGTCTTGTAAAGGAAGCAGAGGAAAGCAAATTGTGTGAAGAACCAGGCAATAGAAAGAAAACAGAGGAAACCCTTATTGGAATCATAGAAACTCACAACAAACTATTAAATGACAACAAACGAGATATGGAAAAAATAACTAAAATGATAGAATTACAAAGAAATGAACAAACAGCCTTCGCGATAACTAAGGAAAATCCAGAAACGGCTAAAGATTTGAGGCTTCTTACACAAGAAATCAAACAACTTAAAGAGACAGTCTCTACCCTGCCCCAGTCTGCGGCAACTGCCGTAGGTGAGAAATGGATGCGCCTGGGAGAGCACAAGGCTCCTGGACCGCTCTCATATGCGGCAGTTGCAGCAGCACGCCCACCACCGAAGCATACAATCATAATCTCGTCAGAGGAAAAGAAGGACACTAGTGATGACGTGCTCAACAAAGTAAGAGGAATTGTGGACGCAAGAAATACAGGAATACAGGTATCCGGAGTACGAAAGGCAAGGAATCAAAAGATCCTCATTAGCTGCCAAAATAGAGAGGACCTCGAGAGAATCTCGAAAAATCTCAAGGGTTCTAAGAAGGGTCTAAGTGTAGAAGAGGCCAAAAGTAAGGATCCCTTGGTGATTATCCGAGACGTTCTCTCTTACAACACCGATGAGGACATCCTTAAATCCCTCAAATCCCAGAACGCTAAAGTGACATGCGATATCCCGGAATGCGAATACAGAGCTGTGGTGAAGTATAGACGTCGTGCAAGAAACCCACTGGAATCCCACGTGGTACTTCAAGTGTCCCCACGACTCTGGCAAAACCTGATCAACGTAGGTGAGGTTCACATAGACCTGCAACGACGAACAGTGGCAGATCAGTCACCTTTAATTCAATGCACTAGATGCTTAGGCTTTGGTCACGGGCGTAAATTGTGTAAAGAAACAGTAGATATTTGCAGCCACTGCACCGGCCCTCATCATAAAATCGACTGCCCGTCTCTCTCTGCAGGAGAAACTCCAGTTTGCAAAAACTGCCATGCCGCAAAAATAGAATGCAATAACCACGGAGCATTCGATACGGAATGCCCAATTAGGAAGAAGTGGGACATACTGGCCAGGTCCAGTGTGTCATATTGTTGAGAAAGGCACCTTAAGCATTAAAGCGATGCAAGCCAATCTGCGAAGAAGTAAACTGGCAACACTTGAGTTTCTAGTTGAAGCGCAAAATAGGAGAGTGGGATTTGGATTAATACAAGAACCTTATGTAGGCGCGATAGGAAAGGTAAAGGATTACCCTGGGTGCCGAATAATCCAGAAAGTAGCATCAAAAGCACCTTCCGAAAAACCAGTGAAGGCCGCAATATTGGTTTTCGATGATAACATTAAAATAATAGCGGACCCCACTCTCTCTTCAGAAAACATAGCTTTCGCTATTCTAAAGACCGACTCGTGGGAGCTGGCGGTGTTGTCAGTTTACTTCGAAGAAGATCAACCCTTGGAACCCTACCTCAACCATGTTGAAGCAATAATGATAAAAAATAACTTTCATAATATTTTAATCGGAGGTGACGTCAATTCATGGAGTCCATGGTGGGGTAGTACGGTGGAAAATGAAAGAGGGGCAGAATTGGCTAATTTTATAGAACAAATGAACCTACAAATTCTCAACGAAGGAAACGAACCGACGTTTGAAACAATTAGAAATAATAGGATTTACAGGAGCAGAGTGGATGTGACCGTGTGCAGCGAAGACATTTTAACAAAATTTACCGAGTGGAAGGTGGACGACTCCGTCTCGAGTTCGGACCACAATGCTATAACTTTTAAAATTGAAGTAAGAAGGCCTAACATAGAAAATACTTTAAAAAACCATACAAGAAAATATAATACAAAAAAAGCAAAGTGGTCCGACTTCGACACTGAGTTGACACAATATTTGGAAAATAATGGAGTAGATATAAACAGGATACAAGACGCAATAACTGAGCAAGAGTTTGAGGAAATTGTTTCAATTTTTAGTGATGGAATAACAGCAGCTAGCGATAAAGCCATCCCGATGATAATAATTAAAAATAGATTCAAATTACCTTGGTGGAACAGAGAAATAGAAAAACTACGGAAAGAAATGATAACTAAAAAGCGAAGAATTAAATGTGCGGCTGTAAGTAGGAGAGAATATGTTATTTCAGAATATTTAAAGGCAAAAGAGAGTTATGAACAAGAAGCAATCAAATTACAAACAAATAGCTGGAAAGAATATTGTACTAAACAGAATAAAGAAAGTATTTGGGATGGGATTTATAGAGTTTTAAGACAAACAAGTAAAAAACCTGAAGACACTCTTCTCATTAAGCAAGGCAAAACACTTGACTATCAAGAATCAGCAGAACTGCTTGCCAGTGTCTTTTATCCTGAAGACAATGAAGATACAGATTTGATGTGTCACAAAGAAATAAGAAGGGAAGTTGACGAAATGGAAAAAGGGAATAGGGAAAAAACTGGGAACGAGACTGATGACCCACCTTTTACTATGAATGAACTCAGAGTCACAACCAAGAGCTTTAATCCGAAAAAAGCTCCAGGTTTGGACGGGTTTACTGCAGACATATGCATGCGAGCGATCAGCAACAACTCACAACTATTTCTCGCTATAGCCAATAAGTGCATGGATTTGCAGTACTTCCCAAAACTTTGGAAAAGAGCAACGGTTGTGATTTTGAGAAAGCCCGGAAAATCGGATTACACACAAGTTAAATCACTAAGACCGATAGGACTGCTGCCAGTCCTCGGAAAAATCGTGGAAAAAATGCTCGTGAAAAGACTTCGATGGCATATGTTACCAAAATGCAACCCTCGTCAATATGGCTTCATGCCGCAGCGCTGTACGGAAGACGCCCTCTATGATCTTTTAAATTACATCCAAAAAGAAATCGACAATAAAAAAATTACTATTTTAATATCTTTAGACATAGAGGGCGCTTTCGACAGCGCTTGGTGGCCAGCTATAAAACATCAACTTTTGAGGAAGGGATGTCCGAGAAATCTTCGAGGACTGGTAAACAGCTATTTGTGCGATAGATCTGTAGAAGTAAGATATGGAGGTGAAACACGCTCGAAAAACACCACAAAGGGATGCGTTCAAGGTTCGGTCGCAGGACCAACGTTTTGGAACCTTTTATTGGATCCTTTACTGGACCTTTTGGAAAAGAAAAACGTGTATTGCCAAGCTTATGCTGATGATATTGTCTTGGCGTTCTCGGGCACACTGAAAGAAGAATTAGAACATGAGATAAATAAAGTATTGAAGGAAATTTATGAATGGGGAATTAAATATAAGCTAAAATTTGCACCTAATAAAACAAAAGGAATGATAATGACTAAAAAACTTAAATATGACATACCAAATATATACATGGGGGATATAAAAATACAATTAACAGAAGAAATAAAAATTTTAGGAATTACAATAGACCGGAAGTTAACTTTTAATAGTCATGTGAGTAATATTTGCAACAAATCTATAAATATATATAAACAACTCGCCCGAGCCGCCAAGACAACATGGGGTCTAAACCCTGAAATAATCAGGACTATTTACGTGGCTGTTATAGAGCCTATTGTACTTTATGGAGCTAGTGTGTGGGCTAATTCAGCTCATAAAATTATGACAAAGAAAAAGTTAAACGTAGTACAAAGAGGTTTTGCACTAAAGATGAGCAAAGCCTATAGGACAGTGTCTTTAAATTCGGCGCTTATCATAACTGGACTAATTCCTCTAGATCTCCGCGTACTAGAGGCTGCTCAGTTATATAAAGCTAAAAGATTGGGATCCTTTGAAAATATGGATTACAGGATAGAACAAAAAATTTGCTACAGTAGAATACCGCACCCAGCAATGGAAATAGAAATTGACTTCGTTTCACTTGAGAACATGTCGCCCGAAAACATCACAAAACACGAAATACCAGGAACACAAATATATACGGATGGAAGTAGAGCCGAAAATAAAGTCGGCGCGGCAATTACCTTGTGGGACGATGGCCAAGAGGTCAAAACAAAGAAGATGAAACTCGGGTCGCACTGCACGGTTTTTCAAGCTGAACTGTTCGCAATCTATCAAGCCACGGAGCTAATACTTCAAATCAAGAAGGAAGCGGTAGCCGTGCTAAGCGATTCGCGATCATCTTTACAAATAATACGTGATGAAAATTCCCTTCACCCTCTTGTATTCGCGATAAGAGAAAATCTATCGAAGTTGAAGGCGACAGGGTGCATTGTGAAACTTTGCTGGGTGAAGGCTCATAGAGGTACAATTGGGAATGAAAGGGCTGATGAATTGGCCAAGGCAGCCTTAAATATCAAAACTGCTCCAGATTATGAAAAGTGTCCTATTTCATATGTTAAGGGAATAATAAGGGAGAATAGTTTACAAACATGGGACAAGAGATATCAGACAGGGACAACTGCAATGGTTACAAAAGCATTTCTTCCGAATGTCCACAATGCATACAAGATAGTGAGGAAAATAACGATTGACCCTATTCTGACACAAGTACTCACAGGACATGGTGGGTTCTCCGCATATTTAACACGATTTAAATGTAAAGAGAGCCCAGCATGTATATGTGATCCAAATAAAGAAGAGACTGTATTCCATCTTTTGTTAGAATGTCCCAAGTATGAATCATACAGATTCGACTTGGAAAGCGCAACAAATATGACACTGACAAAACCAAATTTGTCGGAAATGTTAGCTGCAAAATGTACGAGGTCGATGTTTATTGAATATTGTAAGAGAGTCGCTCGTGACGCGATAAATAGAAATAAAAATAAATAATGTGATTATGTAATAAATAAATATATATATAAATTAAAAAATAAAAAACAAAAAAAAATATATAATAATAATATTTAAAAAAAAAAAAAAAAAAAAAAACCATAAAAAAAAAAATTACATAAAGAAATAATAATAATAATAAAAAGGACTAATAAATATAATAATAATATAAAGAAAAAATATTTATAATAATGATAACTTGTAATTGATTATGACATAATAATAAATTTTGTTTTTTTTGACATTTCAACTTTAAGCTGACACAAGCTTGGAAAGATGTTTGATTAAAATATGCAAATTAAGTAGTAAACAAAATGATACAATAAAATCGTGATAAAATAGATAACATAATAATTTGTTCGATAACAATGACTTACAAAATAATATATCGCATGTAATAAAACCAAATCCTGAACAATATCTCTGATGGAGTCGGAGGAAAATAAGAGAACAAACATAAAAAAAAAAAAAAAACCTAACCTAACCTAACCTAACCTAACCTAACCTAACCCAATCCCTGAGGACGACCTAATCCCTGAGGAACCTAACCTAACCTAACCAAAATCTTAAGTTTTGGTTTTTAAGTGACAGTGACGTTTGATACGTCTATTGAAAGGTCTGGACGAGTGTGTTACGACAGTAATAGTTTTAATCCAAATTTTACATATTTACACATATTTTTGGCGTATTTTAGTAAATTCAGTGAAAATCTTCATTTTTAATTAATTTCTTCGTTGTTTGTTGTCCAATTTTGGTGTTAGGTGTGTCAGATCCTTTATCTTGACCGCCCCTAATTGTTTCGGCAGACAGCGACCTACATTTGTGCAAAATTCCAACTTTTTTGATACATTTTCTTTAAAAATCACGTTTTTCGGCTATCTTCAAAATTTTTTCAGGAAACTTTTTAGTAATTCCAATTTATTTGACAACCTCGTAAACTCCTGCGTCTCCGGACATATCGCGCGTCGCGATCGGACAAGGTGTAATTACAATTTTTACCCACCCGCACGCCACCCAATATACTTTAGTACTAGATTAAAAGAGTGGGTGAACATATCGCTTGCGCGATCTAATTTGACGGAAGCGCCATTTAGATTATAATAGAGTAAGATTTACCTCGGTACACTTATCGTGGACTTAGACTTGGTGAAGACCGCTCGCGGCTGCTTCTCTCCCGGCTGTCGTCGCGTCGCTCTGCACCTGAAACAAAAATAAACAACATTTAGAACAATTTATTCAATTTATTATTTTCAATAGGAACATATATCGACATTATCATAGTCATTCATAATTCTTGTTTTGCAAACCTCTTTACAGTTTGCAGAGCACTAGTTTTAAGGATTTGACTGTGATATATTTATTTTTGCGTGTTTTTGTTAGTGTTGTGGTTTATTGACCAACATTTTAACTATTTGGATCCTCTGCGAGACTGTTTACACCTCGCAGAGCTTTTAACCAAAGTAATATATTAATCTAATTTAATTCTTTAAGTTCTTTAAGTTCATTGCTAGTTAGGTAGGTAATCATGTTCTCCACCCCGCCTAAAACCCGCGTTACTTACGAAGGGCC
Source organism: Hemithea aestivaria (assembly GCA_947507615.1). Classification (NCBI taxonomy): domain Eukaryota; kingdom Metazoa; phylum Arthropoda; class Insecta; order Lepidoptera; family Geometridae; genus Hemithea; species Hemithea aestivaria. Next base: position 1,171,582 of record OX382353.1, on the reverse strand, counting down.
TCCTAAGCCCAGGGAATCGTCCACCGCCGCCTTGGCGCGGGCTCCTCCAGTGAGGGAGGGGTACGTGCGGCGGTTGTCCGGGGAGCTCGAGTCGCTGAGTACAGCGACCCGCGTCACCCCGCCCACCGCCGCCGCGCCTCGCTTGCCGGAGAAGACCGTCACCAAGGCGAAGGCCCCCGCCCTCACTAACGCGCTAGCGAACAACACGATCCTTAATAAAAAAAAAAGTGTTGTTCGCCGACTCCCAGCGGGTGGTGGAGGCAAGGGAGCTGATAAAGGAGACGAAACGGATTATGAGTGAGAACACAAACATGAAGCGGGATGTTAAGGCCAATATCATCGAGTGTTTGGAACATCTACTTAGGATGATAAAGGAATCGGAGGAGGAGAAAGGGGTCAAACCTAAAGTGGTGGAAAAAGGAGAGGTTAGGAACACGGAAATAAGTGAAGAAAGGAGGAAAGAAGAAAAGAAGATGGTAGAATTGATTGAAGGACATGCTAAGATCTTAAAGGAAAACAAGGAAGAGATGGAAAAGTTGAAGGAAGCGCTGGGAAACCACCAGGAAAAAGTAACATATGCGAGTGTGACGGCTGACCCTCCCAGTGTTAAACCTGTAAGAGGAACGGCCGTGCACTCGGTGGTGGTCAACTCCTCCGACGACACGGAGACCAGCGAACAGGTTTTAGAAAAAGTCAGGAAAGCGGTTAATGCGAAAGAAGAAGGCATAAAAGTAGACAAAATAAGAAAGGCAAAAGACGGCAAAGTAATTATAGGATGTGGATCGCGGGAGGAATTGGGAAGGATCAGGGAAAGGTTAAGGACAGTGGGAAAGGACTTGAGTGTGAAAGAGGTGGAAAACAGTGACCCCCTGGTAATTCTCAGGGAGGTCATGAAATACAATAAAGACGAGGATGTGACACAAGGACTTAGAGTCCAAAATAGACAATTATTTGAAGGACTTGGAAAGGAAGAGGATAGGGTCGAAATAAAATACCGAAAGAGGACACGAAACCCTCACACTGAGCACATCGTCCTCAAAGTGTCCCCGAAGCTCTGGCGCCGTCTAACAGACGCTGGCAAGGTGCACATCGACCTGCAGAGGGTGCATGTGGCAGACCACTCGCCACTTATACAGTGTGCGCGGTGCCTTGGGTACGGCCACGGGAAACGATTTTGTCGGGATCCCGTGGACGTATGCAGCCACTGTGGGGGGCCGCACCTCAGGTCGGAGTGCACCGGGCTGGCTGATGGCTCTCTGCCGCGGTGTGTCAATTGCGTGGGTGCCAAGTTGGATCGAGTGGATCACAACGCTTTCAGTGAGGATTGTCCCATTAGAAGGCGTTGGGATGCACTCGCTCGATCAACGGTGCAATACTGCTGAAGGCACCCACGATAACACTAAGTCTGTGGACGCGGCTGGAAGAACGGGAGGGAGAGACACAGAGGGACGATGGGCTCGCTGCAAAAGGAAAGAGAGAGATGTTAAAGAAAGAGAAGTGTATACTGAGAAGCCAACAGACGGGAAGGAAATAAAAGTAAACATGGCAAACGCTCTTGAACTACAAATGGAAAAGAAAATATGGAATGTTAAAATTGCAGATTGCAAATTTAAAGAAAAGATGGCAAATGGGGACCGGTTTTTAGTGAAACCGGCCCAAATTTGGTGGACAGAGAAATCTAGAAATGAAAAATTTGGAGAGCAAGAGAGATTGTCACGGAGGAAGCAAAGTATAGAAAAGGAAAGTTTTGGAAATGAGGATTGCAGAACAGTTGCTACCTTCTTCCACTCCAATGTGACAATAACAGAGCCGAAGAATTACCGGAGACCAAGAATTCTAACCAAAAAGTTGAAGCTGTTTTGGAGGAAGGCACACATTGGAGTGGAAGAATGGAGGGAAAAGAGGAAAGAAAATAAATACTCAGAAAGATCACAACACGCGAAAGAAAAGGAAACTGAACGACGGAAAAATTGGAATAATGACAACGACATAAATATAATAAAAGAATATAGTAGAGTAATAAAATCGATAAAATATTGCCTGAAATAATATAAAGTAAAATTAGTTAATTAAGATACATAAAATTTTAGATAAAACATAACAAGAAGCGCATAGCAGCGCACATATAAACAAATAAAATAAAGGATATGAAAGGACGGAAAGAGATCCAACGTCTCATCCCACCCTCAATGAGGTATCGGAAAAAACAATTAAAAAAAAAAAAAGGTAGCACTCCGGGAGTGCCGGCAGAAGTGAAAACTTCAATATTAACGTTGTGTTTAATTATAAGTATAAAAATACTATCATTTATGCGGTAGAATACAATGTTTATTTATTGCGCTATCGTACACAAATATTACAATTTATATGTTGTTATTTATAATATTATATCGTTATTTATATATAACATTAAATTTTATCTCTCATAAAAATCAACTTCCATCCATAATTTCGACGACTTTTACACCATCGTTATTATCAGAATCATCATCGCAAATTTTTACAACTGATACAATTGGTTTATGATAACTGAAGTAAGAAACAAACAGTTTTGATTCGAACCTATTTAAGTGTCTAATAAAAAATATATAAAATATAAACACACACACACACACACACATACACACAAACTTTCGCTTTTATAATATTAATAAGATAAATATAGGAGTTTTTGGCGGCAAGCCTTGATCATATCATTAGCTCCACGTCTTTTGCTTAATAATCGTGTAGAATTTGATTGTTAGCGTGTAATAATGGTGGAATATTGCGTGTTAAGTGTTTTTGAATGTGCACAGATGTAGGCAAGTGATATGGTGCTGAAATATGAATTTTGGTGCCCCCTCCAAAACTCCTCCGAACTTTCAGTAAAATTCCACCCATTTTACTGGAAGACTCACGTGACTAGACGAGCTATTAAGCTCACTCCGACTCTGACCTGTGACCTGACTAACTAACTTATTACTTAAACAAGTGAAATTTTAAAAATACTTTTTAAAAACAAGCTTTAATTATCATTACCATCTTGCATCATATAGTACTCGTCAAGACGAATCAAATGAGCCCAAACTCGATGGGGTTGCGTTGTTTAATGACAGAGTTCCTATGGCCACCTTCCAGCTCCATCATCAGATCAGCTCCATGTCATAATAATATTGCATTGTCATCCGATTTACACACGCATGCAAATTTTCAGCTCAATTGGAAACCGGGAAGTGGGTCAAATCAAACTTGCAAGATTTGATTACAGACAGACCGACAGACAGACAGACAGACAGACAGACAGACTGACAGACAACAGACAGGTGAAAGTAATATAAAGCTTGTAAAAATAACATTTAACTTGACACTGGCAAAACACGAAAGTGGAGACCATAATTTAATATCGCGTGAACATTCACGAATTTTACTCGACACTGGCAAAATGCACATGTTGCCATATTATTAAAAAGAAAAAAAAAAAAAAAAAAAAAAGATAAATATCTTATTAATATTATAAAAGCGAAAGTTTGTGTGTATGTGTGTGAGTGTGTGAGTGTGTGAGTGTGTGTGTGTGTGTGTGTATGTTTGTTACTTCTTCACGCTTAAACGGATGAACCGATTGACTTAAAATTTGGTATGAAGATAGCTGAGACTCTGGAATAACACATAGGCTACTTTTTATCCTGATAAATGAAACAGTTTCTGTAAAAAAAAAAAATTTATTAAAAAAAGTGACAGTTCTGAAATTTGACAATTAATTGTCATTTTGACGTATTCGATTGTCAATTTTTTTTGAGAAATTTGACATTCGATTTTCAAATTTTTTTTTTTGATAAATTTGACAAATGAGATTTTTATTTTTTTTTCGAGAAATTTGACATATTCAATTTTTAATTTTAGAAAAATGCTAGAAATTTTAATGATAGTTTTTGATACAATTTTTTTTTTTGGATTTAGATAAGTCTAGCCAAAGAACATAGTGTGGGTGCTTCTTTTGAAAACTAAATGAGGTTACTATGGGTGCTTCATTTGTAGTTTATCAAATGGGCTTACTATGGGTGCTTCATTTGAAAAGTTAAAGGATTTACTATGAGTGCTTCATTTGTGGTTTATCAAATGGGCTTACCATGGGTGCTTCATTTGAAAACTAAATGGGCTTACTATGAGTGCTTCATTTGTGGTTTATCAAATGGGCTTACTATGGCTGCTTCATTTGTGGTTTATAAAATGGGCTTACTATGAGTGCTTCATTTGTGGTTTATGAAATGGGCTTAGTATAAGTGCTTCATTTGTGGTTTATCAAATGGGCTTACTATGGGTGCTTCATTTGAAAACTTAAGGGACTTACTATGAGTGCTTCATTTGTGGTTTATCAAATGGGCTTACTATGAGTGCTTCATTTGTGGTTTATCAAATGGGCTTACTATGGGTGGTTAATTTGAAAACTAAATGGGCTTACTATAAGTGCTTCATTTGTGGTTTATCAAATGGGCTTACTATGAGTGCTACATTTGTGGTTTATCAAATGGGCTTAATATGGGTGCTTCTTTTGAAAACTAAATGGGCTTAATATGGGTGCTTCATTTGTAAATTATCAAATGGGCTTACTATGGGTGCTTCATTTGTAATTTATCAAATGGGCTTATTATGGGTGCTTCATTTGAAAAATAAATGGGCTTACTATGAGTGCTTCATTTGTGGTTTATCAAATGGGCTTACTATAAGTGCTTCATTTGTGGTTTATCAAATTGGCTTACTATGGGTGCTTCATTTGAAAACTAAATGGGCTTACTATGAGTGCTTCATTTGTGGTTTATCAAATGGGCTTACTATGGGTGCTTCATTTGTGGTTTATCAAATGGGCTTACTATAAGTGCTTCATTTGTGGTTTATCAAATGGGCTTACTATGGGTGCTTCATTTGAAAACTAAATTGGCTTACTATGAGTGCTTCATTTGTGGTTTATCAAATGGGCTTACTATGGGTGCTTCATTTGTGGTTTATCAAATGGGCTTACTATGGGTGCTTCATTTGAAAACTAAATGGGCTTACTATGAGTGCTTCATTTGTTGTTTATCAAATGGGCTTACTATGAGTGCTTCATTTGTGGTTTATCAAATGGGCTTACTATGGGTGCTTCATTTGAAAACTAAATGGGCTTACTATGAGTGCTTCATTTGTTGTTTATCAAATGGGCTTACTATAAGTGCTTCATTTGTGGTTTAGCAAATGGGCTTACTACGGGTGCTTCATTTGAAAACTAAATGGGCTTACTATGAGTGCTTCATTTGTGGTTTATCAAATGGGCTTACTATGGGTGCTTCATTTGTGGTTTATCAAATGGGCTTACTATGGGTGCTTCATTTGAAAACTAAATGGGCTTACTATGAGTGCTTCATTTGTTGTTTATCAAATGGGCTAACTATGAGTGCTTCATTTGTGGTTTATCAAATGGGCTTACTATGGATGCTTCGTTTGAAAACTAAATGGGCTTACTATGAGTGCTTCATTTGTGGTTTATCAAATGGGCTTACTATGGCTGCTTCATTTGTGGTTTATAAAATGGGCTTACTATGAGTGCTCCATTTGTGGTTTATCAAATGGGCTTACTATGGGTGCTTCATTTGGAAACTAAATGGGCTTAATATGAGTGCTTGATTTGTTGTTTATTAAATGGGCTTACTATGAGTGCTTCATTTGAAAACTAAATGGGCTTACTATGAGTGCTTCATTTGTGGTTTATCAAATGGGCTTACTATGAGTGCTTCATTTGTGGTTTATCAAATGGGCTTAATATGGGTGCTTCTTTTGAAAAATAAATGGGCTTTCTATGGGTGCTTCATTTGTAATTTATCAAATGGGCTTACTATGGGTGCTTCATTTGTAATTTATCAAATGGGCTTACTATGGGTGCTTCATTTGAAAACTAAATGGGCTTACTATGAGTGCTTCATTTGTGGTTTATCAAATGGGCTTACTATAGCTGCTTCATTTGTGGTTTATCAAATGGGCTTACTATGGCTGCTTCATTTGTGGTTTATCAAATGGGCTCACTATAAGTGCTTCATTTGTGGTTTATCAAATTGGCTTACTATGGGTGCTTCATTTGAAAACTAAATGGGCTTACTATAAGTGCTTCATTTGTGGTTTATCAAATGGGCTTACTATGGGTGCTTCATTTGAAAACTAAATGGGCTTACTATAATTTTTTTTTTAATCGAATTAAATTTGTCAAATACTAACTTCACCGAAAACCGAACAGAATAAGAAACCGTTTCACAAAATGAGCAGAACATCAGAACATGTTTCTGGTGTTAGGGTACCTAATGTAGTAAGCTTATATAAGTGAATTTAGTTTTTAAAAGTTAGTTAAAATTAGAGCAATTATATTATAAACAAGTTTTATCGGTAATAACTGTGCCGCGGGTAACACCGCGGGTCGCAGCTAGTAAAATATAATCTAAGCCCCCTGTGCCGCCTAAACAGAGCAGCACACTCAGGCACGGTAGAAAGAGTGGGAGATACTAGTTTCTCTCCCTTCCCCTCGATCTTACGCTTTTTCGATCAGCATCACGTGACCCTGACGCGAGTTTGAAAGTTTTTACCCATACAAAAAAGTGCTCAGCGCCGCTAAAGAAGTTTTCACTTCAAAAAAAAAAAAAAAAAAAACCTAACCTAACCAAGTCTTACTCTATTTTAAACTAAATGTCGCTGTGATCAAGTCAAATCGCGCAAGCGAAATGTTCACCCTCCGCCTTTAGTATTAACTGTCGGCAATGAGTGGGCATGGGCGGGCGAAAATTCAGATTTCACAACGTCCGATCATGACATGCGATACGTCAAAAGATGCCAGATATTACGAGGATGTCAAATATGTAGGAATTACAAAATAGTTTCTTACAAAAATTTTAACGATAGCCGAAAAACGATGAATTTTAAAGAATTTATATAAAAAATGTTGAAAATTTGCACAAATGTAGATCATTGCCTGTCAAACCAATTAGGGGGTTCAAAACAAGGGACCCTACGTGCCTTACACCAAAATTGGACAACAAACAACAAAGAAATGAATTTAAAAAAAAATGTTCACTGAATTCAGTAAAATATGTTAAAATACGTCTAACTATGTAAAACTAGCTGCAACCCACGGTGTTTCCCGCTGCAAAATTGTCGATGGCGAAGATATTGGCCAAGTGGTGTTACCGCGAAGATATTTGCCAAGTGGGGCTACGGTGAAGATTTTGCCCAAATGGTATTACGGCAAAGATTTTGGCCAAGTGGGGTCGATGGCGGGATGGCGGGATTCGCACGCAAATTTTTTTGGAACGAAGTTCCTTATCGCGCGTTGAGAAAGGGGGACTAGACGGAAAAGTTCTTACCAAAAGTTGTCACGCCACTTATTTCTATCCACTCAAACGTCCCGACCGGAGGAGGTAGGGGGAGGGGGGGGGGGGGGGGGGCGACGATTATTTTTGTTGTGTGTAAACAGGTTTTTTATAAATAAATCGTGTAATCGTTGGAACTTCGTTCCATCCGGGTGTCCCTTGTCACCCTTCAAGTTTTTTTTTGTCCTTATTTTGTTTGGCATAATTATATGTCTATAGACATACATATTATGTTTTGCCATAACTGTCATTGGCCCAAACTTTTTATCTTACTAATATTATAAAAGCGAAAGTTTGCGTGTATGTGTGTGTGTGTGTGTGTGTGTGTGTATGTTTGTTACTTCTTCACGCTTAAACGGATGAACCGATTGTGGTAAAAATTTTGAAAAATCTACCAAATGGTAGAAATTTCGAAAAATCTACTAGATGTTAGAAAATTTAATGGTAGTTTTTGGTAAAATATTTTTATGGTATAAAAATCTACCAAATGGTAGAAATTTCGAAAAATCTACTAGATGGTAGAAAATTTAATGGTAGTTTTTGGTAAAATATTTATATGGTAGAAAAAGCTACCAAACAGTAAAAATTTTGAAAAATCTACCAAATGGTAGAAATTTCGAAAATCTACCAAATGGTAGAAAATTAAATGGTAGTTTTTGGTAAAATATTTTCATAGTAGTAAAAGCTACCTATGGTAGAAATTTTGAAAAATCTACCATATGGTAGAAAATTTGAAAATTCTACCAAATGGTAGAAAATTTGAAAAATCTACCAAATGGTAGAACATTTAATGGTAGTTTTTGGTAATATATTTTCATGGTAGAAATTTTAAAAAATGTACCAAAATGATAGAAATTTTAATAAACCTACCAAATGGTAGAATTTTTGAATCTACCAAATTATAGAAATTTTAATACACCTACCAAATGGTAGAAAATTTTTAAAATCTACCAAATGGTAGAAATTTTGAAAAATCTACCAAATGGTAGAACATTTAATGGTAGTTTTTGGTAAAATATTTTCATGGTAGAAAAAGCCACCAAATGGTAGAAATTTTAAAAAATGTACCAAATGATAGAAATTTTAATAAACCTACCAAATGGTAGAAATTTTGAAAAATCTACCAAATGGTAGAAAATTAAATGGTAGTTTTTGGTAGAATATTTTTATGGTAGGAAAAGCTAAGAGATGGTACATATTTTAATGGCAGTTTTGGTAGAATTTATTATGGTAGAAAAAAACCGGTCAAGTACGAGTAGGACTCGAGCACCGAGGGTTCCGTACATACCTACGGGTTTCTACGGAACCCAAAGGAAAAGTGGGTATAATATTATATACTGTAGGTTTTGATTCCCTTGCGAGTTTGAAAATATGCGGCTAAAATTGCTGTTTCTTTTGATTGCACATAGATGTTTGATTTTTTTACAGCTTAAAGTTATTATAAAGCTGAGTATTTAGTATGAATTTCAATTTAATACCTGTACGCGTTCTTGAGGAGAGGGGGTAGTAAATACAAAATTATTAAAAATATTTTTTTATATAATGTAACAAAAAATTTACAGTTTTCGCAATTTTTCATATGCCTATGATTTAAGACGTTGCTGCGTACCAAATTTCAAGATTCTGAGTTAACGGCAAGTACCCTGTAAGTTTTGATTTCCTTGAGAGTAGTCGCGAGTTAAAAAATACAGCAAAAATTGCTATTTCTTTTGAATTCGTTGAGATAGAGGTTTGATTTTATTACAGTTTAAAGGTATTATAGACCTTAGTATTTGATATGAATTTGAGTTTAATACTTGCACGCGTTTATGAGAACTAAGGCAGTAAGTATGAAATTATTAAAAATATTTTTTTATATGATGTAACTAAAAATGTACAGTTTTCGCAATTTTTGAAGTGAAAACTTCTTTAGCGGCGCTGAGCACTTTTTTGTATGGGTAAAAACTTTCAAACTCGCGTCAGGGTCACGTGATGCTGATCGAAAAAGCGTAAGATCGAGGGGAAGGGAGAGGAACTAGTATCTCCCACTCTTTCTACCGTGCCTGAGTGTGCTGCTCTGTTTAGGCGGCACAGGGGGCTTAGACAAGCGCGCGCCCGATATTTTTTTTTATATTTTTTTTTTTTTATTACACTTAAATAGGTTCGAATCAAAACTGTTTGTTTCTTACTTAAGTTATCATAAACCAATTGTATCAGTTGTAAAAATTTGCGATGATGATTCTGATAATAACGATGGTGTAAAAGTCGTCGAAATTATGGATGGAAGGTGATTTTTCTGAGAGATAAAATTTAATGTTATATATAAATAACGATATAATATTATAAATAACAACATATAAATTATCATATTTGTATACGATAGCGCAATAAATAAACATTGTATTCTACCTCATAAATGATAGTATTTTTATACTTATAATTAAACACAACGTTAATATTGAAGTTTTCACTTCTGCCGGCACTCCCGGAGTGCTATTTTTTTATTTCTTTATCTGTGCTCTATGGAGTTACTTCGTGCCAAATTTCAAGATTCTGAGTTTACGGGAAGTGCCCCGTAGGTTTTGATTTATTTGGTAATGTCGAAAATTTGCTGAAATTTGCGACATATTCGACTATATCTTTTGATTGCGTTGGCCTAGAAGTTTGAAATTTTCACAGCACTAAGAGGCAATGGACCTTAGTATTTCATATAAATTTCAGCTTGTCACCTACACGCGTTCCTGAAAAAAAGGGTCTTGACAGACAGACAGACAGACAGACAGACAGACGGACGGACAACAAAGTGATCCTATAAGGATTCCGTTTTTTCCTTTTGAGGTACGGAACCCTAAAAACTATCAAATGGTATAAGTTTTAAAGGCAATTTTTGTAAGAATGTTTTTAGGTAGAAATATCAACAAAATGGTAGGATTTGGTAGAAATTTAAATGGTAGTTTTTAACCCCCGACGCGAAAACGACGGGGTGTTATAAGTTTGACGTGTGTGTGCGTGCGTGCGTGCGTGCGTGCGTGCGTGCGTGCGTGCGTGCGTGCGTGCGTGCGTGCGTGCGTGCGTGCGTGCGTGCGTGCGTGCGTGCGTGTGTGTGTGTGTGTATGTGTGTTTGTCTGTGGCATCGTAGCTCACCTTGTTTCTTTCAGAAGTTTGAAATTTTCACAGCTCTAAGAGGCAATGGACCTTAGTATTTCCTATAAATTTCAGCTTGTTACCTCCACGCGTTCCTGAGAAAAAGGGTCTTGACAGACAGACAGACAGACAGACGGACGGACGGACAACAAAGTGATCCTATAAGGGTTCTGTTTTTTCCTTTTGAGGTACGGAACCCTAAAAACTAAATCAAAATCTGTTCATCCGTTCGGGAGTTACGATGCCACAGACAGACACACACACACACACAGACAGACAGACAGTCACGTCAAACTTATAATACCCCGTCGTTAGCCGGGGGTAGACTTCCTTTGCACTCGGTCGACTAGGTGGGTACCCCAACAGTGCCAGTTATGTGGGACTCCCGTGCAGGAGAGCTGCACGGTCTACTCACTGAAGCGACCGGCGGCACTCCCGCATCGTCTTAGTGACGGAGGTCTGGTCGGCGGAGCCGCGCCATCCAGTCCCCTGTCGACAAGGGCACTGTAGCTAGTGAAATTACTGGGCTAAAGAGTATTAACATCTTATGACTCTTAAGTAAGAAGCGTTGGTGCAGTGCACCTAGAATAGAACATTATTGTGAAAATCTGGATAGCACTTTATTGATTATGGGCAGCCGTTATCTCTTAACATCAGGAGAGCGTCTTGCTCGTCTTCTACTTCACTACATAAAAAAAAATATTAATTACTTTGCGACTAAGTGGGTACCGGTCATGGTGTAGGCTGTAGGTACGACATGGATCTCCGGTTACAAAGGATTTGTTCGCGCGAGCAAAGCCGCTAGCATGCGCTAGTACGACCTGTATGCAAATGTGAATCAATTCAGGAAAAAAACAAGGTGATATCTACATAAGGTCTCAAATTAGGTATTACAACATATTTATGTAATACCTAATCCCATCAAAAACATAAATGTGAAAAGAGAGCCAAGTTCAATATTACGATGTATGTACTCATAGTTACCTATGATTTGGTAGTTGACTTCAACGACAAAAGAAGTGAGATCTAAATGGGTGCCAAGTTCAATGGTCAGTCCTGAAAAATATTTACAACAACATAAAATATTTTATTACAACTTAAAAGACTATTTCTTCTTATCACTTAGAATTAATATTATTTTGAAGCCTAAAGACTGACTTGGCCAGTTCTCATAATATACTATGTAGATACTCTCTTAACTTTAGCTTGATCACTATTAAACGCACTTAATGCTAATTAGTGCGCCACCGTCTTTTATCGTGTAAATTAGTCCCCTCCATCCATTGGTTGTCTGGAAGAAATCGCTCTTTAACGATAAGACCGCCACTTGTACATTGTAATTTTTAATTTTAATTATGTACTTATGTATTTTCTGTAACATTATGTGGTGTACAATAAAGTATCTATTGTCTTATCTTAATGATACTTCGTCGTATGGTACCAATGAGAACTAGCCAAGTCAAACTTTGGACTTCAAAATAATATTAATTCTAAGTGATAAGAAGAAATAATCTTTTAAGTTGTAATAAAATATTTTATGTTGTTGTAAATATTTTTCAGGACTGACCATTGAACTTGGCACCCATTTAGATCTCACTTCTTTTGTCGTTGAAGTCAACTACCAAATCATAGGTAACTATGAGTACATACATCGTAATATTGAACTTGGCTCTCTTTTCACATTTATGTTTTTGATGGGATATCATTGCTTTTTGTACAGTACTTTTTAGTATGTAATAGGTTTAAGACACCCAGTCATAATAAGATTAATACCAAATGATTATTTTATTGCACCTCCCCCCACCCCAGTGCTCCATGGCACGGCCGTCGCACCGCGCACCGCGGCCCGTGAGCCTCGCCGTGCTTCGATATACCTATACCTATAATTAATTTAGTACCTACTTATTTATATATATAGCATTTATGTGCACTATTGATTTGAATATTGTACCTAATCAATTGATTTTTAAACAATACTAGTTACTGATAAATTTATCTATATTCACCCAGCTATCTTATATACCTACCGCCGACCGCCTACCTGGTTGGAAATTTAACTTTTTAGATCATCTGGAACTGGATTAGAATTTCGATCAAAAGAAACCTAAGCCGACAAGACTTGTAATGACGACGACTTGGTGGGGGCACTGCCGTGCCCCCAGATACCGCCACATACCTATAATATTATGACTATACGTTACAGGTACGTAGGTATCTAAAATGTTTACACCAACTAGCACCTAAGGCGATATACATACATTATTTTTATTGTAAACAATTTTAATATTATTACCTCTATGTTACTGAGCCGCCTTGTGCTGGTGAGTCGATATATTGATAGGTATTTACATAGGATATAGGTACAATTGTTACGTAGGTACCAGGAACCTATTTTTATTAGTGACTAGCTGTGCCTAGCTGTTTTACCCGCTATACAGTTTGGTACAGTAGTGTATATTATGTTATTCCAGGGGTCTAAGCTATATTTTTTATAATACCAAATTTAAAGTCAATCGGCCCACCCGTTTAGGCGTGAAAAAGTAAAAAACATATATCCATACGTACAGTAGGTATAAAGTTTGTATTTATAATTATATTAGTAGGAATAGTGGACTCGCGCGCACTTCGTAGTATCTAACAGAAAATAGCCGCCTACACAAAAATTATAGCAACATGCAACACGTATTGCTTTATGTGTTCCTAGGCGTCCCAAACTTTAATATCATACATTTAAAAAAAATAATAATAATTTAAAATGATAAAAAAATACTAGTTTCTGATTTTTCCCTTTGTTACTATGACATTACCTATCGGGATGCCAAATTTCAGCTTTCTAGGTCATCTGGAACTGGGATATTACTTTTGATCTATCCCTCAGTATGTATTAACTTCACCGATTACTGGATGTTTATATCTAAATAACCGTTTGAGCTGTGTTATTGAAATTTGGAACAGAGATATAGTTCGTATATTTAAGTATATGTGCCAAATTTGACTTGTCTATGTGTAATAGTTTTTGTATAAAGAGGGTGTAAAAAGTCGTCAAAACGCGCTTTGGATGGTTCGTGTAATATAACACACGGCGCGGTCGCCAGTTCCTTTGCTTGAACTTGGCTTGACTCGCTGCCGCGTGTCTAGATTTTAGAAGCGCTTCAGAATATTACTTACATATTATTATTTAATTCGTTATCCTTATTGTTCGCCTAATCTGCCACAATATCTGCAATTACTCCAGCATTACCCTCGTATGCAGTCAGCAGTGTGTACATTAGGAGCATGTCACGTATCTAGACACGCGGCAGCGAGTCAAGCCAAGTTCAAGCAAAGGAACTGGCGACCGCGCCGTGTGTTATATTACACGAACCATCCAAAGCGCGTTTTGACGACTTTTTACACCCTCTTTATACAAAAACTATTACACATAGACAAGTCAAATTTGGCACATATACTTAAATATACGAACTATATCTCTGTTCCAAATTTCAATAACACAGCTCAAACGGTTATTTAGATATAAACATCCAGTAATCGGTGAAGTTAATACATACTGAGGGATAGATCAAAAGTAATATCCCAGTTCCAGATGACCTAGAAAGCTGAAATTTGGCATCCCGATAGGTAATGTCATAGTAACAAAGGGAAAAATCAGAAACTAGTATTTTTTTATCATTATAAATTATTATTATTTTTTTTAAATGTATGATATTAAAGTTTGGGACGCCTAGGAACACATAAAGCAATACGTGTTGCATGTTGCTATAATTTTTGTGTAGGCGGCTATTTTCTGTTAGATACTACGAAGTGCGCGCGAGTCCACTATTCCTACTAATATAATTATAAATACAAACTTTATACCTACTGTACGTATGGATATATGTTTTTTACTTTTTCACGCCTAAACGGGTGGGCCGATTGACTTTAAATTTGGTATTATAAAAAATATAGCTTAGACCCCTGGAATAACATAATATACACTACTGTACCAAACTGTATAGCGGGTAAAACAGCTAGGCACAGCTAGTCACTAATAAAAATAGGTTCCTGGTACCTACGTAACAATTGTACCTATATCCTATGTAAATACCTATCAATATATCGACTCACCAGCACAAGGCGGCTCAGTAACATAGAGGTAATAATATTAAAATTGTTTACAATAAAAATAATGTATGTATATCGCCTTAGGTGCTAGTTGGTGTAAACATTTTAGATACCTACGTACCTGTAACGTATAGTCATAATATTATAGGTATGTGGCGGTATCTGGGGGCACGGCAGTGCCCCCACCAAGTCGTCGTCATTACAAGTCTTGTCGGCTTAGGTTTCTTTTGATCGAAATTCTAATCCAGTTCCAGATGATCTAAAAAGTTAAATTTCCAACCAGGTAGGCGGTCGGCGGTAGGTAAATAAGATAGCTGGGTGAATATAGATAAATTTATCAGTAACTAGTATTGTTTAAAAATCAATTGATTAGGTACAATATTCAAATCAATAGTGCACATAAATGCTATATATATAAATAAGTAGGTACTAAATTAATTATAGGTATAGGTATATCGAAGCACGGCGAGGCTCACGGGCCGCGGTGCGCGGTGCGACGGCCGTGCCATGGAGCACTGGGGTGGGGGGAGGTGCAATAAAATAATCATTTGGTATTAATCTTATTATGACTGGGTGTCTTAAACCTATTACATACTAAAAAGTACTGTACAAAAAGCAATGATATCCCATCAAAAACATAAATGTGAAAAGAGAGCCAAGTTCAATATTACGATGTATGTACTCATAGTTACCTATGATTTGGTAGTTGACTTCAACGACAAAAGAAGTGAGATCTAAATGGGTGCCAAGTTCAATGGTCAGTCTTGAAAAATATTTACAACAACATAAAATATTTTATTACAACTTAAAAGATTATTTCTTCTTATCACTTAGAATTAATATTATTTTGAAGCCCAAAGTTTGACTTGGCTAGTTCTCATGGGTACCATACGACGAAGTATCATTAAGATAAGACAATAGATACTTTATTGTACACCACATAATGTTACAGAAAATACATAAGTAGGTACATAATTAAAATTAAAAATTACAATGTACAAGTGGCGGTCTTATCGTTAAAGAGCGATTTCTTCCAGACAACCAATGGATGGAGGGGACTAATTTACACGATAAAAGACGGTGGCGCACTAATTAGCATTAAGTGCGTTTAATAGTGATCAAGCTAAAGTTAAGAGAGTATCTACATAGTATATTATGAGAACTGGCCAAGTCAGTCTTTAGGCTTCAAAATAATATTAATTCTAAGTGATAAGAAGAAATAGTCTTTTAAGTTGTAATAAAATATTTTATGTTGTTGTAAATATTTTTCAGGACTGACCATTGAACTTGGCACCCATTTAGATCTCACTTCTTTTGTCGTTGAAGTCAACTACCAAATCATAGGTAACTATGAGTACATACATCGTAATATTGAACTTGGCTCTCTTTTCACATTTATGTTTTTGATGGGATATAATAACTAATACAATATGTGACTCCAGTATGTGAGCGTAACTTGTGACGGTCAGTATTCATTGTTTTTGATTACAATTAAGTTATAGGTATCATATAAGTTTAGTAGGTATCAGTTGCTATCACCGATGCCACATATGTACAAACTGCCTGCGACGAGGTTGATATATTATGTATTACTTACACGTTTAGCTTAAACGTGAAAGTTTGTAAAAATGTATGTCTGCATGTGTGTTTATTACTCTTTCACGCCTAAACGGGTGGACCGATTGAGCTGAAATTTGGTATAGAGATAGCATAGACCTTGGAAGAACATAAAGGGCTACAGTACAGCGGGTAAAACCGCTAGCCGCAGCTAGTATTGTAAAGGCGAAAGTTTGTGAATGAGAGTGTATGTTTGCTCTACTCAATCGGTCCACCCGTTTAGGCGTGAGAGAGTAACAAACATATGTACATCCAGACAAGTGCTTAGTCAGGGTGGGCCAGGGTGGGGCAGAGTGCCGCGTGTGACGTCACCGCTGGCCGCGTGCCTTGTCCAGAGCTGAAGCCCGGTTACGTCAAACTGCGAGTGCAACGGTTGGGCAGCGACCTGTTATGCTCGGCGGACAGTGACGTCACCGTGCAGCCGGGACAGCGGTTCGACATCTACTTCGACTACTGGCCTATCTACAGTACTAGGTCAGTTCCTGCTTTACTTTAAATTCAATCATTATTATATTATTGTCGTTGGTGTTCCTTCCGAACGAAAGCTTTTTAAACAAATCACATTTTTAACCCCCGACACAATACGTAATTATTCAATTTTTTAACCCCCGACGCAAAAACGACGGGGTGTTTTAAGTTTGACGTGTCTGTCTGTCTGTGTGTGTCTGTGTGTGTGTCTGTCTGTGGCATCGTAGCTCCCGAAAGGTTGAACGGATTTTGATTTAGTTTTTTTTGTTTAAAAGTAGAGTTAGTCGAAAGTGTTCTTAGCTATGTTTGGTGGAAATCGATTCAAAATGGCCGCCGCTACAAAATGGCGGTTTTTTTTCTCCACGACCCACAGTGTGTCGCCTAGAACAAGCTAGCTGGACAATAACAACATTAACGATTCTGGAAACTGTTAATGAGGGTAGTTAGCGTATGAGTTGCTAATCCTAATGACAGGTAATGTTTTCCAAGAAATGTGTCAAAACATTCGCAATGATGGTAAGTATATAAATACTCAAGTAAATTGCATTAATTTAGTTGCGTTTAAGCTTCTAATACGAAAACATTTTATGTGCTCTTCTTTGTTGTTAAGTTGTGAATTAGTGATGGATTCAATAACCAAGGGTAAGTTGTTTTTAGTGATATTATTATTATTCAATATTGTTTAACACGTTACCAAAAAAAAACGTATGATTTGAAATATGTTACTAAAAAACCTTAAATTTGTAATTTAAAAGACGATAAGTAACGTTACCCACATTTACCCGGCCTGTTTTTATTATCAAGCGAAAGATACATCATTCTAGTTTTAAATGCATGTATTTTTGGCTGCACGAATTTGCCCATTTTTTTTTTATGATTTTATTTGTAGGAGACATTTTTGCCGTATCGAAAATGGAGTTTTTCGAAGAATGGTTCAAAACATCCAAGGATGAGAGAAATTCTGCGCTTTTAAATTTTGTTGCAACAAAACATGATCTGGGCAGCATATCGGAGCAATCTTTGAAGAACATCAAGGCAGCTATTGCGAGATTTTCTGCGAAAATATCTGAAAAATGGCAGAATTCTCGCAGAATGCGAGATCGCTTTCTGTCTTCGAATAAGTCGTGGCTAGAGGGTGATATAACGTTTCATACGTTAGACGACATTGCAGAGCCATCCACATCATCACAACAGCCCATGGCTGGCCCTGGAAGACCGAAAGTAGACTTGCAAGATGCCGCTTCCAAGACTCAACGTAGACGTGTTGATGATCTTATTCAATCCCGAAGTTCTGAAGAACTGCTCACTGACTCAGTGACTTTGATTAAAAAATTCGGTGTTATACTAAGAACTTTATCTTCAGGTTTCGACATAAATTTAGAAAAGTTTAGGAATTTTGCACAGGAAACCAGATTATTGTATTTAAATCTGTATTCGTGGTACTACATGCCTGCTACCGTGCACAAGATTCTGGTGCACGGGGCGGATGTTATACAATCGTCTCTTCTGCCAATCGGGCAGCTTTATGAAGAATCTCAGGAAGCGCGCAATAAAGATTGCAGAAGATT
This sequence comes from Hemithea aestivaria, assembly GCA_947507615.1. Lineage (NCBI taxonomy): Eukaryota > Metazoa > Arthropoda > Insecta > Lepidoptera > Geometridae > Hemithea > Hemithea aestivaria. Next base: position 1,153,341 of record OX382353.1, on the reverse strand, counting down.
TCGACAACACAACACCCGAAAGCAGTCACGTATTGCTACGAATACAGATTTACTGAACATGTTAATCATCACGTCTGATCCTGTAATTAACAGTCTCAGGGAGATTCCCAAAAAAAAAGACAGGTTCTCTTCCTTCCGAGGTTTTAGATTTAATTTTGGAGCCAAAAACAATAAATAGAAGTTTGGTAGATACTACAAGTGTTGTATCTCACAATGAGTACACAGAAGAAGATTCTTCTGAAGAAGAATTAAGTGATGATGATGCGTAGGTAAATTTATTGGTTCTTTTTTTGTTTTTTTTTTTACTTTTTATGTATGTACCTAGTGATAAGACATATACAAATATATTAAATATTGAAAAAAAAGGTTTTTTATTTTTTTTCGTTAAAACTGTACACTTCCAATAACTTAGATGTATATAAACATAAATAACAAACACTTTAAAAGTAAAAAAGATCGATAAATAATTTTGTCCAGCTAGCTTGTACTAGGCGACACACTGGCGACCCCGTCAATATGGGTATCAAATGAAAGGGCTTGACTAGTAGAATACATACATTACGATAAATTAAAAATCCAAGATGGCCGCTACGACAATATGGCGAACTTTGAAATCGTTGCGTTGGGGTTTTTTTAGGGTTCCGTACCTAAAAAGGAAAAAAAACGGAACCCTTATGAGGGGGAGGGGAGGGGGATGAAGGGGAGGGGGAAAGGGATGAAGGGGGGAATAGGAGGGATGGGGGGATGGGAGGGGAATGAGGGATGGGAGAGGGGGATGGGGGGGGCTTAACTAGTAGAATACAACCCACTATGATAATTTTAAAATTCAAGATGGCCGCCACCAATAAACCGCTAATTACATGTTTTGAAAGCGCTGCGTTGGGGTTTTTTTTAATTTTTAATTTAATTCACTTGTTGCTATAGTAAGTTAGCTGTGTGGCGTGCGCATGTTTCTCTCTCTCTCTCTCTCTCAAGTCAATCGGTTCATCCGTTTAAGCGTGAAGAAGTAACAAACATACACACACACATACACACAAACTTTCGGATGACTAGGAATTTAGGTAAATTATGTTTCACTGTATGGTATCCCTAATTAACCCCCGACGCAAAAACGACGGGGTGTTATAAGTTTGACGTGTCTGTCTGTCTGTCTGTCTGTCTTTCCGTCTGTCTGTCTGTCTGTCTGTTGTCTGTCTGTCTGTCTGTCTGTCTGTCTGTGTGTGTGTGTATGTGTCTGTCTGTGGCATCGTAGCTCCTAAACGGATGAACGGATTTTAATTTAGTTTTTTTTGTTTGAAAGTAGAGTTAGTCGAGAATGTTCTTAGCCATGTTTGGTGGAAATCGGTCCAAGATGGCCGCCGCTACAAAATGGCGGATTATTTTTTTCTTCCACGACCCCCTCAATATGGATATCAAATGAAAGGGCTTAACGAGTAGAATACAGCCCACTATATAAAATTTAAAATCCAAGATGGCCGCCATCAAAAAAATGGTGAATTACGTATTGCGTTGGGGGTTTTTTAAATTTTTAATTTAATTCATTTACATACCTGGTTGGTTGACGAACATTAGTAAATGGAATTTACGGCGCGTTGTTGTCTTTTTCTCTTTAACATAAACAAGTCAATTAAATAAAAAATTAAAAAACCCCCAACGCAACGCTTTCAAAATATGTAATTCGCGGACTTGAGGTGGCGGTCATCTTGGATTTTAAATTTGTTATAGTGTTTTGTATTCTACTAGTCAAGCCCTTTCATTTGATACCCATATTGATGGGGTCGTGGAAGAAAAAAGTTATCCGCCATTTTATAGCGGCGGCCATCTTGGACCGATTTCCACCAAACATAGCTAAAAACACTCTCGACTAACTCTACTTTCAAACAAAATAAACTAAATCAAAATCCGTTCATCCGTTCGGGAGCTACGATGCCACAGACAGACACACAGACAGACAGACAGACACGTCAAACTTATAACACCCCGTCGTTTTTGCGTCGGGGGTTAAAAAAGCACGCACTGATAAAACAATATTTCATCTACTGCTTTGAATCCTTTTCGGCACGATATCAGATAATTTAATCCTGAAAACTTTAAAAAACTTCAGGAGGTCTGAACAGGGACTGGACGATAATGCCAACATAAAGAAACTAATTGTCACATCTGTCAGAGGTAAAATGACTGTGAACGCACTATAGTAGGTACGTATCACACACGCAGCAATAACATAGACAAGCAATAACACGCGGCCCCGGACGCTTTGGTTGAGTGTACTGACTAGTGACGCATTGTTTCCAGTTGCAAGGTGCCGGGAGCGCGTCGCATAACAACACTCACGGAAAACGACTCAGGCAGCTTAATATATTATGAACATTATGTAAGTATAGTTAGGCCGATGCGGATTGCAAGCAGCCAATTGAATCGACGATAAGATAATGCGCCTATTCCATAATGGCTAAACAGTTCACATTTCTCCTCAGGCGTATTACTAAACATGTTGCGCTTGCAAACAGGCGGCGGCCGTTTGTAAAGCGGACAATTATGCGATTCGGCTGCGACACATATTATCATCCATACTAATAATATGACAGCGAGCGACTGGAGGGCGACAAGTCGCTTTGCCTCGAGTTCAGTGTAGTATTATAACAAGTAAATTAAATCCCACCAAAAACATTCTGAAAAAAACTAGCCAAGTCTCGATGGAGCTGCTTGTTTATCTCTAAAAAGTAATGAAATCTAGACAAAGTCGTGCCAAGTATAAGGTTCCTTACTGCGATTTCTTTATTATTAGGTATAGTTAATGTTGTTTGACTTGGCCGTTGAAGGGTACACAAGGGTATTATACCAGATGCTCCATGACACTTGGATCGCCTAAACATAAGTATTATTGAAATACGCAGCTTTATCAAGCCTACAATTGACTGGTTATCCAATCAACGTTTTCCAAGTGGAAATTTTCTATCGTGAATGGGTAGCGGACAGATTGGTGCAATAGTGTCATGGAGCACCTGGTATAATACCCTTGTGTACCCTTCAACGGCCAAGTCACACAACATTAACTATAACTAGTAGTTCGCCTCAAACTGGGACCTCGCGGCCCAATTTCCGTTAAACCTTAGACTTTAGACCTTAGACTTTTTTTAAAATATCCTAATACAAGAACTTTAACTTTAAGTCGAAAAAATACACCCGTTTATCCTTCAAAAAATGTTTTGACCCTCTGAATAAATCAATATTCATAGAGAACTTGCCGTTACCCTATGTTTATGAAATTTGGCATACCTTAACATATATTTTAAATACAGGAAAAAATCTGAAAACTCTTAATCTACTATATAAAAATAAGTCGGGTTTTCCTCCCTGACGCTATAACTCCAGAACGCACGAACCGATTTCCACGGTTTTGCATTCGTTGGAAAGGTCTCGGGCTCCGCGAGGTTTATAGCAAAGAAAATTCAGGAAAAATTTAAAAAGAAATGAAAAAAAAGTAAAAAAAATAAGTTATTCAATTGGAAACCACGCGCGTATTGGGCAAATGTCAACAGCAGGCATTTGTCTTTAAGGTGGTAATGGCCGTGTCGGCGCGGAGGATATTGATAAGTTTTATTGCAACCTTATTTCGAATTAATACTGGCAACGTAGTAGCCAATGGCTCTCCTTGGATGAATACAAAAAAAAAAGCGTGTTCTTGGGCAAATTTTTATTAAATTTCAACAGCAGGCATTTGTCTTTAAGGTGGTAAGTTGAACTGTGTAAATTATGTGGATCGTGAATTTGAGGTTAAATAGGGATGTTGACATATGTTAGGAATTGATATAAAGTTATGTTTTTCACATAAAAGACAGTATTTAAAAACCTAAAATCACATTTTAAGGATCTATTTACAAGCCAAAATTGAATAAAATCAATTTTAATTTCAAAAAAAATTTACTTATTATTACGCGAATGCGAACGCCAATCAGAGCGCGTGACGTCACACCATTGGCTGGACCTTACGCTTCCTATGAAATGTTCCAGATTTCGACACATTTTAATTATTCATAACATAAAAACCACTGAACCGATTTTGATGCAACTTATACTGTGCCCTTAGTTGGTCCATACTTAAACCAAAAATAAAGTCAATAACTAAAATGTCTCTCTGAAAATATAAGATTCATTTTGGTTATTGACTTTATTTTTGGTTTAAGTATGCTCCAACTAAGGGGATAATATTTTTATTATATTTTTCACATGGGCAGTTATACGTTGCGTGTTCACGAGTTGGGAAACCATCGGCTTTGTTTGTGTTAACGTCAAACCAAAAAACAAAAAATGTGGTTTACCAAAGAGCACTTCAATGAAACGGATAATTTGCGGACACGTATAACGCTTCGATTCAGTATTTACTTTGGATTCACTTTCATTTACTTAGAGAAGTTCAACTAAATAACACTTCATTTTTGTAATCGAAATGACTTTATTACTGTTGTGAAATGAAATAAAATTTTTCCTTTTCAAATATAAAACAAAAAAAAATCTTTATTTTTTAATCACCAAACGAAATGTTACATAAAACGAAGCCATCGGTGGCGAAACGGAGTTCGCCGGGTTTGCTAGTCTACTATATAAAAATAAGTCGGGTTTTCCTTCCTGACGCTATAACTCCAGAACGCACGAACCGATTTCCACGGTTTTGCATTCGTTGGAAAGGTCTCGGGCTCCGTGAGGTTTATAGCAAAGAAAATTCAGGATTTTTTCAGGAAACCATCTGGTGGCGAAACGGAGTTCGCCGGGTTTGCTAGTCTACTATATAAAAATAAGTCGGGTTTTCCTTCCTGACGCTATAACTCCAGAACGCACGAACCGATTTCCACGGTTTTGCATTCGTTGGAAAGGTCTCGGGCTCCGTGAGGTTTATAGCAAAGAAAATTCAGGAAAAATTTAAAACGAAGCCATCTGGTGGCGAAACGGAGTTCGCCGGGTTTGCTAGTCTACTATATAAAAATAAGTCGGGTTTTCCTTCCTGACGCTATAACTCCAGAACGCACGAACCGATTTCCACGGTTTTGCATTCGTTGGAAAGGTCTCGGGCTCCGTGAGGTTTATAGCAAAGAAAATTCAGGATTTTTTCAGGAAACCATCTGGTGGCGAAACGGAGTTCGCCGGGTTTGCTAGTCTACTATATAAAAATAAGTCGGGTTTTCCTTCCTGACGCTATAACTCCAGAACGCACGAACCGATTTCCACGGTTTTGCATTCGTTGGAAAGGTCTCGGGCTCCGTGAGGTTTATAGCAAAGAAAATTCAGGAAAAATTTAAAACGAAGCCATCTGGTGGCGAAACGGAGTTCGCCGGGTTTGCTAGTCTACTATATAAAAATAAGTCGGTTTTTCCTTCCTGACGCTATAACTCCAGAACGCACGAACCGATTTCCACGGTTTTGCATTCGTTGGAAAGGTCTCGGGCTCCGTGAGGTTTATAGCAAAGAAAATTCAGGAGATAATTCAACAGAAATTTAAAACGAAGCCATCTGGTGGCGAAACGGAGTTCGCCGGGATTGCTAGTTTTTAATAAAATTAATTCATTTAAAAATAGCGCTATTTAAAGAACGTAATCATCGAAGTTAAGCAATGTTATGCGTGTACGTATTTGGATGGGCGCGTACGTAGTGATCTCAACTTTTTGCTGACTTTTTTGGAGAGAGCCACCAGTGGTCTGCGCTGCACTACGGTGTGCTCCTTTATTGTTGAATGTGCCGGCACAAACTATTCTAAGTTTTAAAAAGTTTTGCAGATAGGCTACACAAATAATAATATATCTTACTGCCAGCGAAAAAGCTAATATGCCCAAGATAAAATTGTGTATTTAATAATTAAAAAGGCTGCAGCCTTATTAAATGGTCTTATAATGGTCTTTTCAAAATACTGAACCATTTTAAAATTGCGACTATCAACCTAACAAAATGTTACTGTCTTTTATGGGAGTGAATCGCAAATCTATAATGATCATCTCTAAATTATGAACCATTTTGAAATTGCGATTATCAACCTTACATAATGTTTTTATCTTCTAAGAAAATGAATCGCAAATCTATAATGGTCAACTTTAATATCTGTACTAATTTGAAATTGCGTTTATCAACCTACCGAAATGCCCCATCTTCAACGACAGTGAATCGCAATTACATAACGGTCCGTACTATTCAAACTAATTTCAAACTGCGTTTATCTACCTACCAAAATGTTCCCATCTCCTAAGACAGTGAATCGCAATTATATCCCAGTTACATTATTAATAAAAGATTTAACTGCAACTCTTGGGCCGATTTGGCTCATTTCTGAACATGAGAATTCTTTGCGTTTATACTACCCGTTCGCAAAGTTCCGTCAAGATTGGAACTTCGGTAACGTGGTAATCAAGGAATCTCTTTAACTCTAGAACCCTTCGACCGATTTGGCTCATGTTCGAACTTAAAAATTCTATGGATATGTACTACGCGTTTGCAAAGTTTCATCAAGATTGGACCATCGGTTTTCAAGTTATCGCGTAACAAACATACATACAAACATACACTTTTGATAAAATATTTAGGTAGGTTATAAAAAATGTTAATAGCTCAGAAAAAAAATTATCGGCGTACCAGTTTTGAAATTATCGTCAGACCTATCTTAAAGACTTTAAGTCACTTATATCTCTGCAATACTGAAGCCTATTTGGCTTTTTTTAGGGTTCCGTACCTCAAAAGGAAAAAACGGAACCCTTATAGGATCACTTTGTTGTCCGTCTGTCTGTCTGTCTGTCTGTCAAGACCATTTTTCTCAAGAACGCGTGGAGGTAACAAGCTGAAATTTATAGGAAATACTAAGGTCCATTGCTTCTTAGAGCTGTGAAAATTTCAAACTTCTAGGCCAACGCAATCAAAAGATATAGTCGAATATGTCGTAAATTTCAGCAAATTTTCGACATTACCAAATAAATCAAAACCTACGGGGCACTTCCCGTGAACTCAGAATATTGAAATTTGGCACGAAGTAACTCCTTAGAGCACAGATAAAGGAAAAATTGCGAAAATTATAAATTTTTATTTGCATCATATGAAAAAAATATTTTGAATAATTTTATACCTACTACCCTTTTTCTCATGAACGCGTAAACGTAATTAATTGAAATTAATTTCAAATACTAAGGTCTATTATATCTTCAAACTGTTATAAAATCAAACCTCTATGTCAACGCATTCAAAAGAAACAGCAATTTTAGTCGCAATTTTAAACCCGCAACTACTCTCAAAAAATCAAAACCTACAGGGTACTTCCCGTGATCTTAGAATCTTGAAATTTGGCACGAAGCAACTCCTTAGAGCACAGATAAAGGAAAAATTGCGAAAATTGTACATTTTTAGTTACATCATAAAAAATTTTTTTTTTTAATAATTTCATACTTACTACCTTATTTCTCATGAACGCGTGCAGGTATTAAACTGAAATTAATATGAAATACTAAAGTCTATTATAACTTTAAACTGTAATAAAATTAAACCTCTATCTCAACGCATTCAAAAGAAACAGCAATTTTAGCCGTATTTTTTAACTCGCGACTACTCTCAAGGAAATCAAAACCTACAGGGTACTTGCCGTTAACTCAGAATCTTGAAATTTGGTACACAGCAACGTCTTAAATCACAGGCACAGGAAAAATTGCGAAAACTGTACATTTTTAGTTACATCATATAAAAAAATATTTTTAATAATTTTGTATTTACTATCCCTTTCCTCAAGAACGCGTACAGGTATTAAATTGAAATTCATACGAAATACTCAGCTTTATAATAACTTTAAGTTGTAAAAAAATCGAACATCTATGTCAACGCAATCAAAAGAAACAGCAATTTTAGTCGCATATTTTCATACTCGCAAGTACTCGCAAGGGAATCAAAACCCACAGTATATAATATTATACCCACTTTTCCTTAGGGTTCCGTAGAAACCCGTAGGTTTGTACGGAACCCTCGGTGCTCGAGTCCTACTCGTACTTGACCGGTTTTATTTTTTACTATAAGTATTCTATTAACCTATTTAACTGGTGTGCAAAATTTCATTTAATTTGGATTTACCGTTTTTGAGTAAATGTCGATCAAAGTTAGGCACCAGAGGTCAACCGTTAAACTGGTCAATACGCAGGCTTTTCGCGGCTTTCGACTCTAAGACCTCGCTTCGCTCGGTCGATAATAAAGAAATCGCAGTAAGGAACCTTATACTTGGCACGACTTTGTCTAGATTTCATTACTTTTAGGGTTCCGTACCTCAAAAGGAAAAAACGGAACCCTTATAGGATCACTTTGTTGTCCGTCTGTCTGTCTGTCTGTCTGTCTGTCAAGACCCTTTTTCTCAGGAACGCGTGGAGGTAACAAACTGAAATTTATAGGAAATACTAAGGTCCATTGCCTCTTAGAGGTGTGAAAATTTCAAACCTCTTGGCCAACGCAATCAAAAGATATAGTCGAATATGTCACAAATTTCAGCAAATTTTCGACATTACCAAATAAATCAAAACCTACGGGGCACTTCCCGTGAACTCAGAATCTTGAAATTTGGCACGAAGTAACTCCTTAAAGCACAGATAAAGGAAAAATTGCGAAAACCATAAATTTTTATTTGCATCATATGAAAAAAAATTTTTGAATAATTTTATACCTACTACCCCTTTTATCATGAACGCGTAAACGTATTAAATTGAAATTCATATCAAATACTTAAGTCTATAATACCTTCAAACTGTAATAAAATCAAACCTCTATGTCAACGCATTCAAAAGAAACAGCAATTTTAGTCGCAATTTTAAACTCGCAACTACTCTCAAAAAATCAAAACCTACAGGGTACTTGCCGTGAACTTAGAATCTTGAAAATTGGCACGAAGCAACTCCTTAGAACACAGATAAAGGAAAAATTACGAAATCTGTACATTTTTAGTTACATCATATAAAAAAATATTTTTAATAATTTCATACTTACTACCTTATTTCTCATGAACGCGTAAACGTATTAAATTGAAATTCATATCAAATACTCAAAACTATAATACCTTTAAACTGTAATAAAATCAAACCTCTATCTCAACGCATTCAATAGAAACAGTAATTTTAGCCGTATTTTTTAACTCGCGACTACTCTCAAGGGAATCAAAACCTACAGGGTACTTGCCGTTAACTCAGAATCTTGAAATTTGGTACGCAGCAACGTCTTAAATTATAGGCACAGGAAAAATTGCGAAAACCGTAAATATTTAGTAACATCATATAAAAAAATATTTTTAATAATTTTGTATTTACTTTTACCACCCCTTTCCTCAAGAACGCGTACAGGTATTAAATTTAAATTCATACCAAATACTCATCTTTATAATAACTTTAAGCTGTAAAAAAATTAAACCTCTATTTCAACGCAATCAAAAGAAACAGCAATTTTAGCCGCATATTTTCAAACTCACAAGTACTCGCAAGGGAATCAAAACCTTCAGTACATAATATTATACCCACTTTTCCTTAGGGTTCCGTAGAAACCTGTTCCGGTTTGTACGGAACCCTCGGTGCTCGAGTCCTACTCGTACTTGACCGGTTTTTTATTTAGAGATAAACAAGCAGCTCTATCGAGACTTGGCTAGTTTTTTACAGAATGTTTTTGGTGGGATTTCACTTATTTTTGTAGAAACGCTATATTATTTCTGTCCACCTTGTGGGTGGACGTCCTACGCTGCGTTTGCTAGCTGACCCGGCGAACTTCGTTCCGCCTTAGAGTAATAAAATTACCCAATTTTTGTTTAATCAGCATACAGCAAAGTGCGAGCGAGTGATCAGTTTCACAAATTGAGAAGAAACCAGGTGGACGTGCCGCTCTATCCACAGCGTTGTTTGGTTTGAAATACACTCGTTGTCCATTTTCCAAATGAACTGCCAAATGGACTACAGTGGGTAGTCACTTGTACTTCATGAATTGCAAACGAAAATATGCGCCAAATAGCCTCATTGCTGCTTACATAGCGACCTATCTGATAGTGAGACACTTCATCATTTGTGTTTGTTACTGCGAAGATGGCCATGTCACTACCTTTGTTAACCACAGAACTAATACAACTTGTTAACATATTTACATATGTACTTTATGGATTTTATAGTTCCAAAATTCCACATCCGGTTTGTGAGTCAAAAACATCATTAAACCTATTTAATTCCACCTCTATGGTAGGTACCGAATGAAGCGTACAACTTTTTCAAAATTGTTAAAAACTCAGACGTGGAACCTCCTTGGTATACTTTTTTTTTATTTGTCATCCGTCAAACAGGTCTACACATTAATTATTTTTATATTTTGAAATTTAAATACACGATCTTATGAGCAAAGTTGATATTATGTTGTCGATTCAAAAGTCTTGTTTTAATGCGTTCTTCAATTCGAGTGGAACTAAGAGTACAAATACCGTCAAATGTTTGACAGAAAGTAAGTGGTCAACTTTTATATGGAAAAATGGAATTGTCGTTTTACTCTATCTTACTCGCAATTTTTCCTTATTTGCTCACCGTTTAGACCTACCCTGGACTACGACAAACATTTTAAAACCAAAATCAGCTCGATCAGCCCAGCCGTTCTCGAGTTTTAATCAGACTAACGAACAACAATTCATTTTTATTTATATAGATAGGTTAGCCTTTGCCCACGATATCGCCTGATCTTAAGTGACGACGCCCGTAGATGGGAGCAGACTAAACCTAGAAGGCGGGATAATCCCTCCCTGGCTTTATATATTATTACGGCATATATATTATGGCATTATTATTGGGATTTTATGCAATTTATACCGACTGCAAATGTAACTTTGAAATCCTAGACATTTATACGGGATTACAAAGTTATTTATGCAGTTTATGTATCTCGAAAACTAGACCGAAATTGCATGTTTTTTTAGTTTTCCTATAGTTTATACAATAAACTCTAAGTATGTACCAAGTTTGAACCTTCTATGTTTGCTAGAAGTGCCTTAGACTTTTGATGATCGGTCAGTGAGTGAGTGAGTGAGTGACAAAATTACAAAACTTTGACTAGTTATAATTTTCAAACGACTAGTTCAAATTGAATGAAATCCATATCCATCCATACATATAATAAGAATGGAAATTTCTCCCCATTCATTGTGATCCTTTACTAAGATGAATCGTGAAAATACGCATATGAACAAAACGACGCGAAAAAGTCGCTTGCGCGATCTAATTCGTAAAACATTTTGTCAATTTTTCCAAGGGAAACGTAAAATAAAATGATAAAATAAATAATAATCATTTATATCGGACACATTGCCCCTAATTTACATCAAAAATTCTAAATAAAAGTAATAGAATATAAAGTAAACTCAATTCAAAAAAATATGGTGCGACAAACTGCGACAAACTAAAAATACGCCATCTATCGATGTGGCTGTAAACGAAACCTTTAATTTGGGCTAAATTTGTAAATAGTTTGTGTCACTGGTGTGGTTAAACAACACCACCGATTTGAATAAAATTTTCACTAATACGTTGCAGTTTTCTCTACTTGAAACTTAGTGTTGGTTTTAGTCAAATCGGTTCATAAATAAAAGAGTTATATCAATCTAAAGATTCGCATATAAAATGCTAATAAACAAGAAAGGTAGTCATAGGAACCGCGTAATCAAAAGACAAAACCTCATCGAGTTTGGGCAGTACTTTGATACTATATTATAGTAACCAGGGTCCGATGACGGAGCTGGAAGGTGGCCATAGGAACTCCGTGATTAAAAGAAAAAACCCCATCGAGTTTGGGCTCATTTGATTCGTCTTGACGAGTACTTTGATGCTATATAGTAGCCAGGGTCTGTACATAGGTAGGTATCATTTTGCACCTTATTTTTAATTTCAAAACCATGTAAAATCATCAGGAAACAAATTAGAATTCATTTAAATTAGTAAATGTAACTTATTTCTCATATGAATCAGCGCCAGCGGAAAATAATGGAACTAATCTAATGTGCGCATGATGCGTGTAAATATCAGTAATAAATATCTTTTTGCTGCTTATTTTTAATTTCTAAAACATGTAAAATCATCTGAAGATAAATAGAAAAATTCATTTAAAGTTCATTGTAAAAGTAAATTATTTTTCATACAAGCTAGCGCCACGGAAAATAATGGAACTAATGTCCTAAGAAAAAGAAATATCTAGACACGCGGCAGCGAGTCAAGCCAAGTTCAAGCAAAGGAACTGGCGACCGCGCCGTGTGTTATATTACACGAACCATCCAAAGCGCGTTTTGACGACTTTTTACACCCTCTTTATACAAAAACTATTACACATAGACAAGTCAAATTTGGCACATATACTTAAATATACGAACTATATCTCTGTTCCAAATTTCAATAACACAGCTCAAACGGTTATTTAGATATAAACATCCAGTAATCGGTGAAGTTAATACATACTGAGGGATAGATCAAAAGTAATATCCCAGTTCCAGATGACCTAGAAAGCTGAAATTTGGCATCCCGATAGGTAATGTCATAGTAACAAAGGGAAAAATCAGAAACTAGTATTTTTTTATCATTTTAAATTATTATTATTTTTTTTAAATGTATGATATTAAAGTTTGGGACGCCTAGGAACACATAAAGCAATACATGTTGCATGTTGCTATAATTTTTGTGTAGGCGGCTATTTTCTGTTAGATACTACGAAGTGCGCGCGAGTCCACTATTCCTACTAATATAATTATAAATACAAACTTTATACCTACTGTACGTATGGATATATGTTTTTTACTTTTTCACGCCTAAACGGGTGGGCCGATTGACTTTAAATTTGGTATTATAAAAAATATAGCTTAGACCCCTGGAATAACATAATATACACTACTGTACCAAACTGTATAGCGGGTAAAACAGCTAGGCACAGCTAGTCACTAATAAAAATAGGTTCCTGGTACCTACGTAACAATTGTACCTATATCCTATGTAAATACCTATCAATATATCGACTCACCAGCACAAGGCGGCTCAGTAACATAGAGGTAATAATATTAAAATTGTTTACAATAAAAATAATGTATGTATATCGCCTTAGGTGCTAGTTGGTGTAAACATTTTAGATACCTACTGTAGTACTCGTACAAACACAGGGGTAAATAGTGGATCACTGCCCGGCTCGTTACGTCACCAGTAGCCAGGGACAACACGTCCGCTCTCACCAACGGCTCGCACAAGAGTGTCGCCCCCACTACCCGTGCCCCCGAGACAGGCAAATGTCATTCGTTCATTCATTCAATCATTCACTCAAATACACAAACACTACATCCCTTCCTTATTTAATAAAAACTTAATTGAATGATTTAATGAGAAAATATGACATTTACTGAGAATTTAAATTTACCGAGAACCTTTGGTGTTACTTGTTTTATCCAATATCATCGATAACTTTAGAATCTGTATCAACTCGCTTAAGATGATGATTGCTTTTACTTACTGTATATTTTACTTACTTCGCTACCTAATTAATAACATTAAATACCTACCACGCTACTGCGATGCATCTGGCATTTCCGCAACAGCACGAGTGGACTGTTCCTACACAACTGTACTACTGTCACGTCACTCTCTCTCTCTCTCTCTCTCTTTGTTTTTTTTTTCAATCACTTCTGTATATAAATAGGTCTGTTATTGAACAGAATATTTAATATTATTATCAAATTGACTTCGGAAAACATAACCGCGGTTTTTTTTCGCGTATTCTAACGCACACAAACGTGTTTTGTCAAGTCATACCAAATTAATATCCGTCGTATTAAGTTCAGTAGATAGTATCAAAACGATGCCGAAGCCAAAGTATTAAATAATTAATTGGAGCGACCTGGAACATTCCTATAAGACAACAATCTGGAAGATATATATAAGACAACAACCTATAATTAGGTATGTATGGTTTACCATTGACAGAAATGCCCATACTGCATATCTATAAGATAACAACCTATAATTAGGTATGTATGGTTTACCAGTGACAGGAATGCCCATACTGCATATCTATAAGACAACAACCTATAATTAGGTATGTATGTATGGTTTACCATTGACAGGAATGCCCATGAATAAATTTTCAAACAGTTCTCATTTATATGAAGGCCCATACTGCCTTTACACAATCATGTATAGTTCTCATTTACATGAAGGCCTATACTGCCTTTACACCATCTTGTATAGTTCTCATTTATGTGAAGGCCCATACTGCCTATACTCAATCACGTATAGTTCTCATTTACACGAAGGCCTATACTGCCTACATACACAATCACGTATGGTTCTCGTTTACTTGATGAGCCATACTCCCTGCACTTCAAATACGTACGATGCATCTACTTGGAAGAATCACTCTTTTTACCCTGTTGAGTAGGCTATATATATTATATCATTTGTACTCTTATAGAATTAACGGAAACTTTGAACTTTAACCTTCTCTTCACAAGCGCGTAAATAATATTTTATAACCATTAATTTAACTATGCTTGACCATGATCAAAAGACGTTGACTTACTATCTTAAGTTACAATAGTTAATAGACATTAGTCTCGGCAGTTTGCAACTGAGAAATAGTGAAATATCGATATCCTGGTATACATGTATTTTAGTTTACACTTTCTCAAAATTAATCGACATTTGAGATAATAACTTAGAAAAGTATCAAAATAAAACTAGGCTATCAGTATCATTTCTGAGTAAACGAAATGCATATAATTATACATTATTCTCAAGAGTGACAGAGCTCAACTACATTTTATTGTCTCAGTTTTTATTGTTTGACAACATTCACTTTTTTATGAACTGGGTCTTATTTTGATCTTTACTACCTTATAAATATTTTGTTTCTGTCCCGTCCGGCTGTGCCTAAAGCTTTACCTCTGGTAAGAACTTCATCGCTTCACTTTTTAATTTATTGGATTTGCTTGGAGATGCAATATCTCCAATATACACGTTCATGACAATAATAATATTATGTATTGTAAAGTGACAGCGTCATTCCCTACTTTTTATTTACGAGTTGGTGTTGCCAGTCTATGAAATTAGAATTTACTACTGTAATTTTATGTCACTCGTCTGGTTTAAATAAATGAAAGATCAATCCTTCCACTAAATTAATATTGAAACGAAAACTAACACCACAATTTTAAGATACAAGTAAACCCTTCATTCAACTCACCACCTAATAATATCCTCAATTGAAATCGATTCATTGAAGTAGCTCCGGTATCAAACGACATTTCCTGTTAAGACTCAAGACTAATCAACTCTTACTTAATTCAAGAGTCAAGAGTATTCTGAAGTTTCAACATGATGTTACTCTGACCACGGTAAAGAGATACTCTGACCAGTGCACTATCATTACAAAGAGATTTGCTTTTCACATACACGTACTCGTACGTATGTAACACGTATAATATACTCGTATGTCTATTGTGATTAACATAAGCCTACTTTCAATAATATTATTCTAAAACAAGATCTTTGATACCACTTGAAGATGTTTTTCTATTACTTTAACGGAATTCCAATTCTCAAAATTTTGCACTTTCATAACTTTTATAGCACAACCCTCGCAATCACTTGTCCGACTAGGATAGGCAGCGCATCACTAAAACCATATTATCTTTCTCTCCCTCTAGCGCATAGTTAGCCTCTTACACCTCTTCCTATCTTGTACAAGACTTAACAGCGCCTTCCCGACTACGGCGCATTACCTGATGTAGCGGATATACCACCGTCCCTTTTCCTGAGACTTTATTCTTCATAATGTTTTGCATTAGTTAATAGTGATCATGTCTAAACCTACACCTAGGTAAGCAGTTTTTCTCAGCTTCCTATTTTGACAAGTCTAGGATTTCCAAGTGTCATACGCTTAAAGACTTCTGTGTACGGAATTCTGTCCGTTCACTCACACCACGTCCACCACACTGTCCACATTTGGAGCATGCGTCAAAATAAATAATAACATCTCGATAGCACTCGTTTTTGTTGATTTTCTTAACTAAGCCCATCATTATATAATAATATTATGATCGTCAGCTAGTGATGCCTGTAATGTTTGCTATATTAACCACTGCTGCAAGCACTGGCTCGGCAATGCCACTCCCAACTGCTGCACGTCCACACTCGCCCGCGGCTCTGGTGACACTGACGTGACAGCATTGTTCGTGTGCATTCGAGACTGTGTAACTACATACACTACAATGCCCAATACTACTTTGAACTTGAACACCTAACTTGAACACATAACTGATTAATAGTATGCTACTCTGGACTCGTTTTTTCAGCAAATTATATCTACTGCTAGTGTCGATATTATGGCACTATACATTATGGCACTTATTAAAACACATATATTATGGCACTTATTAAAACCTCCGACCGTGTTCACATAGTGTTACTACACTTACACGCAAATTACACTTTATTGTAATAATAAATCATGACACAGACAGAAAATCTCAACCTTTCACATCTTGTTTATTAAAATAATAATTGGTTTGTATGCATTCGTATATCGCATCGGACGGTGCCGCCACTTTGTCTATTTTAATAATATACAATATTTTTACGAGTATGCACAAACCACTTTCAACCCTACGAGCGAAGAACCGTAAGGCACCGTAAAGAACTCATCACGGGGGACAATGTTTCAGCGGTCATAGGTTATCATGTACAACCACAATAGTCTAGTTTGTAGATCTCCGTGTCGCCCTCCTACGAGCCCTTCATCAAGACGGACAATATTATAAAAGATAATTTCCTTGTTAAGAACCACTAAGATGTAAAACTTTTAAAGGTATTAACAATTTAGTGAAATCCTATCCAGATTACTCTCAAACTAATCATTCAAATCATTTTCAGTTTGCCCTCAGACTGAACAGTTTAAATCATTTTCATAATACCTTCAAAATAACTATTTCAATCATTTTTCGATTACCCTCAAACTAACCATACTAACGTGAAGTTCAATGCAATAGGCAGTGACCTCCTCTGGGTTCTTGCATACAAATATCAACATCGTTTTCAGCTCCTGGGTCCTAATCCACGCACACCATGACCTCCAGCAGCGTACCACTAGTTCAAATAAAGATCATCATCTATACTACTACACAGATCACACTATTCAGTATATATTGTTTAGTTTTATTTGTATATACCTTATGTTAATTGTATTCCATAGTGATTTAAATGTTTACACTATTCAGATAGCTACTACGCAATATACCTTTTGCCCCGTTTGGCTTAATAAGTAATGCAGCTTTAACACTACTTATGAACTCACTCTCTGCGAGTCCCAATACAGAAACGCACTACACAATTCCAAAGAATTGATTCGAACGTTGTTTCAATTAGTATTGTCTGAATCTAAATCTAGTCATATCATATTTTGGTATCAAGGCTATAACTGTCACCATCCAATCTATCTAGATTCTTTCTAGCATACATAATCTTTCTAGCATACATAATAATATGTTCATAATTTATAAATGTACTAAGATCGTAAAATCAATATGTTATTCTTTAAAGGTTATTCTCCTTAAAACAATCTCGTGAACAAGGCTCATCGCTTTTGCAGTATAACTATACCTAGTTATTTTAGTTTCAATATCTGCGGGTCAGTGCAGTCACATCAAAATACTATAGGTATGACACTGAACCATAGCAGTATGCATTGTAACCAATCTCGCTGCAGCTAGTTACATCTGCTGTTAGTTGCCTGATTTTACACACCTACTGCATATACTGCAAAGCTAAATTCCTTGACAAAGTCAATATGGTTTACCCTAGCTACTGGTGACACCATAATCGTAGTGATATCCATGCTACCTACGTTGTAAACTCTATGAAATAATAAAACCCTATAGCAACAGGTTTCTAATACTTTAGTAATCTTAAACCCTAATTGTTGCTCTTAAACAGAGGTTGATTCATGAATATGTTCAAACTAGAGTCCACAAACCTAAGAAGAATAAATAAAGTTAGCAAACCAATATAGGTACCAATATGTGCAGGAAACACGTGAAATCTCTGTAGTTTCACGAATATATTACATTTTTTCACGAACATTATTTTAGTGTCTATTCATTTAAAACATTACTTGTTTATGTATCAAGTATCAACCACAAATTCAAATCTTTTCAAAACAAAAGCGACCCAATTTGTTAGCCACTATTTGCTTAGCACCTATACATTAATATGAATCCCTCTATCCTTTCTTGTAAACAAGTAACTTATTGAATCCTCATCTATTTTTTATTTTATTTGACTTTTTTTTGTCTGTCTTTATAATTATCATGGAACAGATTTGTAAGTTACACTGCAAACTGTGTTTTATTGCATTTTTATGCAAAATAATGTTATTTTCAACACTTTATAAAAATGTTTTTCAATGACCGTAATTATTAAGCACGAAATCACATTTTTCGCACTAACCTTTTAACTCGTCGCCACATGTAGTACTCGTACAAACACAGGGGTAAATAGTGGATCACTGCCCGGCTCGTTACGTCACCAGTAGCCAGGGACAACACGTCCGCTCTCACCAACGGCTCGCACAAGAGTGTCGCCCCCACTACCCGTGCCCCCGAGACAGGCAAATGTCATTCGTTCATTCATTCAATCATTCACTCAAATACACAAACACTACACCTACGTACCTGTAACGTATAGTCATAATATTATAGGTATGTGGCGGTATCTGGGGGCACGGCAGTGCCCCCACCAAGTCGTCGTCATTACAAGTCTTGTCGGCTTAGGTTTCTTTTGATCGAAATTCTAATCCAGTTCCAGATGATCTAAAAAGTTAAATTTCCAACCAGGTAGGCGGTCGGCGGTAGGTATATAAGATAGCTGGGTGAATATAGATAAATTTATCAGTAACTAGTATTGTTTAAAAATCAATTGATTAGGTACAATATTCAAATCAATAGTGCACATAAATGCTATATATATAAATAAGTAGGTACTAAATTAATTATAGGTATAGGTATATCGAAGCACGGCGAGGCTCACGGGCCGCGGTGCGCGGTGCGACGGCCGTGCCATGGAGCACTGGGGTGGGGGGAGGTGCAATAAAATAATCATTTGGTATTAATCTTATTATGACTGGGTGTCTTAAACCTATTACATACTAAAAAGTACTGTACAAAAAGCAATGATATCCCATCAAAAACATAAATGTGAAAAGAGAGCCAAGTTCAATATTACGATGTATGTACTCATAGTTACCTATGATTTGGTAGTTGACTTCAACGACAAAAGAAGTGAGATCTAAATGGGTGCCAAGTTCAATGGTCAGTCCTGAAAAATATTTACAACAACATAAAATATTTTATTACAACTTAAAAGATTATTTCTTCTTATCACTTAGAATTAATATTATTTTGAAGTCCAAAGTTTGACTTGGCTAGTTCTCATAATATACTATGTAGATACTCTCTTAACTTTCACGTTTATAATGTTAGTAAAATTTTGCAATGATTATTATAGAACCTTTTATCTGTGTTATAGATAATCATAGGCGGATTTAGGGGGGGGCAAGGGGCCAAGCCCCCCCCCCCCCGAGTCATTAAGCAAGCTGCTCGCGCACATATTATAAAGGATGTTTAAGCTTTCTCACTGCTCAGAGCGAGTAGGCGGATTTAGGGGGGGGGGGCCGGGGGCCAAGGCACCCCCAGAAGCATTGTAGAGTTACGAATTTCGCACATATTTCATGGTAAAGAATTACTAAATTTTTTTTCGGCGCTCGCAGCTAGCTGCTCGCGCACTTATTGTAGGTATACACCTCAGTGGTAGAGTCCTTCTCACGAATGAGGTCCCGCGGAATTTTGCGGAACTAAATTAAATTTTTTCAATAAATTCTGGACTTCATGCCATAAATAATGTTTCACCACTCTCGCACGAAAATAGTGTCTTTGGTCATCGATTTCAGTGAGCAAAAGCCGTTTTTGCTCTCTAGAGAGGCAAAGTGATTTGAATTTCGAACACAATTTTATTGGCTACTAGCGGCCCGTCCTCGCTTCGCTTCGGGTGCCATTATGAATAAAAAAATAAAAAGAAATAATAAGACTTAAGCAATACCTAAATATTTCAATGACAAATCAACAGATTTAGTAAAATACCATTGCTAGAAATAGAAAATGATCACGAACATTAAATTCGCATCTTAACATGAATTTAGTCTTTTACAACTTGTGATCCTATTTATGATATTTCTATCTTAAAATATTCTAGTAGCTTCTGGTGCTTCGCCGGCCACTGCCGCGGCCTTTACAATGTTTGGAGATACTACAAAGATTTCAGGGAAATAAAAACTATCCTATGCTCTGTCCCAGGACTCAAATTGTGTTAAAACTTATTTCCTTAATTCGTTGGTTAAAACCAAATGAAAGCTACGTCAGTTCGACGGATACTGATTCCTTATACAAACTCTTAAATGCCTGGTTTCCTATCTGAAAGGGCGGTTTCAGGGCTATATAAAAGCTATATAAATATATAAAAGCTATTTTGTGTCCTTCCTGGTACTTAAACCATCCTTTGTAGAAGTAAAAAAAGCTTAATTGGCCTAACGAATATACATAGATAACTCATACAAACTTCACCCCTGTTCCCTTTCTAAAAGGGGATTTCTAAAATATAAAAACTATCCTATGTCCTATTTTGGTATACAAACTACCTTTATTATACTTACTAAATTTCAGGCCCAGCGGTATTAGAAATTTCAATACAACATTTGCCCCCACTTTTATAGGAGAAAAATGGCCCTCTTTTCCCCCTATAAGAGGGGAATATCTGAGATAAACACTATTTTACATCCTCTCCTGGTACTTAAATACCTTTGCATGCCAAATTTCAACTCTATCAGTTCAGCAAAAAGATAATAAAAATATAAATGTTTAGGTATTAAAAAGAACCTATAGGATAGGTATTCCAAATTTTAGCATTCTAGGTTTAGGAGTTTCGTCTCTACTGTGATAATGATGAGTCAGTCAGATTACCCTACAGAGTAGTTTAGTGTAGTCCCACATATTATATTAGTTAGGTTGGAAAGTATCCACAATGCGCAAATCGAGCGAACGAAGCGAGAATGAGGCGATGCGCTTGAGCTTGGGAATCAAACAACTTTTTTATACCAAATTTCAGCTTAATATTCCCGTTCCCATAGGAATATTGGGATGAATAAACAATCCATTATCGTTTCTTGGTAGTCAAACTACTATTACACCAAATTTCAAACTATTCAGCTCAGCGGTTACATTTTCCATATTAGTCCCGTTCCCGTGGAAATTTTGTATTGAAAACTATCTTGTATTCTTTTTTGGTAGCCAAACTACCTTTGCATTAAATTGCAGCTTAATTGGCCACGTGGTTACAAATTTCTATATTACTCACGTTCCCGTGGGAATATTGGAATGAAAAATATTTGAACCCTTTCCTGATAGTCAAAATACCTTTATACTAAATTTCAGCGTTATAGGCTTAACGGTTACAGATTTCCAGTTTGTTCCCGTTCCCATAGGTATTTTGGAATGAAAATGATCTTGAATCCATTCATGGTGCTCAAACTACCTTTATACCAAACTTTAGCTTAATAGGCCTAGTGTTTACAGATTTCCATTTTGTTCCCGATCCCGTAAGAATTTTGGAATGAAAACTATCTTGAATCCATTCATGGTAGTCAAACTACCTTTACATCAAATTTCAGATTGATAGACTCAACGGTTACAGATTTTCATTTTATTCCCGTTCCCGTAGGAATTTCACAAAATCCCTTCTTATTGGTCGCCAACGTTACCTAAAAAACACGCTGTACAAATTTCAGGTCAATCTGTCCAGCGATTTTATCCCTGCGATAATAAGTCAGTTAGATTTCCACTTCAAATTTTGGCATAGACATAGATTGTTCCCGTTTCCGTAAGAATTTTGGGTTGAAACTATCTTGTACTTTCTTGGTAGCCAAACTACCTTTGCATTTAGTTTCAGCTTAATCGGCCTAGCGGTGACAGATTTTCATATTATTCCCGTTCCCGTGAAGAACCGTTGTGAATCCTTTCCTGACAGTCAAACTACCTTCCAAATTTCAGCGCTATAGGCGTTACCACGATTTCCATTTTGTTCCCGTTCCCGTAAGAATTTTAAAATGAAAACGATCATGAATCCATTCATGGTACCCCAACTACCTTTATACCAAATTTCAGCGTAATAGGCTAGAGGTTACAGATTTCCATTTTGTTCCCGTTCCCGTAAGAATTTTGGAATGAAAACTATCCTGAATCTTTTCATGGTAGTCTAACTACCATTATACCAAATTTCTGCTTGATAGACTCAACGCTGACAGATTTCCATTTTTTCCCGTTCCCGTTGGAATTTCGCAAAATCCGTTCTTATCGGTCGCCTACGTTACCTAAAAAACACGCTGTTTAAATTTCAGCTCAATCAGTCCAGCGGTTTTATCCCTGCGATGATGAATCAGTAGATTTCCACTTTAAATACATATTGGTATAGAGTATAGACATACTCGTAGATTGTTCCCGTTCCCGTGACATTTTGGGTTGAAAACTACCTTGAATCCAGTCATGGTAGTCAAACTACCTTTCAACTAAATTTCAACGTAATAGGCCTAGCGGTTACAGATTTTCAGTTTTGTTCCCGTTCCCGCAAGAATTTTGGAATGAAAACTATCTTGAATCCATTCATGGTAGTCAAACTACCTTTATACAAAATATCAGATTAATAGGCCTAGCGGTTACAAATTTTCATTTTGTTCCCGTTCCCGTAGGAATTTTGAAATAAAAACTATTTTAAATTTTTCCATGGTAGTAAAACTACCTTTATACCAAATTTCAGCTTGATAGACTCAACGGTTACAGATTTCCATTTTGTTCCCGTTCCTGTGGGAATTTCGCAAAATCCCTTCTTATTACCTGCCTACGTTACCTAAAGAACACGCTGTCCAAATTTCAGCTCAATCGGTTCAGCGGTTTTGTCCCAGCGATGATGAGTCAGTCAGTTTTCTATTTTATATAATAGTATAGATGAAGAAGTTGGTGTGTTCTGAAACTTATTTGTGTACAATTTTTATTTAACTGAGGTGCACATCATTTTTAATGTTATTTATTGAATTTTAAGTTTATAAATTGTATTTTTTCAATAATATTTTAAATAAAATACTATTATAGAATAATAAGTCGTAAGTGAGTTTTTTTTTTAAATATTATTACAATTTGTTTTTCATAAATATGTCACACACACAAATTTCGAACGCAACTCTTTTAATAAAAATAAAAAAATACAAAATGGCGGGATGTAGAAGTTTAGAGTTTACAGTCAAATGGAGAATGCGTTGTGACGTCATCGATAAATGCCATCTTTGTCTCTCTCTTTTGTATGAGGTAAGTGAGATGGCACTTATAGTTGTCATTTTTCTTGCGACAGTGTTGTTCACGGAGTTTTGGCGGCAAGCCTTGATCATATCATTAGCTCCACGTCTTTTGCTTAATAATCGTGTAGAATTTGATTGTTAGCGTGTAATAATGGTGGAATATTGCGTGTTAAGTGTTTTTGAATGTGCACAGATGTAGGCAAGTGATATGGTGCTGAAATATGAATTTTGGTGCCCCCTCCAAAACTCCTCCGAACTTTCAGTAAAATTCCACCCATTTTACTGGAAGACTCACGTGACTAGACGAGCTATTAAGCTCACTCTGACTCTGACCTGACTAACTTATTACTTAAAAAATAACATTTAACTTGACACTGGCAAAACACGAAAGTGGAGACCATAATTTAATATCCCGTGAACATTCACGAATTTTACTCGACACTGGCAAAATGCACATGTTGCCATATTATTAAAAAAAAAAAAAAAAAAAAAAAAGTGTTGTTCACGACACATTTTCCATTTGGTTCTAAACCTCTTGGTAAAGATTCAAATAAATATTTTCAACTTAAGTTGTAAACTTTTGCAAATTTCTATTTGTGATCTAATAGTCTGTTTAATTACAAAGAAATGAGTGACCCCAGTGATGAAGGTAGTTGTCTTACGCCAAAAGAGTTGAAAGAACAAGTTTCGAATGCCGAGTTCAGCTATTTGCCTGAAAAATCTAAAGTGAAATATGTAAAGGCGTACGAATCCTTCAATAATTGGCACCTCTCAAAAAAAGCAAAAACATATTCCGAGACCGTGATACTATCATATTTCATGGAACTATCTAAAACAAGAAAATCCAGTACATTATGGAGCATTTTTTCTATGATAAAAGCTGTCTTGAAAACGAAACGTGACCTTGATATAGCCACATAATATCATAAGTTGATAGCATTTTTAAAAAGAAGAATCAGCAGGATTCAGGGCTAAAAAGTCAAAAGTATTTACTGCGCTTGAAATAGAAAAATTTCTGGCACCAGACAGTAAATACCTCGCTTTAAAAGTAAGTAAATTGATACAAAAGCTAATTTATTTCAAAGAAAATCTATCTAACTGTACCTATCTAAAAATAAGTAAACTAAATTATTGTTATTTTTTACAGGTTGTATTAATTATTGGCATAAATAGTGCGTGCCGCTCAAATGAATTGTTGAATCTTAAGGTAAACGACGTTGAAAAGCATTCGGACAAATTAATATTAGTAAAATTATTGAACACAAAGACTAAAATCGACAGATCATTCGTCATTAGTGAAGAATATGTGAATGTGGTGGACAAGTATATGGCATTACGACCCGCTAATACAAAAACTTCAAGATTTTTCTTACATTATGATAATGGAAAAAGTAAAAAACAGCCCATAGGCATCAATAAAATCGGTGATATGCCAAAAACGATTGCTAAATTTCTTCAGCTTCCGGACTCCCATCTTTACACTGGGCATTGCCTGAGGCGGACGTCAGCAACACTCTTAGCTGACTCAGGCGCTGATATTACAGTTCTTAAACGCCATGGTGGCTGGAAGTGTAACAAGATTGCAGAAGGATACATCGAAGATTCTAAAGTTATTTAATATGCTAACTTTTAAAATTTGCGATAGTGGCGCCCCGCAAAAAGAACTCCTTTCGTGAAAAGCACTCTACCTATCAGTCACAGTTCCCGATTGAGCTGAAATTTTGCATACCGGGAATCGGATGATAATGCAATAATTTTATGACATGGAAGTGATCTGAAGTCTGATGATGGAGCTGAAAGGTGGTCATAGGAACCGCGTAAACAAAAGACAAAACCTCATGGAGTTTGTGTCCTTTTGATTCGTCTTTACGAGTACTTTGATACTATATAGTAACCAGGATCTGATGATGGAGCTGGAAGGTAGCCATAGGAATTCCGTGATTAAAAGACAAAACCCTATCGAGTTTGGGCTCATTTGATTCGTCTTAACGAGTACTTTGATACTATGCATATAGTAACCAGGGTCTGATGATGGAGCTGGAAGGTGGTAACAGGAACCACGTAATTTAAAGTTAGCATTATTACACGATATCATTTTATATTGCTAAAACTAAAATTATAATAAGGCGAATTTGTATTTTAGTCGAATTTCGTCGTTACACGGTCTTTTATATTATTATTATTCTACTTTTCATACCTAATATTAAAAAAGAAAGGATTTAACGTTATTTCGACGGGTATGAGATATCTTAATAATATCTGAAATTTGATAGATATATTATAATAAATAGTTTGAGTACGTAGGTATATGATAGTTTCATTTCAGAAAATTTCATTTTAGTTTTTTTATACAACGATGTAAGAAGACGAGCAAGATGCTCTCCTGATGGTAAGAGATAACGCTGGGATTTAACGAAGGTTAAATTCTGGGTGCACTGCTGAGTCATAAAATGTTAAGATTCTTCAGCCCAGTAATTTCACTAGCCACAGTGCCCTCCTACCGAAGCACAGTAATGTCTGCACATCACTGTTCAGGCGGCAGAATAACTGACACTGTTGGGGTACTAGCCGACCTCCTGCAGAGGAAGTCTACCCACGGTAAAGAGATCACCATTAAATGACGCGGAAAAGAGTCAAGAGTAAGTGTACGGAATCAAGCTGTTATTATTCCGTATTTTTATTAGTTTTTCTGATTTTAATGATAATTTGATATATTTTTGTTTACCTACTGTATTTAATCTTGATGTACCATATGTGTAAGTGGTAATTAATTGCCGTTCTAATTTGTACTGTGGTATAGGTATAACGATAGTTCTGGGACTTATCCCAGGACGTCTCTGAAATCTAAGTATTATTCACAAAAAATGTTTCATAATATTATTTACTAGCTTATGCTCGCAGCTTTGCCCGCACGGCAAAATCCTTTCTTAGCAGTGGTCTACGTCATGAAACCTTTCTATGTTCCAAATTTCAACCCAATCCATCTAGCGGTTGAGGCTGTACGTTATACAGATACATCTGTCACTAGCTTATTCTCATGGCTTTGCCCGCATGGACGGGTTACGTTTCATAATACCTACGGTCGTTTCAACTACGGTCGATATAACTACGGTCGATTCGCATAAGTTCATTTCACATATTGGACGACTCGCTTACAGTGCAACTCGCCTGCGGTTGATTAAACTATGGGCATGTGAACTAATGGGCGATTCGGCCAATGTTCATTTGATATATTGGTTAATTCAACTATGGACGACTCACCTACGGTTTATAAATTCTTTGCTACGCGTGTTTTTAGTACAGTATTCAGGGCAAACCGAAATCTGTTGGTTAGGTTAGGTTTGAACAGTGACCACAATGCGCGAGCCGAGCGAGCGAAGCGAGCGTGCCGCGGCAGCGGCCGGCGAAGCGCCAGATATTTTTCTTATTACTGAATTATTTATCCTGTGTCATGGCATCTTCAGGCATTTTGGCATCTTCTTTCATCTACCTCATCATGGCAAAGTGGCATAATAAGCTGTCTGCGCACCTACAGATAGAAATCATTCAGGTATCAAAAACAACACGTTTCTGAATTCTGTACTATAAACAAGTATTTTTTAGCTGTAATACCTGACTAGCAGCCGGAAACATGGTCTAAAAATACGTGAACCGTGCGTTAGTTCGGTCAAAAATAGGCAAATCGTCCAATAGTTTAATGAACCATAGCTCAATCGACCGTAGCTGAGTTAACCGTAGGCGAATCGTCCAATATTGATTTCAACCAATAGTTATTATGAACGTAGGCGAAACGTCCAATAGACATTTTGAATAGTAGGTGATTCGATCGTAGTTACATATTGGCAAGGTTTGCCAGCCTTTACTAATTCTACGCCCATTAAGTCGCAGAAAACCCGTGAATTGAATCCCTCTTTTCCGTGGAATTGGAAATCGAATTAAATGGTCTGCATCAAATTCATTAATATATGAATAATTTACTGTCACGCGCTACGAAGTGCGCGCGGGTCAGCTAGTTTGGAATAAATCGTGTTTATACAATGCATACTCGGTTGTTAAAAATTGAAGCTTCTAGTTTTTTCCACAACGAAGTTACAGGGGGTCGAAAATGGTCTGAACTGCTTCCAGAAAAGGATTGTACGGCCGTGCCGCTTTTTTTGCTCGACTTGGCGGGGGCACTGCCGTGCCCCCAGATACTAAATAATAATTAGGGTTTAAAACCCAGGCCGTGCGACCACTGGGCCACGGACGCCACGTATGGTATTGCACATAATGTGGAGCGTAGCCAGGGCCCGTTGAGTTTAAGGGGTCAAACAGGACACCCTAACACCCCCTGCTGGTTCCAGATGGCGACAGCAGCCGAGACCGGCCGGCACACATATAGCTGCTGGCTCCACTCGGACAAGTGCAAGCGATTCAACAACGACTACTGCGAGTACCCAGACAACGACATGATGACTGTGCGGGAGGCCGGCAAGCGCTGCAACTTCACCCTCATCGTGACCGAGCCCGCCCGTGAGAGCTGCCATGTCACTGTCCGTCTGATGTCTGATTACAGGACACGTTTGTTTACGTTTGAAGCGGTGCTGTCCGAGGAGTCATGTGGTGCAGATGTAATTCTGGATCTCCGAGTTTATATTTTGTGCGGTTTTCCATTCGCTATAATAGCTTCGGCCACGGCTATAGTGATCAGCGACCGCTCACTCACTATAGCCTCGTCTGAAACCGGCTCGTTCGGGAGCCTGGAAGTCTCATCAAGTCTGCGTTCGAGACGGTTCGTGATGACCCTCGGAAACCGCTTATGAACATGGCTCAGAAGTGTAACGGGTCTGTAGTTCTTCAGTAGGATGGGTAGTAGCAGGTGTTACACTTGCGTGTTCGGTATTATATTGTCTGTAATTTAATTTTTCCAGTCGCCAACGGCAGTCCGGCGCCGCTGGATCCGGCGCGCCCGCTCGACCTCTCCGCGTACAACACCAGCTCGGAGCCTGCGAGCCCGGGGCGGCACGGAGCGTGGGCGTGGGCGGGCGCGGCAGTGGGCGCCACCACCGGTGCAGTCTCGCTGGCCGCGGCCGCCGTGCTCTGGTGCAGGCGCCGCCGGACCAGCCCCACACAGGTGCGGAGACAATACAGTGACACTGCCACCTACGCTATGTTTTTACGTGAATTCGAGTAACGCGGTGATCCCTCGGTCCCACCTATCGTGAGCGTCTAAAGTATTATACTGTAGTTGAAGAGAGACGAGTGAGCTGACAGGACCCGCCTCGCGGAGACTGTTCGCCGGCGGTGCGAGCCACGCGCGAAGCGGTTTCTGTCGGAGATGGATAACTAATTAACATTGTTTACGAACACGAACATTATACGTTGGTTGCAGTCGGCCGAGGTCCCGGTGCAGCGTGACGTGGGCCCCAGTGACGACACCGCCCCCGGCCACGAATACGAGGAGATCTCGTCGGAGTACTCCTACGCATACGCGCACGCACACACGCCCGGATACTCCTACGCCTACGCACACACTCACACCGACACGCACGCACACACGCCCGCGGACTCCGACACGTACGCGTACGCTCACACCGACACGCACGCACACACGCACAGAGCGAGCGACAGTGATCAGGAGCCTGTATATTGGGAAATTGATTAATTGCCGTCGGCCCACCGCTTGAGGGGGTGGCCGGAGGGAATAAACAATCATTAATTTTTAGTTTAATTTCTATTTAAGTTTTCTGTATTATTGTCGCAGTTAGATAGAAATAACCGTATCATAATTATGTTACTAGGGATATAATTATGAGCCGGAACTTAGTAATATAGTTGCAGCTAAAGTCCTAAGTGTGGCTACAACCGGAATAGATATTCCTATATTATGATGAATTATTATGAACCATGTAATACGAACAAGGCGTACCTGGAACTTCATTGTAATTACTGAACCTAACCTATTATTGAAGTCGGACTGCCCTAAACTTCGTCCAATAAAATTAAGTTTTCCTTTGACACATTTTGTGATGACTATGTTCCTAGTATCATAGTAATGAATTGATTCCTTATAACTAAGTTTCGGCTCATAATTATATCCCTAGTAAAATAATTATAAAACGGCCATTTCTATCTTACTGCGACATGATGATTGCATTGTTTTACATTGAAGGTACATAGTTTTAATTGTTAAATGAATAATATTGAGGAAGAGAGTAACCCTATGAGATTCTTGTCTATTGTTCTCATAGAGTATCCATTGTCAACAGGCGATAGTTTCAATCACCTCGCTTATTAAAAATAAAACCGGTCAAGTACGAGTAGGACTCGAGCACCGAGGGTTCCGTACAAACCTACGGGTTTCTACGGAACCCTAAGGAAAAGTGGGTATAATATTATGTACTAATGGTTTTGATTCCCTTGCGAGTACTTGTGAGTTTGAAAATATGCGGCTAAAATTGCTGTTTCTTTTGATTGCGTTGAAATAGAGGTTTGATTTTTTTACAGCTTAAAGTTATTATAAAGCTGAGTATTTGGTATGAATTTAAATTTAATACCTGTACGCGTTCTTGAGGAAAGGGGTAGTAAAAGTAAATACAAAATTATTAAAAATATTTTTTTATATGATGTAACTAAATATTTACAGTTTTCGCAATTTTTCCTGTGCCTATAATTTAAGACGTTGCTGCGTACCAAATTTCAAGATTCTGAGTTAACGGCAAGTACCCTGTAGGTTTTGATTCCCTTGAGAGTAGTCGCGAGTTAAAAAATACGGCTAAAATTACTGTTTCTTTTGAATGCGTTGAGATAGAGGTTTGATTTTATTACAGTTTAAAGGTATTATAGTCTTGAGTATTTGATATGAATTTCAATTTAATACGTTTACGCGTTCATGAGAAATAAGGTAGTAAGTATGAAATTATTAAAAATATTTTTTTATATGATGTAACTAAAAATGTACAGATTTCGTAATTTTTCCTTTATCTGTGCTCTAAGGAGTTGCTTTGTGCCAATTTTCAAGATTCTAAGTTTACGGCAAGTACCCTGTAGGTTTTGATTTTTTGAGCGTAGTTGCGAGTTTAAAATTGCGACTAAAATTGCTGTTTCTTTTGAATGCGTTGAGATAGAGGTTTGATTTTATTACAGTTTAAAGGTATTATAGACCCTAGTATTTGATATGAATTTCAGTTTAATACCTGCACGCGTTTATGAGAAAAGGGGTGGTAAGTATAAAATTATTAAAAATATTTTTTTATATGATGTAACTAAAAATGTACAGATTTCGTAATTTTTCCTTTATCTGTGCTCTAAGGAGTTGCTTCGTGCCAATTTTCAAGATTCTAAGTTCACGGCAAGTACCCTGTAGGTTTTGATTTTTTGAGCGTAGTTGCGAGTTTAAAATTGCGACTAAAATTGCTGTTTCTTTTGAATGCGTTGACATAGAGGTTTGATTTTATCACAGTTTAAAGGTATTATAGACTTAAGTATTTGATATGAATTTCAATTTAATACGTTTACGCGTTCATGAGAAAAGGGGTAGTAGGTATAAAATTATTCAAAATATTTTTTTCATATGATGCAAATAAAAATTTATGGTTTTCGCAATTTTTCCTTTATCTGTGCTCTAAGGAGTTACTTCGTGCCAAATTTCAAGATTCTGAGTTCACGGGAAGTGCCCCGTAGGTTTTGATTTATTTGGTAATGTCGAAAATTTGCTGAAATTTGTGACATATTCGACTATATCTTTTGATTGCGTTGGCCTAGAAGTTTGAAATTTTCACAGCTCTAAGAGGCAATAGACCTTAGTATTTCCTATAAATTTCAGTTTGTTACCTCTACGCGTTCCTGAGAAAAAGGGTCTTGACAGACAGACAGACAGACAGACGGACAACAAAGTGATCCTATAAGGGTTCCGTTTTTTCCTTTTGAGGTACGGAACCCTAAAAATAGAGTAAGAAAAGTAAAGTATAAATATGTATCGAATAGTTCCTGTGCCAAATCTCACTCTACTCTTTTAGTCAACCATAATTCCGTACAAAGGTTGCCTGGAAGAGATCGTTCGCAGTGATAAGGCCGCCAATTGTGGACCAAAATGTATCGTAGCACTAGTTAGTAATAAGTTTGATGTAATTTTACTCAATAAAAGGTCTCAATAAAGTGTATATTCTATTCTGTTCTGCTCTGCTCTACTGAATGTACGGGATGACAGTTGACTTGACAGCAAGACAAGTGTACGCAGCGTCCGTGCTCGAGGGGCTGATCAAAAGCTGCCTCACGTCGATGTGTGTGGGGGTTTTATCCCGCCTTCTAGGTATAGTCTGCTGTCATCTAAGGCCGCATCGTCGCTTAACATCATGCGAGATCGTGGTCAAAGGCTTACCTCTATCATGAATAAAAAATAAAAATGTGTTGATATGCTAGTAGTGGTGCTGAGTGAGTGTCCCAGTCATGGGCGACGCCAGGGTGCGCCAGATTGGAGCATTTGCCCCACGTTGGTTCTGAACTGTGAGGTAGGCCATGTTCGGTGGAAATCGGTCCAAGATGGCCGTTGCTACAAAATGGCGGAATATTTTTTACAACTCCCACTATTTGGGTATCAAATGAAAGGGTTTGTCTAGTAGAATACAATAAACTTTATTAAATTTAAAATCCAAAATGGCCGCCACCACAAAATGGCAAATTACATATTTTAAAAGAGTTGCGTTGGGTTTCTTTAATTTTTAATTTAGTTCACTTGTGTTTGAAAAAATTACCGCAAGACAGTAGGTATAGTTTACTAGTATTTATTTATTTATTTGTCAGAATTTCGGTTAAATTAAGGTCTTACAAATCAGTTCAAACAAAATTCTACCTCAAGAGGTGTACAAATATTAGTTTACATTATTAGTAACAACATATTATTATAGAGTGCATGTCTGGCTACACTCGTGGTCCGTAGGTCCGCAGGTCGGGCTGGCTCGTCGCTGCACGTCACAGGTTGGTGATGATCCAGGAGTAGTATGACGTCACGCGGCCGTACCCCCCGGGGTGGCCCGCGCTGCAACCAGCCGTCGATCCGAACGAGTACACTCCAAGCTGGAATATAATACATTATTATAGCCGTACGTTACGTCACGGTAAACAGATATACAGTAATGTGACTCCCTAGAAACGGTCGAACTCAAGGTCCCGCGAGTTTGGTAGAGTTCGGTAGGCTGCCGAATAGACGTTATTATTGTGAATTATTCAAAACTAGCTGACCCGCGCGCACTTCGTTGCGCGTGAGAGTCAATTAATAAAGCGAATTTGGTGCTGCTATGTTCACTATGATAGTATTTCCATCCCCGTGACTTTGTAAGCGTAAAATAAGGCATGGCTATATATTATTTGCTCCCGCTGTGGGTAGCGAAGAATATCGGGTTGGGTATTTCTATGCAGTTTTGTTCGCTACCGTAGAAACCAATCCTATGTCCTTTCCCAGAGGTCAAATTATCTCAGTTGAGCGGTAGTTTATCGCCTTCATAAATTTTCACGCCTCTTTTCAGGAATTAAAACTATTTGTGGTCCTTTCCCGGTAACTCTTTAACTTATCTCTACTGTAATGTACCTCAGCTAAATTATTATTCGTTACTAATTTCTCACACCATCCTTCCCGCGACTCAAATCAATTCCATGATTCCTGAATTCCCATTAAATCTCTGATCCTCCTTCCCCCTCCTTTAATACTTAGTCTCCTTAAAGTTAATTTCTGACATAAAAAAACTATTCATTAACAGAACTTAACAAAATATCAGCTCATTTTCGGTTCAGCGGTTACTAATTTCCATGCAAACGTTTTTGTGAAAAAATTCCTGTTCTGGTGAGAATTTCACAAAATCCCTTCTTATCGGTCGCCTACGTTACATAAAGAATACGTTGTCCAAATTTTAGCTAAAACGAAGAAGCGGTTACCTTTCCTACACAAACTGGATCCCTCTTTCCTCCCCTCAAAGGTTGATTTCTGGGATAAAAAGTATTCCATATCTTTTTTTAAGACTTAATCTACCTTTGCATCAAATTTAAGCGCAATAGGGTCAGCGGTTCTAAATTTCCCATTAATTTCTGTCAAAATAAATATTTAATGTTCCTAAACACAACTCAAACCATGATTTTACAAAATTTCGATTCAATCGGTTTAGTTGTTACGGATTTGCATACAATTGTTTTTTGTAAATAAATCCCGTTCCAGTGGGAATTTAGCAAAAGCCCTTCTCGTGAGTCGCCAAAACCACCTAAAAACACGCTATCCAAATTTCAGCTCAAATAAAGAAGCGGTTAACGATTTCTTACGCAAACTTGCACCCCCCCCCCCCCCCTTTCCTCCTCTTTAATGTAGATTTCTGGGATAAAAAGTATCCCATTTTTTAGGACTCAATCAACCTCTGCACTAAATTAATTTAAGCTGAATAGGGTCAGCGCAGCGGTTCTAAATTTCCCATACAAACTTTGACCCCCCCTTATAAGTTAATTTCTGATATAAAAACTATTAAAAATTTCCTTAACAAAACTCAAACCATCATTTTACAAAATTTCAGCTTAATTGGTTTAGCGGTTACGGATTTGCACACAAAAGTTTTGTTGGGAATAATTCCCGTTCCTGTAAGAATTTTGCAAAATCCCTTTTTATCGGTCGTCTTAGTTTATGTAACTAAGAACACGCTGTCCAAATTTCAGCAAAAACAAAGAAGCGGCTAACGATTTTTTACACAAACTTGCACCCCCCTTTTTTCCCTTAAAAGTTGATTTCTGGGAAAAAAGTATTGCATATCATTTTTTAGGATTAGATCTACCGCTGTACCAAATTTAAGCTCAATAGGGTCAGCGGTTCTAAATTTCCCATACAAAATTTGACCCCCCCTTTACCCCCCTTAAAAGTTAATTTCTGACATAAAAACTATTCAATGTTCCTAAACACACTTCAGACAATCGTTTTACAAAATATCAGCTCAATCAGTTCAGCGGTTACAGATTTGGATACAAACGTTTTTTAGAATTAATTCCCGTTCCCGTGGAAATTTTGCAAAATCCCTTTTTATCGGTCATCTACGTTACATAAAAAATACGCTGTTCAAATTTGAGCTTTAAAAGATGGCCGGTTACTGATTTTCTACTCAAACTTCTACCCCCCCCCCCCCCTCTTCCCCCTTCAAGGTTGATTTCTGGGATAAAAAGTATCCCATATCATTTTTTAGGACTCAATCTCCCACTGTACCAAATTTCAGCTCAATGGGGTCAGCGGTTTTAAATTTTCCATACAAATTTCGACCCCCCTTTACCCCCCCTTAAAAGTTAATTTTCGTCAAAAAAAAATTAATGTTCCTAAACACGATCTAAACAAACGTTTTACAAAATTTCAGCTCAATCGGTTCAGCGGTTACGGATTTGCATACAAACATTTTTCGGGAATAATTCCCGTTCCCGGAGGAATTTTGCAAAAATCCCTTTTTATAGGTCGCCTTCGTTACCTAAAGAACACGCTGGTTTAAATTTCAGCTTAAACAAAGAAGCGGTTACCGATTTCCTATTCTAACTTTGACCTCCTTTTTCCCGCCTTAGAGGTTGATTTTTGGAATAAAAAGTATACCATACAATTTTTTAGGACTCAATCTACCTCTGTACCAAATTTCAGCTCAATAGGGTCAGCGGTTTTAAATTTTCCATACAAATTTCGACCCCCCTTTACCCCCCTTAAATGTTAATTTTCGTCAAAAAAAAAAATTAATGTTCCTAAACACAATCTAAACAATCGTTTTACAAAATTTCAGCTTAATCGGTTCAGCGGTTACGGATTTGCATACAAACGTTTTTCGGGAATAATTCCCGTTCCCGGAAGAATTTTGCAAAAATCCCTTTTTATACGTCGCCTTCGTTACCTAAAGAACACGCTGGTTTAAATTTCAGCTTAAACAAAGAAGCGGTTACCGATTTCCTATTCTAACTTTGACCTCCTTTATCCCGCCTTAGAGGTTGATTTTTGGAATAAAAAGTATACCATTCAATTTTTTAGGACTCAATCTATCTCTGTACCAAATTTCAGCTCAATAGGGTCAGCGGTTCTAAATTTTCCATACAAACTTCGACCCCCCTTTACCCCCCTTAAAAGTAAATTTCTGACAAAAAAACTATTTGATGTTTCTAATCACAATCCCAACTATCGTTTTACAAAATTTCGGCTTAATCGGTTCAGCGGTTACGGATTTGCATACATTCGTTTTTCGGGAATAATTCCTGTTCCTGAGGGAATTTTAAAAAATCGCTTCTTATTGCACGATGAAATCTTCTTACGAATACGCTGTCCAAATTTCAGCTCAATCCGTTCAGCCGTTTGGGCTGTGCGTTGATAGATCAAAAGTGTACGAACGATTTTATATAATAGATAAGTAAATCTTTAGATAGATATAACTCTTTTATTTAAAAACCGATTTAAATAAAACCAATACTATTTACAAATTAGAGAAATTTGCAACGTTTTAGCGAAAACTGCATACAATTCGGTTGTGCCGTTTTATCACACATAAGTAATAACCTTTTTACAAATTAAGCCTAATAAAACTACTCTGGTAAATTTTCGTTTATGGCCACATCGATAGATGGCGTATTTTTAGTTTGTCGCACTTTTTGCTTTTTGATTTTTTTGAATTGAATTTACTTTATATTCTATTACTTTTACTTCGAAATTTTGATGTAAATTAGGGGCGATGTGTCCGATATAAATGATTATTATTTATTTTATTATTTTATTTTACGTTTCCCTAGGAAAAATTGACAAAATGTTTTACGATCTAGATCGCGCAAGCGACTTTTTCGCGTCGTTTTGTTCATATGCGTATTTTCACAGTTCACCTTAGTAAAGGATCACAATGAATGGGGAGAAATTTCCATTCTTATTATATGTATGGATATCAAAAATAATTAAATACTTTGTGATATTTTTACTAATTCACAACCATTATTCGGAAGCATACTGCATAATAACGCCTATTCGTCACCTCCCTGGCTACCGAACCCTTCCCACCTCGTTGCAAACTCGCGCGACCTTGAGTTTAACCGCTTCTAGAGTCACATTACTGTTTATCTCTTTACCGTGGTTACGTAGAGCGAATGGCCGATAGGGGCGAAAAGTGCTCGAGTAGAGACCACGGACTGGCAAACGCAGCGTAAGACGTCCACCCACAAGAGACAGGTCGGTGGACAGACGACCTTATAAAGGTCGTCGGAAAACGCCAGATGCTGGTTTGCTTCTAACAGGTATATATGGAGGTCTCAAGAGGAGGCCTATGTTCAGCAGTGGACGTCCTACGGTATACTGTCCCCCTTCAGGGCGAAGATCTCCCTTCTCTTTTCCCACTCCTTGCTCTGGTTAGCGGTTAGGGTCCAATCCTTGAGGTAGGAGTCAAGTTCTTCCCTCTAACGGGTTCTGGGCCTGTCGTAGTGGTATTCCAGGCCCACAGTTCCTCTGACATGCGGCATACGTGCCCGGCAAAGTCACATTTGAGACGAGCGGCTTTCTGAGCTACTTCTATTACCTACTAGCTGACCCGCGCGCACTTCGTTGCGCGTGAGAGTCAATTAATAAAGCGAATTTGGTGCTGCTATGTTCACTATGATAGTATTTCCATCCCCGTGACTTTGTAAGCGTAAAATAAGGCATGGCTATATATTATTTGCTCCCGCTGTGGGTAGCGAAGAATATCGGGTTGGGTATTTCTATGCAGTTTTGTTCGCTACCGTAGAAACCAATCCTATGTCCTTTCCCAGAGGTCAAATTATCTCAGTTGAGCGGTAGTTTATCGCCTTCATAAATTTTCACGCCTCTTTTCAGGAATTAAAACTATTTGTGGTCCTTTCCCGGTAACTCTTTAACTTATCTCTACTGTAATGTACCTCAGCTAAATTATTATTCGTTACTAATTTCTCACACCATCCTTCCCGCGACTCAAATCAATTCCATGGTTCCTGAATTCCCATTAAATCTCTGATCCTCCTTCCCCCTCCTTTAATACTTAGTCTCCTTAAAGTTAATTTCTGACATAAAAAAACTATTCATTAACAGAACTTAACAAAATATCAGCTCATTTTCGGTTCAGCGGTTACTAATTTCCATGCAAACGTTTTTGTGAAAAAATTCCTGTTCTGGTGAGAATTTCACAAAATCCCTTCTTATCGGTCGCCTACGTTACATAAAGAATACGTTGTCCAAATTTTAGCTAAAACGAAGAAGCGGTTACCTTTCCTACACAAACTGGATCCCTCTTTCCTCCCCTCAAAGGTTGATTTCTGGGATAAAAAGTATCCCATATCTTTTTTTAAGACTTAATCTACCTTTGTATCAAATTTAAGTGCAATAGGGTCAGCGGTTCTAAATTTCCCATTAATTTCTGTCAAAATAAATATTTAATGTTCCTAAACACAACTCAAACCATGATTTTACAAAATTTCGATTCAATCGGTTTAGTTGTTACGGATTTGCATACAATTGTTTTTTGTAAATAAATCCCGTTCCAGTGGGAATTTAGCAAAAGCCCTTCTCGTGAGTCGCCAAAACCACCTAAAAACACGCTATCCAAATTTCAGCTCAAATAAAGAAGCGGTTAACGATTTCTTACGCAAACTTGCACCCCCCCCCCTTTCCTCCTCTTTAATGTAGATTTCTGGGATAAAAAGTATCCCATTTTTTAGGACTCAATCAACCTCTGCACTAAATTAATTTAAGCTGAATAGGGTCAGCGCAGCGGTTCTAAATTTCCCATACAAACTTTGACCCCCCCTTATAAGTTAATTTCTGATATAAAAACTATTAAAAATTTCCTTAACAAAACTCAAACCATCATTTTACAAAATTTCAGCTTAATTGGTTTAGCGGTTACGGATTTGCACACAAAAGTTTTTTGGGAATAATTCCCGTTCCTGTAAGAATTTCACAAAATCCCTTTTTATCGGTCGTCTTAGTTTATGTAACTAAGAACACGCTGTCCAAATTTCAGCAAAAACAAAGAAGCGGCTAACGATTTTTTACACAAACTTGCACCCCCCTTTTTTCCCTTAAAAGTTGATTTCTGGGAAAAAAGTATTGCATATCATTTTTTAGGATTAGATCTACCGCTGTACCAAATTTAAGCTCAATAGGGTCAGCGGTTCTAAATTTCCCATACAAACTTTGACCCCCCCTTTACCCCCCTTAAAAGTTAATTTCTGACATAAAAACTATTCAATGTTCCTAAACACACTTCAGACAATCGTTTTACAAAATATCAGCTCAATCAGTTCAGCGGTTACAGATTTGGATACAAACGTTTTTTAGAATTAATTCCCGTTCCCGTGGAAATTTTGCAAAATCCCTTTTTATCGGTCATCTACGTTACATAAAAAATACGCTGTTCAAATTTGAGCTTTAAAAGATGGCCGGTTACTGATTTTCTACTCAAACTTCTACCCCCCCCCCCCCTCTTCCCCCTTCAAGGTTGATTTTTGGGATAAAAAGTATCCCATATCATTTTTTAGGACTCAATCTCCCACTGTACCAAATTTCAGCTCAATGGGGTCAGCGGTTTTAAATTTTCCATACAAATTTCGACCCCCCTTTACCCCCCCTTAAAAGTTAATTTTCGTCAAAAAAAAATTAATGTTCCTAAACACGATCTAAACAAACGTTTTACAAAATTTCAGCTCAATCGGTTCAGCGGTTACGGATTTGCATACAAACATTTTTCGGGAATAATTCCCGTTCCCGGAGGAATTTTGCAAAAATCCCTTTTTATAGGTCGCCTTCGTTACCTAAAGAACACGCTGGTTTAAATTTCAGCTTAAACAAAGAAGCGGTTACCGATTTCCTATTCTAACTTTGACCTCCTTTATCCCGCCTTAGAGGTTGATTTTTGGAATAAAAAGTATACCATACAATTTTTTAGGACTCAATCTACCTCTGTACCAAATTTCAGCTCAATAGGGTCAG
Source organism: Hemithea aestivaria (assembly GCA_947507615.1). Classification (NCBI taxonomy): domain Eukaryota; kingdom Metazoa; phylum Arthropoda; class Insecta; order Lepidoptera; family Geometridae; genus Hemithea; species Hemithea aestivaria. Next base: position 1,113,953 of record OX382353.1, on the reverse strand, counting down.
CGGTTTTAAATTTTCCATACAAATTTCGACCCCCCTTTACCCCCCCTTAAATGTTAATTTTCGTCAAAAAAAAAAAAAAATGTTCCTAAACACGATCTAAACAATCGTTTTACAAAATTTCAGCTTAATCGGTTCAGCGGTTACGGATTTGCATACAAACGTTTTTCGGGAATAATTCCCGTTCCCGGAAGAATTTTGCAAAAATCCCTTTTTATACGTCGTCTTCGTTACTTAAAGAACACGCTGGTTTAAATTTCAGCTTAAACAAAGAAGCGGTTACCGATTTCCTATTCTAACTTTGACCTCCTTTATCCCGCCTTAGAGGTTGATTTTTGGAATAAAAAGTATACCATTCAATTTTTTAGGATTCAATCTATCTCTGTACCAAATTTCAGCTCAATAGGGTCAGCGGTTCTAAATTTTCCATACAAACTTCGACCCCCCTTTACCCCCCTTAAAAGTAAATTTCTGACAAAAAAACTATTTGATGTTTCTAATCACAATCCCAACTATCGTTTTACAAAATTTCGGCTTAATCGGTTCAGCGGTTACGGATTTGCATACATTCGTTTTTCGGGAATAATTCCTGTTCCTGAGGGAATTTTAAAAAATCGCTTCTTATTGCACGATGAAATCTTCTTACGAATACGCTGTCCAAATTTCAGCTCAATCCGTCCAGCCGTTTGGGCTGTGCGTTGATAGAACAAAAGTGTACGAACGATTTTATATAATAGATAAGTAAATCTTTAGATAGATATAACTCTTTTATTTAAAAACCGATTTAAATAAAACCAATACTATTTACAAATTAGAGAAATTTGCAATGTTTTAGCGAAAACTGCATACAATTCGGTTGTGCCGTTTTATCACACATAAGTAATAACCTTTTTACAAATTAAGCCTAATAAAACTACTCTGGTAAATTTTCGTTTATGGCCACATCGATAGATGGCGTATTTTTAGTTTGTCGCACTTTTTGCTTTTTGATTTTTTTGAATTGAATTTACTTTATATTCTATTACTTTTACTTCGAAATTTTGATGTAAATTAGGGGCGATGTGTCCGATATAAATGATTATTATTTATTTTATTATTTTATTTTACGTTTCCCTAGGAAAAATTGACAAACTGTTTTACGATCTAGATCGCGCAAGCGACTTTTTCGCGTCGTTTTGTTCATATGCGTATTTTCACAGTTCATCTTAGTAAAGGATCACAATGAATGGGGAGAAATTTCCATTCTTATTATATGTATGGATATGTGTTTTGTAGCGCAGTATCGTCTCACCCTATTTGTAAGTTATATCCCATCAAAAACATAAATGTGAAAAGAGAGCCAAGTTCAATATTACGATGTATGTACTCATAGTTACCTATGATTCGGTAGTTGACTTCAACGACAAAAGAAGTGAGATATAAATGGGTGCCAAGTTCAATGGTCAGTCCTGAAAAATATTTACAACAACATAAAATATTTTATTACAACTTAAAAGATATTATTTCTTCTTATCACTTAGAATTAATATTATTTTGAAGCCTAAAGACTGACTTGGCCAGTTCTCATAATATACTAGGTAGATACTCTCTTAACTTTAGCTTGATCACTATTAAACGCACTTAATGCTAATTAGTGCGCCACCGTCTTTTATCGTGTAAATTAGTCCCCTCCATCCATTGGTTGTCTGGAAGAAATCGCTCTTTAACGATAAGACCGCCACATGTACATTGTAATTTTTAATTTTAATTATGTACTTATGTATTTTCTGTAACATTATGTGGTGTACAATAAAGTATCTATTGTCTTATCTTAATGATACTTCGTCGTATGGTACCCATGAGAACTAGCCAAGCCAAACTTTGGGCTTCAAAATAATATTAATTCTAAGTGATAAGAAGAAATAATATCTTTTAAGTTGTAATAAAATATTTTATGTTGTTGTAAATATTTTTCAGGACTGACCATTGAACTTGGCACCCATTTATATCTCACTTCTTTTGTCGTTGAAGTCAACTACCGAATCATAGGTAACTATGAGTACATACATCGTAATATTGAACTTGGCTCTCTTTTCACATTTATGTTTTTGATGGGATATCATTGCTTTTTGTACAGTACTTTTTAGTATGTAATAGGTTTAAGACACCCAGTCATAATAAGATTAATACCAAATGATTATTTTATTGCACATCCCCCACCCCACTGCTCCATGGCACGGCCGTCGCACCGCGCACGGCGCGGCGGCCCGTGAGCCTCGCCGTGCTTCGATATACCTATACCTATAATTAATTTAGTACTTATTTATATATAGCATTTATGTGCACTATTGATTTGAATATTGTACCTAATCAATTGATTTTTAAACAATACTAGTTACTGATAAATTTATCTATATTCACCCAGCTATTTTATACCTACCGCCTACCTGGATGGAAATTTAACTTTTTAGATCATCTGGAACTGGATTAGAATTTCGATCAAAAGAAACCTAAGCCGACAAGACTTGTAATGACGACGACTTGGCAGGGGCACTGCCGTGCCCCCATATACCGCCACATACCTATAATATTATGACTATACGTTACAGGTACGTAGGTATCTAAAATGTTTACACCAACTAGCACCTAAGGCGATATACATACACATTATTTTTATTGTAAACAATGTTAATATTATTACCTCTATGTTACTGAGCCGCCTTGTGCTGGTGAGTCGATATATTAATAGGTATTTACATAGGATATACAATTGTTACGTAGGTACCAGGAACCTATTTTTATTAGTGACTAGCTGTGCCTAACTGTTTTACCCGCTATACAGTTTGGTACAGTAGTGTATATTATGTTATTCCAGGGGTCTAAGCTATATTTTTTATTATACCAAATTTAAAGTCAATCGGCCCACCCGTTTAGGCGTGAAAAAGTAAAAAACATATATACGAGTACATACTTACAGTAGGTATAAAGTTTGTATTTATATTTATAATTATATTAGTAGGAATAGTGGACTCGCGCGCACTTCGTAGTATCTAACAGAAAAAACCGCCTACACAAAAAATATAGCAACATGCAACATGTATTGCTTTATGCGTTCCTAGGCGTCCCAAACTTTAATATCATACATTTAAAAAAAAAAAAAAAAAATTAAAAATGATAAAAAAATACTAGTTTCTGATTTTTCCCTTTGTTACTACGACATAACCTATCGGGATGCCAAATTTCAGCTTTCTAGGTCATCTGGAACTGGGATATTACTTTTGATCTATCCCTCAGTATGTATTAACTTCACCGATTACTGGATGTTTATATCTAAATAACCGTTAGAGCTGTGTTATTGGAATTTGGAACAGAGATATAGTTCGTATATTTAAGTATATGTGCCAAATTTGACTTGTCTATGTGTAATAGTTTTTGTATAACGAGGGTGTAAAAAGTCGTCAAAACGCGCTTTGGACGGTTCGTGTAATATAACACACGGCGCGGTCGCCAGTTCCTTTGCTTGAACTTGGCTTGACTCGCTGCCGCGTGTCTAAATTACTAATATTACGAACGTGAAAGTTTGCAAGAATGCGTACGGATGCTCGGATGAAATGCTTGTTGTTTACGCCTAAACGGGTGAACCGATTGAGCTGGTAAACTTGGTATAGAGATAGCTTACTCTGGAATAACACATAGGCGTACAGCGGGTACAGCCACTGGGCGCTAGTAGAGTATACTCAGCTTGAGCGTTGGCACAGTGCACCCAGAATTTTACCTTTGTTAAATCACGGGCAGCACTATACTAATTATGGGCGTTATCTCTTGCCATCAGGAGAGCGTCTTGCTCGTCTTCTTACTTTGTTGTAAAAAAAAATTACTCACGAGTAGATCGGCACCCTGCTAGCCGCCGTGCCGTGTTAGTAGGTAAAGTATGAGCACATAAAGGTGGTGATGGTGTGGTTTGAACCCAGGATCTCCGGCTTACAAGCCGGACTATCGACCAGTGGGCCACGGACTCTAGATATAGTATACATACAGTAGTATAACACAACACTCACGAGTAGGTCGGCCCCGCTGCTGGAGTACAGTATGAGGGGCCCCCCCTGGTCCCCGCCGCAGGGCCCGCGACCCCCGGCGCCGGAGGAGCAGATGACGCGTGACGTCACTACACTGCTCCCGTACACTCTACATACAGTAGTAGAACACAACACTCACGAGTAGGTCGGCCCCGCTGCTGGAGTACAGTATGAGGGCCCCCCCCTGGTCCCCGCCGCAGGGCCCGCGGCCCCCGGCGCCGGAGGAGCAGATGACGCGTGACGTCACTACACTGCTCCCGTACACTCTACACACAGTAGTATAACACAACACTCACGAGTAGGTCGGCCCCGCTGCTGGAGTACAGTATGAGGGGCCCCCCCTGGTCCCCGCCGCAGGGCCCGCGGCCCCCGGCGCCGGAGGAGCAGATGACGCGTGACGTCACTACACTGCTCCCGTACACTCTACACACAGTAGTATAACACAACACTCACGAGTAGGTCGGCCCCGCTGCTGGAGTACAGTATGAGGGGCCCCCCCTGGTCCCCGCCGCAGGGCCCGCGGCCCCCGGCGCCGGAGGAGCAGATGACGCGTGACGTCACTACACTGCTCCCGTACACTCTACATACAGTAGTATAACACAACACTCACGAGTAGGTCGGCCCCGCTGCTGGAGTACAGTATGAGGGGCCCCCCCTGGTCCCCGCCGCAGGGCCCGCGGCCCCCGGCGCCGGAGGAGCAGATGACGCGTGACGTCACTACACTGCTCCCGTACACTCTACACACAGTAGTATAACACAACACTCACGAGTAGGTCGGCCCCGCTGCTGGAGTACAGTATGAGGGGCCCCCCCTGGTCCCCGCCGCAGGGCCCGCGGCCCCCGGCGCCGGAGGAGCAGATGACGCGTGACGTCACTACACTGCTCCCGTACACTCTACACACAGTAGTATAACACAACACTCACGAGTAGGTCGGCCCCGCTGCTGGAGTACAGTATGAGGGGCCCCCCCTGGTCCCCGCCGCAGGGCCCGCGGCCCCCGGCGCCGGAGGAGCAGATGACGCGTGACGTCACTACACTGCTCCCGTACACTCTACACACAGTAGTATAACACAACACTCACGAGTAGGTCGGCCCCGCTGCTGGAGTACAGTATGAGGGGCCCCCCCTGGTCCCCGCCGCAGGGCCCGCGGCCCCCGGCGCCGGAGGAGCAGATGACGCGTGACGTCACTACACTGCTCCCGTACACTCTACACACAGTAGTATAACACAACACTCACGAGTAGGTCGGCCCCGCTGCTGGAGTACAGTATGAGGGGCCCCCCCTGGTCCCCGCCGCAGGGCCCGCGGGCCCCGGCGCCGGAGGAGCAGATGACGCGTGACGTCACTACACTGCTCCCGTACACTCTACACACAGTAGTATAACACAACACTCACGAGTAGGTCGGCCCCGCTGCTGGAGTACAGTATGAGGGGCCCCCCCTGGTCCCCGCCGCAGGGCCCGCGGCCCCCGGCGCCGGAGGAGCAGATGACGCGTGACGTCACTACACTGCTCCCGTACACTCTACATACATCCCCACCACCTCCTCATGGTCTAACCTACCTTACGGTTTACGACCTAATCGTGGGAGCCCGCACGACCACTTGCCGTTCTGGACCAGCCCCGAAAGGCGGTCCGGCGAAAACGTGGTCGCGCAGTTGCTTCTGGTGCCCCCTACAAACTAGATGTCCCGCCCTTCTCCTACCGCTAGTAGCGTCAATTAAGTCACTACCAACGAGTAGGCGGACTCGAAGATGTTATATGAGCCCATTCTGATGACCCTCTCATAACAATGAGTGCGGGTCGGGCGTTAATCAAGGTAATTTTTCCGATGTCGATATTTCTTCCTCCCCCCAATTGGGGCTCGACGACACAAAAACACACAGTGTTTAGCGGACTCGTAACTGTACACTGTTCAGTGTAACTATTCGGCTTCATTCTTCAAAAGTTCTTCGCTTGGTGTGCCACGTGTGCGCAAACTTGCGCAGCGCCTCGAAGTTCTCTTCGCAGGAAACTAGTTCCTCGTGGTAAACTGGTCCAATGATCGTCCTCTTCAAGTTTTCGAGCATCGCTTGTCGCTCTTCGTCGTACAGCTTGCATTCCCATAGCGCGTGATCTCGGCTCTCGTCGTCTTCGCCACACGGGCACGTCGCAGACTCGCACAGGCCTAGCTTGTGTAGGCGCCGCCTGAAGCAACCGTGACCGGTGAGAAGCTGGGAAACCACGAAGTCGGGCTCGACCCACTCTGAACTTAACCTGACGCTTATTTCGGGGAAGAAACTGTACAATTCACGACCGTCGGAACTGTCACGCCATCGCTCCTGCCAAATGGCAATGATCTCGTCGCGGACGGAACGTTTGAGTTGCCTGAGCTCCCTGGGGGCGAGTTGAGTTCGCTCCTGAGCGATCCTACCTGCGCGAAGTACCTCCAGGTCGGCCGGCAGCACTCCCGCCAGCACAGGTAACGCGGCGGAGCTGCAAGACCTGTAGGCCTTCGTCAGCAAAATCAGCGCCGGTCTCTGCGTCCGCGTCAACGCCTTCTTGACCGCAGTATTTGTCGAACAATGGCTCCACACGGCCGCCGCGTACGTGACCGTAGCCACGTACGTGCCCGAGTACAATATTCGAAGGGCTCGGTACTTGACTCCCCATCTGGTCGCCGACACCCGCGACATTTTGCCGAAGCAATTGGAGGCCTTCTCACCGATGGTGTTCGCGTGCGGCACGTAGGATCTCGCCTCGTCGAGAGTGACCCCGAGCAGTACCGCCTGACTGGCACACTTGATCGACGCGCCCTCCATCTTGATGACCGGCGCTCGCTTGAACCTACCTTTGTACGTCATCATTGAGGACTTCGCAGGCGAGAAACCCAGCCTATTCCGGGTCCCCCACCCCGAGATCTCCCTCAACACTGCGTCGGCTTTCCGTTCGATGTCTGCGCGGGAGGACGCCTCGATCGCCACCGTGACGTCGTCGGCGTACGCTATCAGGTGTACTCCTTCAGGTCGCGGCAGCAGCAGGAGATCGTTCAGGAGGATGTTCCATAACGTCGGCCCCAACACTGACCCCTGTGGACACCCCATGGTGCTGGTCTTGGTGCAGACCTGGTCGCCCACGTAGAAGCTGACCTCGCGGTTCGTGAAATAGCTCACCAAGATCTGGTAAAGGTTCGGCGGAGCTCCGCTCTGCTTCACCTTCAGCAGAATCATCGGCCACCATGCATTGTCGAAAGCGCCAGAGATGTCCAAAAAGATCAGGTGTACGTACGGAGCCGAACTGGTGCTTGTTACCTCGTTTACGCGATTCAGCGCGGTCACGGTAGACCGGCCGCTAGTGAAACCGTGTTGGGCTTCCGAGATGTTACGATACAAGCAGGGAGCGCAGGCAACTATCACGCGTTCCAGCAGCTTGCCCAGAACGGGCAGCAAGGTGATCGGTCTGTAGGCTTTAGGGTCGCTGAGCGGTTTACCGTTGCCCTTAGGCAGGACGACGAGCATGCCAGTTTTCACTCTACATACATCCCCACCACCTCCTCATGGTCTAACCTACCTTACGGTTTACGACCTAATCGTGGGAGCCCGCACGACCACTTGCCGTTCTGGACCAGCCCCGAAAGGCGGTCCGGCGAAAACGTGGTCGCGCAGTTGCTTCTGGTGCCCCCTACAAACTAGATGTCCCGCCCTTCTCCTACCGCTAGTAGCGTCAATTAAGTCACTACCAACGAGTAGGCGGACTCGAAGATGTTATATGAGCCCATTCTGATGACCCTCTCATAACACTCTACATACAGTAGTATAACACAACACTCACGAGTAGGTCGGCCCCGCTGCTAGAGTACAGTATGAGGGGCCCCCCCTGGTCCCCGCCGCAGGGCCCGCGGGCCCCGGCGCCGGAGGAGCAGATGACGCGTGACGTCACTACACTGCTCCCGTACACTCTACACACAGTAGTATAACACAACACTCACGAGTAGGTCGGCCCCGCTGCTGGAGTACAGTATGAGGGGCCCCCCCTGGTCCCCGCCGCAGGGCCCGCGGCCCCCGGCGCCGGAGGAGCAGATGACGCGTGACGTCACTACACTGCTCCCGTACACTCTACATACAGTAGTATAACACAACACTCACGAGTAGGTCGGCCCCGCTGCTGGAGTACAGTATGAGGGGCCCCCCCTGGTCCCCGCCGCAGGGCCCGCGGCCCCCGGCGCCGGAGGAGCAGATGACGCGTGACGTCACTACACTGCTCCCGTACACTCTACACACAGTAGTATAACACAACACTCACGAGTAGGTCGGCCCCGCTGCTGGAGTACAGTATGAGGGGCCCCCCCTGGTCCCCGCCGCAGGGCCCGCGGCCCCCGGCGCCGGAGGAGCAGATGACGCGTGACGTCACTACACTGCTCCCGTACACTCTACATACAGTAGTATAACACAACACTCACGAGTAGGTCGGCCCCGCTGCTGGAGTACAGTATGAGGGGCCCCCCCTGGTCCCCGCCGCAGGGCCCGCGACCCCCGGCGCCGGAGGAGCAGATGACGCGTGACGTCACTACACTGCTCCCGTACACTCTACATACAGTAGTATAACACAACACTCACGAGTAGGTCGGCCCCGCTGCTGGAGTACAGTATGAGGGGCCCCCCCTGGTCCCCGCCGCAGGGCCCGCGGCCCCCGGCGCCGGAGGAGCAGATGACGCGTGACGTCACTACACTGCTCCCGTACACTCTACATACAGTAGTATAACACAACACTCACGAGTAGGTCGGCCCCGCTGCTGGAGTACAGTATGAGGGGCCCCCCCTGGTCCCCGCCGCAGGGCCCGCGGCCCCCGGCGCCGGAGGAGCAGATGACGCGTGACGTCACTACACTGCTCCCGTACACTCTACATACAGTAGTATAACACAACACTCACGAGTAGGTCGGCCCCGCTGCTGGAGTACAGTATGAGGGGCCCCCCCTGGTCCCCGCCGCAGGGCCCGCGACCCCCGGCGCCGGAGGAGCAGATGACACGTGACGTCACTACACTGCTCCCGTACACGGCCGCGCACGCCGCGTTACTCAGCACGTCCACGAACACGTCGCGCATGCTCGCGCTGCTCGTGATGGCCGCCGCTGGACATGACATAACAAGCTACATTACAAAACTATTTTTAAAGCTTTTACCTATCGCCTCCTAGCTCTTAAACACGGGCTGAACCCGGTGAATACACGGTGACGAAAAAGTCCGACGCGCAGGGGCCCTTTTGAGGTGACACTTATTGGAGTCTATCTGTGGGTCCAATATACATATATAGAAAATGGGTTCAGAGACAGTCTCCGTGACAGGACTGTTGCTAATTAACGGAAACTACTTGAACTAGGCTATGGATTATGGATATACATTCTAAATGGATGGTTAATGAGGCTATTGCTAGAGACTACGGTACCATTTCCGTCGCTTTAGGATATAGGATAGGACATATACTCGTATAGGCAGGTGATGACTCGCCACTCACTAAGCGGGCCCCTATAAAGGCCGGCATTACATAACCGACGAGAAGGGCGACGTTGGTGCAAATGGCTGGAGGGGGAGAGGTGTCCCTGGACTTTAAACACGTAGGCCAACTCGCCACTTATGCTTCACATCTTCCCTCCGAGCGTGCAGCTCTCGCGACTCCACTCTGGCCAATCAAGGCAAGCTCAGAGGTGGGGGACTGTTCCTCATCAGTGTTCACTCCGGCGGCCGGTCAAGGCAAGCCGGAGATGAGGAACAGGATCCTCCCCCGGGAGCACTCGGGTCCGTGGGGTCGCTACTCCCCAACAGTTCGCCATATTATTATTATTGTAATGGTAGAATTTCTCACAGTCGCTGGTGCGTCCGAAGCCGATGACCTCCGCCCGGTACCCTGCGTACTGCTCCGAGCCTGCCGCCATGTTGATGGGACGCACGTACGCTGCATAACACAATAACTCAATTAAATTCTAAAATTTAACAAGTGAATTAAATTAATAATTTTAAAACCCCCAACGCTATAAAAATATGTCATTCGCCATTTTGTGATGGCGGCCATATCTGATTTAAATGTTATCATAGTGTGTTCTCTACACAACTCAAGCCCTTTCATTTATTGATACTACCTGTATTGAGGGAGTTGTAAAACAATAAGTAATCCGCCATTTTGTAGCGGCGGCCATCTTCGAATACCCTTCACCACCAAATATAGCTAAGAACACTCTCGACTAAATCTCCTTTCAAACACAAAAACTAAATCAAAATCCGTTTATCCGGGAGCTACGATGCCACAGACAGACACACACCCACACACACAGACAGGCAGACACGTCAAACTTATAACACCCCGTCATTTTTACGTCGGGGGTTAAAATCTTTCTTAGCAATCCATCACTTCCGGCCGTCAAACGGCCCTCTATAGCAGCGTTTCTGTGAGTGCCGCGGATGAGTGCTTCGGCGTACCCGCAGCCCTGGCATTATGGCGTCCCGCAGGAACACCTCCAGGTTTAAGTGTTCCCCATACCGCCCCGCACCCCCCGGAGTGAGATGCGTAAAGCATTATTCCTCGGTCAAAAAAGAGTGGTTACATACCGGTGGTGTACTGGTAAGGGATAGTGAGCAGCGCTATATCGTCCCCTATCCTAGAGGGGGAGTAGTCTCCGTGCAGCGTGATGCTGCTCGCGAACACGCCGGCGCCAGAGAACAGCTGGACCTCGCCCAGCACCGCCTGGAGCGGGCATTAGAACAACTATGTTATTTCTTCTTTAAAGCACCATATTGTTACTGCGAGATGTGTCCGCCTCAAGAAGACAAAGTTGTTAAAAGCGAGCTCTTTTCATAAAATTTTAAGATGCCTGTGTAAAGTCCGGTCACGGAGTAGAAAGAATTTCGTACAATGACCCCTTTGCCTACTGGCAGTGGTTCCAAACATTTTTCTATTAAGTTCGGCTTATATGAAATCTTTCAAGGAGAAAAAGAAATGGTAGCTTATTAAATATCGCGACATTTTTAACCCCCGACGCAAAAACGACGGGGTGTTATTATAAGTTTGACGTGTCTGTCTGTGTGTGTGTGTGTGTGTGTGTGTGTGTGTGTGTATGTGTCTGTCTGTGGCATCGTAGCTCCCAAACGGATGAACGGATTTTAATTTAGTTATTTTATTTGAAAGTAGAGTTAGTCGAGAGTGTTCTTAGCCATGTTTGGTGGAAATCGGTCCAAGATGGCCGCCGCTACAAAATGGCGGATCATTTTTTTCTTCCACGACCCCCTCAATATGGGTATCAAATGAAAGAGCTTAACGAGTAGAATACAGCCCATTATATAAAATTTAAAATCTAAGATGGCCGCCATCAAAAAAATGTTAAATTACGTATTGCGTTGGGGGTTTTTTAAATTTTTAATTTAATTCACTTGTTTGTAGATTATGATGTATTCTACAAAATTGTGGAACATTACATGTTTGTATAATAAATAGTTTCTACAGCGCACGCGATGAAAGATTTTTTACATGTATATTTTCTACACCTTGTGCTACATTACTGAGGATTACGTAATATATATTATGCTTATTAAAATAAAACATAGCCTATATCGATCTCTGATAATGTAGCTATCTATGAGTGAAAGATTTTTTAAAATCGTATTAGTAGGAGATAAAGAAGAACATTGTCACACACAAAGGTACAAACATTACCTCTTTATAATATTAGTATAGATTATTATGATTTAAGCGCCGTTTTCACAATTATAATAAATCGAGTTATAGGTATTTACTAATTACATTGAAATAAAAATTCAAAAATCAGAATCCGGTTTCACTGTACCGGTAACTATTTGACGACGTTTCGCCTGTCACAGTTGTGAGGAAAGAATCTACAGTTTTGTCTACATTGTAATCTAGACTATCTAATTTCAATTCATTTATAAAATACATATATTAAACCAACCTCACGTTCGCAGGTAAAAGGTTTACAATCTACGAGGACGTCGGTCATTGCATATGTGCGAGCGAGACGCATTATTATAACGCGGGAGTGACGGAGATAGGTAGTAAAAGATTAATGCACGAAATTCTTCCTACTTTGCGACCGGACTTTAGTTAAAATCAAACTTTTATTATTACCATCCAGCACCAGAGTACTCGTCAAAACGAATCAAACGTGCTCAAACTCGATGGAGTTGCGTCGTTTAAATGCGGAGTTCTTACGGACACTTTCCAGCTCCATCATCAGATCAGCTCCATGTCGTAATAATATCCGATTTATATATATACAGAAGACTTAATATCAGCAGTAAGTGGGTCGAATTAAAACTTATTTTAAAAGTACAGTATAGTAGTTAACCGACATAGCCCAACGGATTAGCAAGCTGAAGTGGCAATGGGCGCCACATAGCGCGTAGAGCGGATGGCCGATGGGGTCGAAAAGTGCTCGAGCGGAGACCACGGACCAGCAAACGAAGCGTAGGACGTCTACCCACAAGGTGGACGGACGACCTTATAAAGGTCGCCGAAAGACGCTGGATGCAGGTCGCTTCCAACCGGTACATTATGTAAGTCCAAAGGGCAGGCCTATGTTTAGCAGTGGACGTCCAATGGCTGAGATGATGATAATGATGATAGTAGTACAGTTAGTATATTGTTACCTTCATGGAGTACGCAGTGGAGACACCGTCCCAGTAGCAGGAGGCTGCCGTGAGGACCTTCGAGGCGGAGACCAGCGACCCGCCGCACACTGACGTCACACCTGACGTCAGCGTGATGATCAGCCCTGCCTGACGGACAGACAGACACCAGACATGTTATATAACATGGAGTATGCAGTGAGGACCTTCGAGGCGGAGACCAGGCGCCGCCGCACACTGATATTAGCAAGATTATATTCTAGAAGCTCAATGTCGCTCAGCGTGCTATGGAAAGGGCTATGTTCGGGGTTTCAGAAATGAAGAGATCCGTAGACGATCTCAAGTCACCGACATAGCCCAGTGGATTAGCAAGCTGAAGTGGCAATGGGCAGGCCACATAGCGCGCAGAGTGGATGGCCGATGGGGTCGTAAAATAATAATCGAATGGGGACCACGGACTAGCAAACGCAGCGTAGAACGTCCACCCATAAGGTGGACAGACGACCTTATAGAGGTCGCCGGAAGACGCTGGATGCAGGTCGCTTCCAACCGGTACATATGGAAGTCCAAAGGGGAGGCCTATGTTCAGCAGTGGATGTCCTACGGCTGAGATGATGATAATGAAGATTATATTAGTCAGTTTGATAAATGGTAACAGTGAAGCGGTAAGGTACCATGAACTTGTGTTCCCCCTTGTACGAGGCCAGTCCGTTGACGATCATGGTCTCGGGACGCATCTCCTTGTCTCCCTCTGGCTCGCTCTGTCCCTCTCGCTCCCCCCTGTCCCTCCCGCTCGCTCTGTCCCTCTCGGTCGCTGTGTCCGTCTCGCTCCCCCAGTGTCTCGGCGGCGAGGATGCGCGCCGCCTCCTTCACTCCCACTGGGATGTGGTACTCCACCAACACCTCCTGGTACATGGAATTAGATTACATTTCAAGTATTTCAATAATAAACCATGATTTATTATTTTTGATGCAATACGGAGTAAATGAGGAAATCCATGATAGTTACAAATTTAATATTAGTAATTTCTTGGTAAAATAAATGAATTTAAGGAAACATTTTGAAAACAACCTTTTATTATTTATAAGTAAAAACCAGCAAGTCAAAACCAGACCCTAGTTACAATCTAGCACCAATCTAGATCACCGGGGGTAGACTTCCTTTGCAGGAGGTCGTCTAGGTGGGTACCCCAACAGTGCCAGACATTCTACCCCCTGAGCAGTGATGTGGAAACATTACTGTGCAGAAATAGGAGGGCACTGTAGCTAGTGAAATTGCTGGGTTAAATAGTCTTAACATCTAATGACTCTTGAGTAAGAAACGTTGGCACAGCACACCTAGAACACACATCTTACCAAGATCCTGGGTAGTACTGCACTAATTATGGGCAGCGGTAGCGTTATCTCTAACCATGAGGCATTCTTCTAAAGTCTTCTTACTTCTTTATAATAACAAGTTAAAATTTTAAAGGTTTTTTTTATTATTACCATCTAGCATCATATTATTATAGTACTCGTCAAGACGAATCAAATGAGCCCGAACACGATGGGATTGCGTCATTTAATTACGGAATTCCTATGGCCACCTTCCAGCTCCATCATTGTGTCGTATCAACGTCGGGGATAAACAGAAACTGTCGATCCCAACTAGAAAATAACTAGTTAATGTACATTGAAGTAGACACCTGTGTCCTATAAGAATAGAATAGAAACCCATCAATGGTAGTTGGGTGTGAACAAGCCACTAGACCCTGCGTCTGCATCACAATGAGGAACTCACCCCAACAACATCAGGCAGCTCTCCCTGCAGCATCACCGGCACCGGCTCCGGAGCACTCCTCACCAGCACCACCAGCATCAACACCGACACCACACTGACACCCTTCATGATGAACTGTATGACTCTCTGTGATGGATGCTTCCTGCACTATATTATATAGCCAGGAGTGTGTGTGAGGGTGGACGTGTAAGTAGCTGTATATATATAGTAGAGGTACTTGATATTGTTTGTTAGAGCCACTCGTGTTGAAGATTCTCGGGAATAGATATCGATATTATTGGAGTTAAGGACTTGTGTCGTCGTTTCGTAGAATTAACCAATTTTTTTAGTAGTAGTTTGGTACTTAGGCCATTTTTGACCCAGAAAAAATGCGTTACGCATCATCATCTCACGCCGAGGGGCGCGGGGCGGTATGTGGGACTTCCCCGCCCGAAGATGGGCGCGGCGGGGATACCCACTAAAAACCTGTGGGTGTTCCTGCGGGACGACATAATACCGGGGCAGCGGGTACGCCGAAGCACTCGTCCACGACAGCACTCATCCGGATTTAACTAAGCGACCTGCATTCAGCGACTTCCGGCGACCTTTATAAGGTCGTCTGTCCACCTTGTGGGTGGACGTCCTACGCTGCGTTTGCTAGTCCGTGCACTTTTCGATCCCATCGGCCATCCGCTCTACGTACCAACGTATGTATGTAATTTAATTGTTGCATTTAATATAAAATACTACCATACCTCGGAGTATCAGCTTGTATTTTGCCCAAAAAAAAAATGCATTTTTTAGGGTTCTGCGAGAAAATATCGCCAACATACAAGGGGCGCGTGCAGTCGTGAGTAATCCTCACTAGAGCATCGAGCGTTCGGTTATACGCGGCTACGTGAATAGGTGTATTCGTGCTTAGAGTCCTCCACAACATCGCTCCACTACACGCCAGAGCACCTGAGGCACCACAGAAGCGTGCCGCGTGACGTGCTCCCGAGAAGAACGACAGAGCGTAGGTCCATCGCAACAGAGTCGTCATGAGGCGCTCGGAAACGGCAGTTGTCTCCGGTGGCCGCCAGTGACCTGAGGGTAGATGTCCTCTGCGTTGAAGCTTGAGCAAAGGGGATCATCCCCCAGACCATCCCCACCACCTCCTAGAGCTGGAAGAGCAACAGATCGATCACCTAAAGTCCGGTCGCGCAGCAGTCAGTATGAAGCACGGTACCGGGGCGAGCGAGCGACTGACCGCATGAAGCAATCTTGCGAATTCGACACTTTTCGCTTAGCCGGTGTTCCTTGTGTCCGTGCAGGCCCTTCAGCAAGTAAATCCGTTGGGCGCAGCCAGTTGTAAGAATTATAATTTGGTCACACTATAATTAACTTTAATAATTATTATAATTGAGTACATGACGTTATGTTGAAGTGTTTGTCCTCCATTAGAAGTGCTCTCGGGTGGTATATCTAATCTAATCTAATAGGTAGTCAGTAGTCATGGAGACTAGTTGAGCTCTACAGTTTTACTTGAAAAACCCTCTTACTGGTGGTCGAACTTTTTACAAGCTTTCATTTTTAATTTCACGTGTCCCGCTGTGGGACTGTAATTAAATCTTGTACAGTCTCGATTCGTCATCCGTTCGAGGTTAACGCGTTCTTAGATAACAGCTTGGTTTTATTCGGTGCGCGTGCTCGCGTCGGCTACCTGAGGTGCTCGGTACATCCGAGTGCCGTGGGGTCGCCGCGCGCTTCTCCTGCCGGCTGACAGTTGTTAGCGATGTCCACGATCAATGATACCACCGAGTGCACAATTCTTTCCCCAATTATGACCCACAACAGTTTCAATTCGTTGGTTCTAGATGAAGACGAGATAACGGAGACAGAAGTAGTCATACATGCAGAACAAGATATTGAGATAAGAGAACAATTAGGAATAGACACGATAAGACCGATTAAAAGAAGAGCAGAAGAAGAAAAATTAGAAAAAGAAGATGAAGAGGACGAGGGGGAATGGACTACTGTAGGCAGTAATAAACAAAAAAAATGTAAGACAGATCAAATTATAGAAGTATATATATCAAGCGATAATTTAATGCCAAAACAATTCGCTCTGGCAAAGATATTCACAGAGCACGGCATTACTGACATTGAAAGAGTTAAATACATAAATCCGTATAAAATACGAGTTGACATATCAAACGAGAGAAGTCTTATAAAGTTAGAAAACAGTAAAGAACTAGGAAGGAGAGGATGGAGGATACAGCGTGTTTTAGAAACAAGCTATTCCTTTGGAGTTATAAAAAACGTTGACTTAAACCTAACCGACGAAGATATCAGCAAAGGAATAACCAGTACAGGTGAAGGGGAGTTAGTAGGTGTATATCGTCTTAAACGTCGAAATCTAAGAAGAGATGGGTGGGACCCGAGCGAAGCGGTCCGTCTCTGTTTTAAGGGTTCTTATCTGCCGCCGTTTATATCGGTAGAAGGACTAAGGATCAAAGTTGAACGCTATGTGTTCCCTGTGTCACAATGCGGTCGATGCTGGAGACTAGGTCATAGTACCAAAAAATGCCCCTCAACAAGAATAACCTGCCCAAAATGTGGAGAAAATCACGCTAATTGTGACACAGAGTCATTTAAATGTGTAAACTGTGGGGGACCGCATATGGCCCTCACAAGATCGAGTTGCCCGGCATATAAAAAAGAAAAAAGACTAAGAGAGCTCATGTCAGAATTTAATTGTACATATCGCAGAGCGTTGACATTATACGTACCATCTATCAATGCGGTCCCACTAAAAAACAATAGTAATCGTGCGTTTAAGACTGAATCAACACCTCGAGTCGATGATCACGCAATACCTACACCTACTACTATTAATACCCCCATCAATACACGAACGTTTGCCCAGGCAGTCACAAAAGATGAAATCAAGAAAGTTGCTATTACCCCCTCCCCCAAACCTCGATTTCAACATGAGACAGAATTTACTAGAATAGATGAGACTCCAATTTCGAATACCAGAGTAGAAAAAGAGACCCAAAACGATGACTCACGACCCCAAATAAAACCAGAAAGAGAGGTGTCATTTAGTGAGCTAGTGCATAGGTTAAAAGAAATTATATTTCTTAAAAAAGCTTCAGTTCGAGTAAAAGTGCAAAGTGTTATTAAATGTTGTATTGAGTGGTTTATTTTGTTAGTGGTGGACAATATTACAGACTGGCCGATCCTTAAAACTGTCTTGGACCTATTTAGTTATAATGGATAACAACAAAAATATTATTAAATTCAACATCATTCAATGGAACGCGCAGAGTGTCAAGCCGAAATTATTATTGTTGGAGCAATTACTTTGCCAGGAGCGGATTCACATTGCAGCGCTGAGCGAAACATGGTTGGACCCAGGTAGTCAGGTTAAGATAAAAAATTACAATATTTTTCGTAAAGATCGACAAGATTCATATGGAGGAGTAGCTATACTCGCACATCGCTCCGTCAAAGCTAGCCTTTTCAATGTACTAAACCCTAATCCAGGCATAGAAATAGTAGTCGTAAAAATTCAAAACTGTTCTTATATAGAATACTTTGCATCTATATATTGCGCGCCGTTAACTCGCACTACTCAGTCGGACTGGGAAGCTATATTTACCTTGTTTGACAGGAAGGCTATCATACTCGGTGACATGAATGGTCATCATATTCAATGGTCACATAAAAATGATAGAAAGGGAACGCAAATACATAATGCTCTTTTAGATAGCTCCTTCATAAGTTTAAATAATCCCCATTGTGCTACACGTATAAAACCGGTTAATGGCTCACTCCAACAATCATCGCCTGACTTGTCGCTAGCAACAGCTGACATAGCACATAGGCTAAATTGGATCGTAACTAGTGAAAATTTAGGTAGTGATCACATAATTATTAAGATTAGTACATCGGTTCCGGTTGATCATAATTTAATATCTAAACGCCGCAACTATAAAAAAGCCGATTGGATCGCATATAGGGATTTTTTACAAAATTTATTTGTTAATTTCTCTTACACAGAGAACATTCAACAAATGTATGATAACTTTATGCAATGCATTAATTCCGCGGCAGATCTTTTTATTCCTTTTATCAAAATTAATAGCAATCCCCTTAGTAACTTTATACCCAAACCTTATTGGAACGCTTCCCTTTCAAAAATTATAGCTGAACGCCGACTTGCACTGGCAAAATTTCGACGTAATCCGACGCCTAATAATCTTAAACTTCTACAAGAAAAAGTGCGAGATTCACAAAGGTCAATACGCCAAAGAGTTGACAAATCATGGCACGATTATTGTTCTTCTATTGACGGATCGACTACGCAAAGTGAATTATGGCGAAAGATGAAATGGCTTAAAGGGTACAAAAGTACTAGATCGCATAGTATCAACTTCGACAAAGCGCATGAACTTTTACGTAGCTTAACCCCTGATTACACGCTTCCCGATTGTCCTAAATTTCTACCGAATAAATCTTCTTTAGACCAAGAAATTACTAAACATGAAATACTGCAATGTTTGCGTCATAAAGACACTGCCCCCGGAAGTGATGAAATATCGTACTCTATGCTTACTAACCTACCTGACATTGGTATATCCATATTATTACATATTTATAACTAGCTGACCCGCGCGCACTTCGTTGCGCGTGAGAGTCAATTAATAAAGCGAATTTGGTGCTGCTATGTTCACTATGATAGTATTTCCATCCCCGTGACTTTGTAAGCGTAAAATAAGGCATGGCTATATATTATTTGCTCCCGCTGTGGGTAGCGAAGAATATCGGGTTGGGTATTTCTATGCAGTTTTGTTCGCTACCGTAGAAACCAATCCTATGTCCTTTCCCAGAGGTCAAATTATCTCAGTTGAGCGGTAGTTTATCGCCTTCATAAATTTTCACGCCTCTTTTCAGGAATTAAAACTATTTGTGGTCCTTTCCCGGTAACTCTTTAACTTATCTCTACTGTAATGTACCTCAGCTAAATTATTATTCGTTACTAATTTCTCACACCATCCTTCCCGCGACTCAAATCAATTCCATGGTTCCTGAATTCCCATTAAATCTCTGATCCTCCTTCCCCCTCCTTTAATACTTAGTCTCCTTAAAGTTAATTTCTGACATAAAAAAACTATTCATTAACAGAACTTAACAAAATATCAGCTCATTTTCGGTTCAGCGGTTACTAATTTCCATGCAAACGTTTTTGTGAAAAAATTCCTGTTCTGGTGAGAATTTCACAAAATCCCTTCTTATCGGTCGCCTACGTTACATAAAGAATACGTTCTCCAAATTTTAGCTAAAACGAAGAAGCGGTTACCTTTCCTACACAAACTGGATCCCTCTTTCCTCCCCTCAAAGGTTGATTTCTGGGATAAAAAGTATCCCATATCTTTTTTTAAGACTTAATCTACCTTTGTATCAAATTTAAGCGCAATAGGGTCAGCGGTTCTAAATTTCCCATTAATTTCTGTCAAAATAAATATTTAATGTTCCTAAACACAACTCAAACCATGATTTTACAAAATTTCGATTCAATCGGTTTATTTGTTACGGATTTGCATACAATTGTTTTTTGTAAATAAATCCCGTTCCAGTGGGAATTTAGCAAAAGCCCTTCTCGTGAGTCGCCAAAACCACCTAAAAACACGCTATCCAAATTTCAGCTCAAATAAAGAAGCGGTTAACGATTTCTTACGCAAACTTGCACCCCCCCCCCCCCCCCTTTCCTCCTCTTTAATGTAGATTTCTGGGATAAAAAGTATCCCATTTTTTAGGACTCAATCAACCTCTGCACTAAATTAATTTAAGCTGAATAGGGTCAGCGCAGCGGTTCTAAATTTCCCATACAAACTTTGACCCCCCCTTATAAGTTAATTTCTGATATAAAAACTATTAAAAATTTCCTTAACAAAACTCAAACCATCATTTTACAAAATTTCAGCTTAATTGGTTTAGCGGTTACGGATTTGCACACAAAAGTTTTTTGGGAATAATTCCCGTTCCTGTAAGAATTTCACAAAATCCCTTTTTATCGGTCGTCTTAGTTTATGTAACTAAGAACACGCTGTCCAAATTTCAGCAAAAACAAAGAAGCGGCTAACGATTTTTTACACAAACTTTCACCCCCCTTTTTTCCCTTAAAAGTTGATTTCTGGGAAAAAAGTATTGCATATCATTTTTTAGGATTAGATCTACCGCTGTACCAAATTTAAGCTCAATAGGGTCAGCGGTTCTAAATTTCCCATACAAACTTTGACCCCCCCTTTACCCCCCTTAAAAGTTAATTTCTGACATAAAAACTATTCAATGTTCCTAAACACACTTCAGACAATCGTTTTACAAAATATCAGCTCAATCAGTTCAGCGGTTACAGATTTGGATACAAACGTTTTTTAGAATTAATTCCCGTTCCCGTGGAAATTTTGCAAAATCCCTTTTTATCGGTCATCTACGTTACATAAAAAATACGCTGTTCAAATTTGAGCTTTAAAAGATGGCCGGTTACTGATTTTCTACTCAAACTTCTACCCCCCCCCCCCCCCCTCTTCCCCCTTCAAGGTTGATTTCTGGGATAAAAAGTATCCCATATCATTTTTTAGGACTCAATCTCCCATTGTACCAAATTTCAGCTCAATGGGGTCAGCGGTTTTAAATTTTCCATACAAATTTCGACCCCCCTTTACCCCCCCTTAAAAGTTAATTTTCGTCAAAAAAAAATTAATGTTCCTAAACACGATCTAAACAAACGTTTTACAAAATTTCAGCTCAATCGGTTCAGCGGTTACGGATTTGCATACAAACATTTTTCGGGAATAATTCCCGTTCCCGGAGGAATTTTGCAAAAATCCCTTTTTATAGGTCGCCTTCGTTACCTAAAGAACACGCTGGTTTAAATTTCAGCTTAAACAAAGAAGCGGTTACCGATTTCCTATTCTAACTTTGACCTCCTTTATCCCGCCTTAGAGGTTGATTTTTGGAATAAAAAGTATACCATACAATTTTTTAGGACTCAATCTACCTCTGTACCAAATTTCAGCTCAATAGGGTCAGCGGTTTTAAATTTTCCATACAAATTTCGACCCCCCTTTACCCCCCTTAAATGTTAATTTTCGTCAAAAAAAAAAAATTAATGTTCCTAAACACAATCTAAACAATCGTTTTACAAAATTTCAGCTTAATCGGTTCAGCGGTTACGGATTTGCATACAAACGTTTTTCGGGAATAATTCCCGTTCCCGGAAGAATTTTGCAAAAATCCCTTTTTATACGTCGCCTTCGTTACCTAAAGAACACGCTGGTTTAAATTTCAGCTTAAACAAAGAAGCGGTTACCGATTTCCTATTCTAACTTTGACCTCCTTTATCCCGCCTTAGAGGTTGATTTTTGGAATAAAAAGTATACCATTCAATTTTTTAGGACTCAATCTATCTTTGTACTAAATTTCAGCTCAATAGGGTCAGCGGTTCTAAATTTTCCATACAAACTTCGACCCCCCTTTACCCCCCTTAAAAGTAAATTTCTGACAAAAAAACTATTTGATGTTTCTAATCACAATCCCAACTATCGTTTTACAAAATTTCGGCTTAATCGGTTCAGCGGTTACGGATTTGCATACATTCGTTTTTCGGGAATAATTCCTGTCCCTGCGGGAATTTTAAAAAATCGCTTCTTATTGCACGATGAAATCTTCTTACGAATACGCTGTCCAAATTTCAGCTCAATCCGTCCAGCCGTTTGGGCTGTGCGTTGATAGAACAAAAGTGTACGAACGATTTTATATAATAGATAAGTAAATCTTTAGATAGATATAACTCTTTTATTTAAAAACCGATTTAAATAAAACCAATACTATTTACAAATTAGAGAAATTTGCAACGTTTTAGCGAAAACTGCATACAATTCGGTTGTGCCGTTTTATCACACATAAGTAATAACCTTTTTACAAATTAAGCCTAATAAAACTACTCTGGTAAATTTTCGTTTATGGCCACATCGATAGATGGCGTATTTTTAGTTTGTCGCACTTTTTGCTTTTTGATTTTTTTGAATTGAATTTACTTTATATTCTATTACTTTTACTTCGAAATTTTGATGTAAATTAGGGGCGATGTGTCCGATATAAATGATTATTATTTATTTTAATATTTTATTTTACGTTTCCCTAGGAAAAATTGACAAAATGTTTTACGATCTAGATCGCGCAAGCGACTTTTTCGCGTCGTTTTGTTCATATGCGTATTTTCACAGTTCACCTTAGTAAAGGATCACAATGAATGGGGAGAAATTTCCATTCTTATTATATGTATGGATAAAATTTATGTACTCAGTTTTGTCCCTAAACAGTGGCGCGAAATTAGTATTGCCCCTATTCCAAAACCAGGCCGTGACCCGCAATCAGTAACCGCGCTGAGACCTATATCAATGATTTCATGTGTGTGTAAGATCTTCCATAATATCTTAAACAAAAGATTAGAGTGGTACATTGAAAAGAATAACTTGCTTTCGATTAATACAACCGGTTTCCGAAGATGTCACTCAACGTTAGATAATTTATCAATTTTAGTTTCCAGAATACAAACCGGTTTTTCAGAGGGTCTTTGCACAATTGCTTGTTTTATTGACTTAGAAAATGCATATAACAATGTAGATATAATTTACCTAATAAATACTATGAATCATATAGGAATCAGTTCATTTATGTGTCAATATTTCTGGAATTTTTTAAAAGAAAGATATCTGACACTAAAAATAGACCAATTCAAATATAGTCGAAGCACATACCGCGGTTTGGCTCAAGGCGATCCTAGCGCCCCCTTGCTGTTCAACATTGCGACAATTAACATTTGCAAAAACATTAAAGACGTGCACATCTCGCAATATGCGGACGACTTTGTGCTTTATACAACATGTGAATCCACCGAAGTAGGTACGCATCGACTGCAATCTGCACTAGACACTTTTTCGAAGCTAGTAGTTAATATAGGACTAGGTATTTCACCTGCTAAAAGTAAGGTCTGCGTCTTTAAACGAAGCTACCGTGTTGAACCAGCTGATCTTTACATAGACGAAATTCCTTTACAAAACGTTGATATGGTAAAATATCTTGGGCTATGGCTAGATAAATCTTTGCGATGGTCGAAACACATTAATGAATTAAAGGAGAAATGTTCAACGTTTGTAAATATTTTTAAAGTTTTAGCAGGTTCGGGCTGGGGTATACACCCAAAACACCTCAGGAAATTATACATATCTACGGTGAGAAGTAGATTAGACTACAGTTGCTTTCTATACGGCTCGAGTTGTCAAACGCACTTAGGAAAGTTAGATAAAGTACAAAATCAATGTATGCGTGTCGTCGGTGGCTTTGTGAGGAGTACAGCCATCCACGTGATGGAGGCCGAGCTTCACTTGGAACCACTGAGCATTAGAAGACATTACCTTGCTGGCAAATACTGGCTTAAAGTAAACTCACTCCCTAATAATAACATTCTCATTGACATTTTAGATGAATTACATTGCTGGTGTCAATACTCTTTTTGGAGACGGAAAAATAAACCTTTATTAGTACAAGTACATGACTACCTGAGATCTATACCTATGAATACTTGTTCGCAGTTAGAAATGTTCTCTATGGATACGTGGGTGAGCAATGTGAATCTCGCGCAAATAGTAAATTATAACGTACATGGCATGGATAAACCTAAGAATGCTTATGAACCTATTGTTTTAAAATCACTCTGTGAACAATTTTTGGACACGAAATACTCTAATATCTACCAGATCTACACAGACGGATCAATGGAAAGGTCCGGTATGGGAGGGTGTGCCTTTTATGATATTCAAACTAAGTCGGATATAAAACTCAGTATTAATAGCAAAATATCCATAATGCATACTGAACTGATCGCTATCGCGGAGGCGTTATCCTACATAGATTCTTTTGATAACGGGACTTACGTCATTCTCACAGACTCGAGAAGCGCACTACAGCACCTAGCTCGGTGTTCCTCGAATATTCGAGGCACACCGATAGCTTACTGCATATTAGATCAGATCAGTAAATTGTATAATAAAAATATAATAGTAACACTACAATGGCTACCCTCACATATCGGAATACATGGTAATGAAAAGGCAGATAGCTTAGCAAAAGATGCTATCACGAACGGAATTTCATTTGACGTAAAGCCGTTTCACTCGGAACTTTTATATTTAGTAAAAACTAAGTGTCTCAATATGTGGAAGGAACATTTTGATGAAAGGTCTCTGTCTAAGGGGATATGGTATCGGACAATTCAACCTGTCCTGCCCCGAGCACCTTGGTTTATATCTACACGTATGCCTAGACAAGTGATTGTTACTGCGCTAAGACTTCGAGCCGGACACATTCCACTAAACAGTTTTATTTATCTAATGAAAAAGAATACCTCCCCAAACTGTACCGAATGTGGAGTAGTAGAAGACGTTTACCACGTGTTGGTGGAATGTGTCCGAGTCGAAAGAGAGAGAATGGAGATTTTGCATGCGACAGGTGTTAATTTAAGAGATTTCGCAAGCTGTAACATCGTCCTGGCTGATCCTCATTCAGAGGTGGCTGGAATGGTGTTCCAGCTTGCTTTATTGTGCATGAAACGTAGATTGTAATCATAGCTCATAGATTAATTATTGTATATATAATCTTGTCCGATGGGGGTGGCATGATCTACATAGATCAAACCCTCTTTTTTCATCAAATAAATAGATTTAAAAAAAAAAAAAAAATTAAATCTTGTAAGTAAAAAAAATTGAGCCACTTCCCGGATTCCGATTGTGCTGAAATTTTGCGTGCATTTATAAATCGAATGACATTGCAATATTATTATGACATGGAGCAAAAAAATGGAGCTGATCCGATGATGGAGCTGGAAGGTGGCCATAGCAACTCGGTTATTAAACGACGCAACCCCATCAAGTTTTGGCTCATTTGATTCGTCTTGACGAGTACTTTGGCTGTGGATGGTAACCAGGATTTGATGATGATAATTATGCAAGTGAATTAAAACTCAATATTAAAAAAACCCGCAACGCAATATGTAATTCACCATTTTATGGTGGCGGCCATCTTGGATTTTAAATGTATCATAATGCGTTGTATTCTACTAGTTAAGCCCTTTCATTTAATACCCATATTAGGGGGGTCGTGGAGAAAAAAAGTTATCAGCCATTTTGTGGCGGAGGCCATCTTGGACCGATTTCCACCAAAAATGGCTAGTTAAACAATCTTTTTATGTTAACATCTTGTAAACTTAAAAGTTATAACACATCACTATTTTCCTATGGGTTTGGGTGGTACAAACTGCATGTCTAGCTAGTGATACGAGTATAATAACTCCTACATAAAGGAGGATTCAGTCAGACAGTACAAATTTTATTAATGTAGATACCATGACGTCATCGGCGGGGAATTACATCGACTGACTCGGAATATATTAAATGTCGACCAAATATTTTTTATCCATCAAAAAATAAGACGACATTTTTTCTGGCCCATATCTAATGTAGATTTTTGAAAAATAATGAACATATTTTTTTGTAAATTTTATGGAAAACGAGTAAGTTACAGCCACAGAAAAACTATATTCCGTAATGCAGTTCCGGTTACTGCGGTCTAAAGTAGCGTAGGAGGTTGTGACGTCACGTCATGTACGATTCTAGGAATTGAATGTGTGCGTGCGTGTGTGTGTTTGTGTGTGAGTTAGTCGAGAGTGTTCTTAGCCATGTTTGGTGGAAATCGACCCAAGATGGCCACCGCTACAAAGGGGCGGATTACTTTTGTCTTCCACAATATGGGTATCAAATGAAAGAGCTTAACTAGTAGAATACAACGCACTATGACAAATTTAAAATCCAAAATGGCCGCCACCACAAAACTGCGAATTACATATTTTGAAACCTTGCGTTGGAGGTTTTTTAATTTTTTAGGGAAGTGTAAATTATTATTAAAATAAAACAACACAATATATAGTTCAGAATATTATTATAATGCCAGATACAGAAGGTGTTTGGTCGAATATCATAAATACCATTTAAATATAATTCATATACAATAAATTATTATTAAAGAGAATAAGAAATAGATGTGAAATATTTCGCGTTAAACGTGACAATAATTTTGTTCATTTCTTACGTTTACTTAATATTAGTTACACTAAATGAGACCAAATACGGACAAAACCCGACCTGAGGGCCTATTGGCTATCGGCAAATGACGATTAAACACTGAATCCATAGACAAAATTGCGTACATTACTTGCTTAAACTTCCTCATTACTATGAGTGAAATAACAAACGCAGCAATGTAAATTGAAGTTGTCATCAATCGTAGTGGGTGAGAATTAGCCAATAGCCCCTCTGGCTGGATTCAGGCCCGAACAGGTTGGCTTATGGATTCAATAAGCTGGGTTATGAATCCATAAGCCAACCTGAACCCATAACTCAGTCATTGTGTACACCAGACTGAGTTATGGGTTCAGTATACTGGGTTATGCGTGCAACAAATGGACGTAATTTGTGATTGGTTTAAATACAGAACAAGAAGCTGCGATTGGTTCACGTGAATGATTTTTAATCCTTTTGAGTTCAGTTAAATTTCCTATCAAATATTATTTATTCGTAGAGAATATAGCACAATGTTTGTACAAAGTTATAACAATAGATCAAAAATACAATCCGACTATTGGATTATTAAATTATTGGACATTTTTGCAGATTTACAACAAAACGGCTGAAAAAATATAACGCATTATATAGTTTTTGGTTGACAGGACGCAACATTTTATGATATAGCGCGTCCCAACATAAAATCTTAAAAACGTTATAAATTAACCATTTTATTGTATAATTCACAAGCAATATGTGACTAATATTTTTTTTTTGCTCTCAAATGACGTAATAATATTAGGTATTATTTTTTGACCTTTTTAACATCCCTATAGTAGAGGGTTCACTCACTACTGCTTCGTAATGACACTTGTGATCCCATGCCAATGTTCCCAAATATCCTTATAATAAATATTTATATTATATTAACACATACTATGTAATAAAATACGACACCGCGCACTGACTAAGGATACAGATCTACAATAAATTACGCTCGGCTCGAATGTTACATTTTCATCGAAAAACGTATTACTTTGTTACTAACTGGCTGGCTTCAGTTTTAGTTCGCGGTGTCTGTATTTTTTACAATTGTTTGTTTATAATTAAATTTAATAGTTAGCTAAAGCGTGACGAGACAAAGTGTTTTACACTAAAATGTAAATATTATTTATAAATACTATTATTATAACAAGAATCATAAACTTTAAGCTTTAATATTAACATTTCATTATTATATTATTATGGAAGAATTATTATAATTATTAATACTGTATATTGCTTCAGTAAAGTTTAATAATAATTGATTTTATATTATTTCACGACTTATCATACTGCCAAAAATTCAATAGTCACAGACGTTTACACAAACAAACACATACACGCACGCATTCTATTACTAGCCGCGCCCAGCGGTTTTACCCGCTGTACAGGAGCCTATGTGTTATTCCAGGGTCTAAGCTATCTCTATACCAAATTTCAGCTCTATCAGTCCACCCGTTTAGGCGTGAAAGAGTAACAAACATCCAGACATCCAAACATTCTTACAAACTTTCACGGTTAATAATACTAATAAGATTAGAAAGTGGGAGATATCTTTAACAATTAAAAATGATTAAAGCAATTATTATGTAAAGATCTTAGATTTTAATATATTTTACGTATTATAAGTTAAAATAATTACCTATTCTTATTATAATAGATGAA
Organism: Hemithea aestivaria; assembly: GCA_947507615.1. Lineage (NCBI taxonomy): Eukaryota > Metazoa > Arthropoda > Insecta > Lepidoptera > Geometridae > Hemithea > Hemithea aestivaria. The sequence continues at coordinate 1,085,659 of OX382353.1, read as the reverse complement.
AATTCTACAATATTTAAAAGCTTATGACATTCTGACGTGTATTTTACGGCCATCTTGGATTTAATAAAATGGCGACGCTTGGAGCTTCTTAAAATATCTTTTCTTAGCTCTGTGCGCCGAATTTCACCCAAATCAGTTTAAACTGAGTATTATAACATTTTATTATAGCGGTCAGTCAGTCATTCACGCGTTTTTAATAATAATTATTAATTAAACTGATTTGATTTTAGCACGGAAAAGATATATCTTTACCGTGCTTTTAGTAAGCTTTACCGTGAAAATCCAAGATGGCCACCTTATGCTTAGAATCGAGAGAAGAAATCAATCGCTCCTTATATCTTTGTACTTAATGTTAGAATGTAGAGAGATACAAATATTTATTGTAAATAGGTAAACTTTTCATTAATATTATTATTTTAACATTATATTTAATTTTTATAAGGTTTCTGGGATTTATTTTTGATCCCTTTAAAAGTTGTCAATGACATTTAAAAATACGATATAATGTTTGCGTAATATAATATAGTAAATAGAAGTAAAATCATGAAATTATATTTTAAATGTCATTGATAACACTACAATTAATAATTTTCTTACATTAATAAAGCCATCATTATAAGAAAGTACGAAAAACGGATTTTATTTTCATATGAACTCATCTAACTAAAAAAACTATACTTTTGACATAAAAATTCATGATGTATTTTTAAATTAATGGTGAACGCACATCTATCAGCATCGACCGCGCCGAACGAATCGAATGTTGAATTGCTTATATGAAATGTCATGAAACATCGCACACTTGCCGGAGTCGAATCGGAACAATATTTTCTATACTAAAATTATTTCGGCGGTCGATGCGGATACATGTGCGAGCACAATTAAGAAACGTTGACAAAATAATAACAGTAGATGTTTTCTTTATGTTATGAAGTAAGCAGAAGTATGGGTATAAAGTAAGAAGTTATAGTAAGAAGAAAAGCAAGAAGCTCTCCTGATGTTAAGAGATAACGCTGCCCATAATCTGTACAGTGCAGTGCTCAGGATTTCACAATTATGTGAAATTCCAGGTGCACTGCACCAACGCTTCTTACTCAAGAGTCATAAGATGTTAATACTCTTTAACCCAGTAATTTCACTAGCTACAATGCCTACCTGTGCACAGTAATGTTTGCACATCGCTCAGGCGGTAGAATAGCCGGCACTGTTGGGGTACCCACCTAGTCGACCGAGTTCAAAGGAAGTCTACCCGCGGTAACACTGATTCCGACATGAATCCGTCATAAGATGTAGGATATCTGATTGAAGAGTATATGATTTAATAATAATAAGTGTAAAGAAGATAGAGTTATTTCATCGTCGGTGCGGCGGCGAGGCGCGCCGGGTGCGTCGTTTAGGCTTCCTCTGCACCAACTCTGGAAGCTGGACAGACAAACATAATGTCACACGTTAAATTAATTCACACGTCAAATTGTAGCGTCCGTGGCTCAGTGGTGGTTAGTCCGGCTTGTAAGCTTGAGGTTCTAGGTTCAAATCTCAGTGTGGCAAATATTTTCGCCTGGACGCTACCGTGTTTCGGCGCGGCACGTGGCACCGTGTTCCGGCTGTTTCCTATAAGATATGTAGGAGGCAGTCATCAGCTCATGTTGCAGGTGTAGTAATCTCAGCGACCTGAAACTGCAACATATAGGTTGGCCAAACAACCTACAAATTGTGATGATTATGATGATTTTGATACGCTTTAAGATGATGCCACACCACCGCAGGATCGCGCATGAAAGGTGAAAATGCGACAGAATTTAGTAATGTTCAAATTCGGACGTAACTTGTCACATATAATAGGTACAGACGCGGGCAGGAACAAAACAAAGATCGCGACCGCTTTACCGCGCGAACTCGCGTTATAAAAGCTTTGCTTGTAAAGCAACATACCTGTGCCGTAGTCTGTCCCTGCACCACTCCCGACACCGTCGCTATACCGGCTGTCACCGCAGGACGTGACGTCACAGGACATGACGCGCTAGTGCCCGGGATCGAAGGAACATTCGGGAACGATGCGCTGGGACCACAACCTGACGGCTTACATGACTTAACGCTCGATGTGGTAGACATTGATGTCCTAGGTACTGTAGATGCACTTGCAGCAGAAACTGACGAGGTATTAGAAACTGATGTATTTCTACTTGAGACTGACGCATTAGGTCCTGACGGGACAGCATTAAATCCTGAGGGAACAGTATTCCTTAATGTACTTGATACAGGTAATATTTTAGATGCAATAGAAGTTTTCACAGTAGCATTAATTCTCGACAGTATAGTATCACTCGGCATGGACACGTTAGACGGAGACAGAGTGAGAGAGGGAGATGATGGTGTCTCTATCTCTTCGCAAGGAAAGTCTGTAGTTAAACTGGTCGAACCTTCCGTCTCTGTCACTCTTGTGGTACAAGCGAGAGGGAAGGTATCATTTCGTTTAGAACTGCATTGAGCACGAGATTTTATTGAATCTGTGTGTTTGCCTGTGCCTTTAGTTGCAGTTTTAGTATTATTTTCAGGAGTAGTGTCAACTTTAGCGTCATTATGTTCAATTTTAGAGTCATTTTTATCAGATTTGACGTCCATTCCATCAGTTCTGAAGTCCTCAGTTTTGGTGTGAGTGTAAGTAGCTATGGAGCTGCAAGCGGTGTTGAAGTCGGTGAGGGTGTCCACGGGGGAGAGTGAGGGGGACAGGGAGAGAGGCGGGAGGGGGGACGAGGGGGAGGGGGAGTCTTCTGGAGTACATGATGCTCGAGGCGAGTCATGTCTGGAAACACAACAATAATAATAATTGATTTAGATTTAGAGCGAAGGTTAATACAAGATAACAGCCGAGTTACATGATTTTAGCGAATTTTCTGCAGCAATTTGCTTCGATCGGAGGGGTAACGTGGCCAGAGGAGTTACCGTTACAGAAGTAAGTAGATTTAAGATCGAATGAGACTGGATGAGTCGCGCAGTGCTATGTTATACATAAATTAATATTATTGATCTTCTACTAAATTCTTAGTCTAGGTATCACCCTGATGTTAACCTCCTTAAAATAAAATAAAACTTCTTCCGAACCCGCGGTAAAATTGTGGATTAAATTGCGTTATCTCTTAACAACGGCACTGTATTATGGGCAGCGATATCTCGTAACATCAGGAGAGCGTCTTGCTCTTCTTATTACATCTTCGCATAAAAAACGACACAAAAGCCAGTTTTACTTAATCTGTTCTAGGTTCAAGTTAAACCTGGCTACAAGTTCAAATCCTCAGTAGGTACGATGGCTCCACCGGAACGTGGATCTGTCCAGAACTTGGAATCGATTTGAACACACCAGTCGACACTCCATTCTACCGACCAGTCCACCATCCACGGGACTGCCCATCAGCTGCAACATTGCGTTTCATCTCACCGGTGGACTGGTGTGTCGACTGGTGGACTCACCTGGTATCGGATCACAAGACAGTGTCGAGCGCGTGCAATGACCGCAGAGTGTCAGGGTGTCGTGCGACCCAGGCCGCCAGCTCCTCGCGTGACACGCCGCCGTCACTGTCGCTGTCCATCAACTGCAACACAACAGCAAGCCTGAACCACTGCTCTCGGGAGCTAGCTACTATTGCACACACATCACACATCTATTGCTATTCTATCTCAATTCATGAGATAGAGCCTGTAGACAGACAGAGAATGACGTCCGAGTAATAAATAGGGTCGTGTTTTTACCATTAGGGTACGGAACCCTGCAAAAGAAATAGCAGACAAACAGAGACATATTCACATCCATAATATTAGTATACTCGTAGATGTGGTGTGCTAGATATATGAAAGTAGTACATACATGGAAGATCCTGTCGACGTGGTCCTGCGCGGCGCCCTGCGCGACCGGCGGAGCCGCCGCGCGACCCAACAACTCGTATATGGCCTGCACCACCTGACCACACATACACTTTTATTTTACCGACAAAAACATTGAAAACCAAAAAAAAGTTAGTGTACTTAAGTTATTTTGAGTCAGCGCTTCATGACCGCTCGGCTTTTGCTAACTTGCCTGTTTGGCAATAGTTATTTGTTATACAAGAGTGCAAAGTTGCTTTTTTACCGCGTGCTCAGTTTGTATGACCGAGCAAGCGAAGGATTCTAAAATTAAATCACGAGCGTAGCGAGTGATTTATTAATTAGAATCCTGAGCGTTAGCGAGGGAATCAAAAGAGCACAAGGTCAAAAATCTTTGCACTCGAGTGTGACACATAATTTTTCATCCCCCCTCAGCGAGGAAATAATTCAATGCTAAAAGTTTTTTTTTTAATTATTCTCACCATGGTTTTTTTTTTAATTTATTCTGACCATGGATACAAGTCCTTCAGTCGAAATCTTTATTATAATTTTAAGTTCATTGTTTATTGGAGAGGATATTCCCTCCAATATTCGATAAAGAGTGGGCTTTTATCGAATCACATCGATTCATTTTGTGACGATTCTTGAAAATAGCAGACTGTTGAACTTTTTTCCATTCTTCGACAGTAAATCATATTCACAAACACTCAACGTTTATTAAACCCACTATTAATACGCGTTTAGCACTTATTGCAAAATTATTATCCAAGAACGCAGAAAATTTCATCCGCTTTCCAAAAGCGCGGCAAAATGAATCCTCTCACCATGGTTTTTTTATTTTTTATTAATTTATTCTGACCATGGATACAAGTCCTTCAGTCGAAATCTTTATAATTTTAAGTTCATTGTTTATTCGATAAAGAGTGGGCGTTTATCGAATCACATCGATTCATTATGTGACGATTCTTGAAAATAGCAGACTGTTGAACTTTTTTCCATTCTTCGACAGTAAATCACATTCACAAACACTCAACGTTTATTAAACCCACTATTAATACGCGTTTAGCACTTATTGCAAAATGATTATCCAAGAAAGCAAAAAATTTCATCCGCTTTCCAAAAGCGCGGCAAAATGAATCCTCTCACCATGGTTATATGTTATTAATTTATTCTGACCATGGATACAAGTCCTTCAGTCGAAAACTTTATTATAATTTTAAGTTCATTGTTTATTGGAGGATATTCCCTCCAAAATTCGATAAAGAGTGGGCGTTTATCGAATCACATCGATTCATTTTGTGACGATTCTTGAAAATAGCAGACTGTTGAACTTTTTTCCATTCTTCGACAGTAAATCACATTCACAAACACTCAACGTTTATTAAACCCACTATTAATACGCGTTTAGCACTTATTGCAAAATTATTATCCAAGAACACAAAAATTTTCATCCGCTTTCCAAAAGCGCGGCAAAATGAATCCCCTCTCACCATGGATGCGCACAATGTTGCCAGTGCACTATCTTCAAAAATAACCAGTATTCAATTTTAATTTACGTAGGTACGCTTACTTAAGAGTCCTTTTCACGAAAGAGGTCCCACGGAATTTAGCGGAACTAATTTTTTATTCTATTATTATTGACTTCATATTTTAAATCATTTTTATTTGTTACATAACATAAATACCTTTTTGATTAAGAAATTAAATATGAGAAATTATGAGGCGTTAAAAAGTTAACGGTATTTAAACTTTTAAAATGTGCGATAGTGGCGTCCCGCAAAAAGGTCTCCTTTCGTGAAAAGCACTCTACCTATTCGTTTTAGTGATAATTTTCTCATTTTCAGTTTATTACAGTGAGAAATCCATATCCATACATATAATAAGAATGGAAATTTCTCCCCATTCATTGTGATCCTTTACTAAGGTGAACTGTGAAAATACGCATATGAACAAAACGACGCGAAAAAGTCGCTTGCGCGATCTAATTCGTAAAACATTTTTTCAATTTTTCCTAGGGAAACGTAAAATAAAATAATAAAATAAATAATAATCATTTATATCGGACACATCGCCCCTAATTTACATCAAAATTTTGAAGTAATAGAATATAAAGTAAATTCAATTCAAAAAAATCAAAAAGCAAAAAGTGCGACAAACTAAAAATACGCCATCTATCGATGTGCCTGTAAACGAAAGTAGACCTTTAGTTTAATTTGGGCTAAATTTTGTAAATAGTTTGTGTCACTGGTGAGGTGAAACAACACCACCGATTTGAATAAAATTTTCACTAATACGTTGCAGTTTTCTCTACTTGAAACTTAGTGTTGGTTTTAGTCAAATCGGTTTTTAAATAAAAGAGTTATATCAATCTAAAGATTTACTTATCTTATTATATAAAATCGTTCGTACACTTTCGTGCTATCAACGCACAGCCCAAACGGCTGGACGGATCGAGCTGAAATTTGGACAGCGTATTTTTTGGAAAACTTCATCGTGCAATAAGAAGCGATTTTGCGAAATTCCCCCGGGAACGGGAATTATTCCCGAAAAACGTTTGTATGCAAATCCGTAACCGCTGAACCGATTGAGCTGAAATTTCGTGAAATGATTGTTGGGATTGTGATTAGAAACTTTGAATACTTTTTATGTCAGAAATTTACTTTTAAGGGGGGTAAAGGGGGGGTCGAAGTTTGTATGGGAAATTTAGAACCGCTGATCCTATTGAGCTAAAATTTGGCACAAAGGTAGTTTGAGTTGTAAAAAATGATATGGGATACTTTTTATTCCAGAAATCAACCTCTAAGGCGGGATAAAGGAGGTCAAAGTTTGAATGAAAAATCAGTAACTAATGACCCCATTAAGCTAAAATTTGGTTTAGATATAGCTTGAGCCTCTAAAAAGGATATGGGACAGTTTTTAACCCTGAAATTGGCCTTAGAGTGGAAGTCAAATTTTGTATAGGAAATCAGTAACCCCTATTTGATATGGATGTATGTAGTTAGACTCGACTCCAAAAGGACATTTATTTATTGATTTTGAATAGTTTTTAACGCTCAAAAACATATTTTATAAAGAACACATACAAAATACAAACTCTTTTCCGATGTGCCACTATTTTACCCATTATGAAACTAGATGGCGCTGTTCGTCGTTAAAACTCGCAAGCGATTTGTTGGACATGAGTACCTTTTTAAACGACTTATGAAACCAAACCTTTTTGCTATTATGTAGTATTATTTATTAGTATTATGTTTAGTTGTGCATGCTGTGGCATCCTATAATTGTAGGATCACACAGACTAAAGACATAATAGCCTTAAGACTTTTAATTGTAATGTGTTTCCTGCGTTGGATGTCCTTAAATAAATAAATTATGCCAAAGGGCGGTCAACAGTCCATGTCGTTATTCCTGAATCCTAGAGTTTTACAGACTGCGAGTCAAAAATTTAACACTTAATAATTACTATAAAATTAATGTAACTTTAAAATACCTGATATTAATTATTTTATTACATACCATATACCATATTTGTTGAATAATTTTATAAATAACTAGCTGACCCGGCAAACGTTGTTTTGCCATATAAATAATTAATAGGAATGATTAAAAGTTAATATGAGAGTTACACTGAGATAGCAAAATAATAATTGTTTTATTATAAATATATAATTTTATTATAAATCCGATTCTCACAGATACCGGATAAGCACAAAAAATTTCATCAAAATCGGTCAAGCCGTTTCGGAGGAGTATGGCAACGAAAACTGTGACACGAGAATTTTATATATTAGATATATTATATATATTCACTTTAAAGTTCCATCACATAATCAGAAAAATCATTGTCCTTAATTTTATGTTGAGTTTGTCTAATTGAATTATTATTATTTTATTAACTTTATGTGAGTAAATTCGTTTGCATGCCTTATTTAATAAAAGTCTTCGGAAGTTCTAAAGTTTTTTTTTTTGTTGAGGTGGTTTTTAGGGTTCCGTAGCCAAATGGCAAAAACGGAACCCTTATGGATTCGTCATGTCTGTCCGTCCGTCCATCCGTCCATGTGTCACAGCCACTTTTTTCCGAAACTATTAGAACTATACGATTGAAACTTGGTAAGTAGATGTATTCGGTGAACCGCATTAAGTTTTTCACACAAAAATAGAAAAAAAATATTTTTTGGGCTCCCCATAGAACTAAAACTCATTTTATTCATCAAACCCATACGTTTTAGGTATCTACGGATTACGGATAGGTCTTCAATTATTGAGATTTCTAATATCATTTTTAATTATTTTAAACGGTTTTATTTAGCTCACTCCGTTTGTTTTATTATTTTTTATTCTTGGGTCAAATTTAGTAAAAAAAAAATCGCAAATTTGAAATTTCGCCCTCTTCCTGTCAACCGATTCAAATGAAATTTGGTGTACGCCTTTGGTTCTGGTGACAATATAATTACGTATATTTAAAATTATTTTAAATCCAAGATGGCCGCCGCTACAAAAAAGCGGATTACATTTTTTTTTCCAATCAATATGGGTATCAAATGAAAGGACTTGATAACTAGAATACAGTGCACTATACAAAATAAAAATCAAAGATGGCACTCGCTACAAAATGGCGGATAACCAATTTTTTTAATCTCATCAATATGGGTATCAAATGAATGGGGTTGACATGTTGAATACAGTGTACTAAAAAGCTGAAAAATAAAATCGTGAGGCACGTTAAATATCTTAATTCTAAATCCCTAATATGAACATTTAAACTGAAAATTGTAGAAAATAAAATTGTTCTTTACTTTTTGTGATTTTGTTGTTAATTGGAGACTCTTAAAAGGCCTGGAATAGCTTTTATTACAGAAACCAAGCTTAAAGGGAGAAAGGGGGATCGGTGTTTTTATGGGAAATTAGTACCCGCAGCTCTAATTTTGCAGAAATTCGAAATAGATACAGCTTGAGCCAAAAGAAAGGACATAATTGAGATAGTCCCTTAGTCTTAGTTCCTTAAGTCAACAATGCATATAGGTGAAAGGGCCTTTCACCTTCCCTCACTTTTAAGGTCAGAGTTTTATGGGCATACCTACAGGAACCACGGAATCGATTTGAGTCTCGGGAATGATAGTATGAGGCATGAGGAACCGATTTAGCTTAAATTCCCAATATAGATAGTTAAAAGGAAAACAAATAGTTTTATGGAATAAGGAATTCTGGAAAAAGGAATCAATAGCCGCTAAATTGATTTAGCTGTAATTTTGTATTAAAATATTTTGAATTCCAGGAAAGTAACACAGGATTGTTTCCTGTGGTAGCGAAAAAAAACTGCATAGAAATACTTGGCTCGATTTTCTTCGCTATCCAGAGCGGGAGGAAATATAACTATGTATACTAATTCAACGCCGCGGGGATGGAAATCAAATCAATTTCGAAATAGCTGCAACAAAATGAAATTTAGAACCGTTGACTCTATCTATTACGCTAAAATTTGATACAACCTTTAGTTTGAGTCATAAAAAATGATACGAGACACTTTTTATCCCAGAAATCAACCTTTAAGGGGAGGAAAGGGGGGGGATGCAGTTTGTGTAGGAAATCGGTAGCCGCTTCTTCGTTTTAGCTAAAATTTGGTCAACGTATTCTTAATATAACGTAGGCGACCAATAAGGAGGGATTTTGTGAAATTCCCAGGAGAACGGGAATTATTTCCGAAAAACGTTTGCATGGAAAGTTATTGAATAGTTTTTATGTCAGAAATTAACTATTAGGGAGAATCAGTATTACAGGCAGGAGGAAGGAGAGTCAGAGTTTTAATGGGAATTCAGGAATCACAGAATTGATTTGAGTCGTGAGAAAGATAGTGTGAGAAATTGGTAACCAATAATTATAATTTAACTTAGGTTTAGGTACATTACAGTAGAGATAAGTTTAAGGGTTACCGGGAAAGGACCACAAATAGTTCTAATTCCTGAAAAGAGGCGTGAAAATTTGTGAAGACAATCAACAACCGTTAAACCGAGATAGTTTGACCTCCGGGAAAGGACACAGGACTGGTTCCTGCGATAGCAAAACAAAACTTCATAGATATACCCAGTCCGATATTATTCACTACCCACTGGGTTAAAACTATTTTACGCTCACAAAATCGCGGAGATGGAAATACAATCCTAAATGGCAGCACCAAACTTTCGCTTTATTGACTGTCACGCGCAACGAAGTGCGCGCGGGTCAGCTAGTCGTTAATAAAAAAGTTACCAAAAAGTAATACTTAGAAAAAATCTTGCTACTAACTAAATAAAGTTATAAGAAATTGGCTTATTCTATTAACTCTGCTAAATTAACTCAACTATTATTCACTATTACAGTACTATATAATTCATTAAAAAACATTATTGCCTCGAAATGTAACTTATATCTAAACAACTAACGTAAATATAGTTCAAAAGAAATGTAATATGTTACAAAAGTAACTTACTGGTAAGGCTGATGGTGCGCCCAAAGCAAATTAAAAAAAAAAGTTTACTAAAGAGGTTCTTACTCCGAGTTTTTAACAAATTTAAAAAAGTTGTACGCTTATTTCGGTACCATAGAGGTGGAAGTAAATAGGTTTAATTATGTTTTTGTCTCTAGAGGGTAAAGTAAATTTGAATTTCTCTAGAGGATAATATGGACTTTTCCAGTCAGATATCGAAGCGCAAAAATACACTTTCCGAGGTGGGGGGATGAAAATAATATTGTTTGGCATATTTGCCTGTTATAGTGGGGCATGTCACCTGCACCATCTCTCCCCGGGAGATACGTCCGTCTCCGTCTACATCGTACAGTGTGAACACCCAGGATATCTTCTCCTGGACGCTGCCTCGTGCTACTCGGGATACGATCTCCAGGAACTCCTGAAACAGGAACAATACGTACTGTTACATACATTATAATACTTTATTGTACACCATACAAAAGGAAATGATAGTGATGTGATCGTGTGTGTGTGTGTGCGTGTGTGTGTGTGTGTGTGTGTGTGTGTGTGTCTGTGGCATCGTAGCTCCCGAATAGATGATCGGATTTTGATGAAGTATTTTTGTTTGAAAGTAGTGTTAGTCGAGTGTGTTCTAAGCGTTCAGTTCCTAAATTATTTTTTTTCTTAAATAAAGTAAAAACTGCTTTATATATAATTAAGCAATGAAATATGAGAAATTATGAGTTTTCAAAAATCTATAGAGATGTTACGTTAAAACGCGCGATTGTGGCGCCTCGTGGAGGAGAGGACTTCTTTCGTGAAAATCACTCTAAAATCCATCGGTTTAGGATGCAGAGTCAAGCTATTACGAACAATAAAGAGTTTCTATCTATCTATCTATCTATTACACATACTCTCGACAAAACATAACCCTCCTTCAGGCGTGGTCGGGTAAAATACACATAAAACAGGGTTCACAATTTGGGAGAGAAGGGACATGGTGTCCTATTGATTTACCTTAAGTTTTTAGTCCTAAAGTTATTTCCCATAACTCATTGGTCCTAACATACAGTTATCCTAATATTTATTAGGCATATTTTTCTGTAGTCATAATCATTTATGGCCTTTATCATCATAAGTAATAATGTTGTTAGATATAATAGTTTGAAATCCTAATTTTAAACATCATAACCTTTAAAGAATATAACGTTGCTTGTCATAATATTTATTGTCCTAATCTTCAAAGTGCATAATTAGTATTTGTCATATTATTTATTATCCTAAACATTAAATTGTAAAATTTTGTTTGTCATAATGAATATTGTCCTAATCATTAAAGTGTATAATTTTATTTCGTCATAATGTTTCTTGTCCTAATATTTAAAGTATATAATGTATTTTCGTCATAATGTTTCTTGTCCTAACATTTAAAGTATATAATGTATTTTCGTCATAATGTTTCTTGTCCTAACATTTAAAGTATATAATGTATTTTCGTCATAAAGTTTCTTGTCTGAATGAATATTGTCCTAATCATTGAAGTGTATAATTTTTATTAGATATACCTAATGCTTGTTGTCCTGATATTTAAAGTCTATAATTTACATTTCTTTATATCATTATTTTTCTTGTCCTAATGAATATAGTCCTAATATTTATTTATGAGAATGGTACTTAAATATTTTTTAAGTACCATTCTCATCTCTCTGCCGCGGCAGCGGCCGGCGAAGCGCCAGAAGTGACTGGTTTTTATTGTGGAGGGCGAGGCATTCCAACATCAGTTGGTTAGGTTAGGTTTGAACAGTGTCTTTATAATGCGCGAGCCGAGCGAGCGAAGCGAGCGTGCCGCGGCAGCGGCCGGCGAAGCGCGCCGTGCCGTGTGTCTCGTACATCGGTACGAGATAATATTATTGTTCGAATTTTACTTTCTGTTATATTATTGACATGACTTAACAGTATTTCAATATCTAATACACGAAAATGGTAACTATGGCGGTGACTTTAGTTCGAAGATATGAAATCTCGTTCGTTCGTTAAGATATGAAATGTCAATATTATTATGTTCTACAATAATTTTATTTATTTGTGTCAATATAATTTCATTCTTACCATTTCATTCTTACTTTTCGTATTACATTTTATCTTTAATTAAAGTATTATTTAAAGTTAAAGTTTAAAATAATATGACCAATATAAATTAGGATGTGAAATAATTGTGACTAAAATTCTTAGGTTCAATAATCGTCAGGGCTCAAAATATTAGGACTAATATAATTTAGGACGTGAAAAGATTGTAACTAAAATTTTAAGGGTCAATAATCGTTAGGGCTTTAAATATTAGGACTAATATAATTCAGGACATGAAAAGATTGTGACTAAAATTTTAAGGGTTAATAATCGTTAGGGCCTAAAATGTTAGGACTAATATAATTTAGGACGTGAAAACATTGTGACAAAAATTTTTAGGGTCAATAAACTTTAGGGTTTTAGATATTAGTGCTTAAAATAATAGGACTATCAACAGTAAGGACATGGAATGATTATGAATAAAAAATTTATGGTCAATAATTGTTAGAACTAGAAATGTTATGGCATTTAAATATTATGACTTTAAACATTAGGACAAGTAATAGTAGGAATTGTAATATTAGGGATAATAATTATTAATAACAACTCACATTAGGACTAAAAAAGTTAGGATTTTTTAAATTAGGACTTAAAATGTTAGGGGAATAATTAGGGAACCAAGGGACATAAATCGAGCCTTCCCTACAGTGATACAGACAGACATAAACAACTTTATATGCGTATCCAATGTCGCATTAACGGACTGTCACACTCTGTAACACAGTTGAAAGTCTAATGAATATTTTTTTTTTGTAAAACTACAAGTTCAACGAGTGAATTAAAAAATTTAAAACGCCCCCAACGCTTGCAAGATATGTGATTAGCAATTTTGTGCTAGCGGCCATCTTGGATAAAAAAAAAGTAATCCGCTATATTTAGGTGGCAGCCATCTCAAAATGATTTCCACCATTGCTAAGAACAGTCTCGACTAACTCTACTTTCAAACAAAAAACTAAATCAAAATCCGTTCATCCGTTTGGGAACTACGATGCCACAGACAGACACATAGACACACACACAGACAGACAAAAACGTCAAGCTTAGAACAGCCCAGTATATTAAACTGATTTTGAGCTTGTTTTCAATACGTGGCGATCACACCTTTAATAATATAAAAACTTATGAAATGCTCACATAGCTTTTTTCTTTTTAAATCGGCACCGACACCTAAAATACATTATTGTCAGTCGGCCGGCCGCTCCCGCGACAAGATACGTACCTCGAAGTTAACCTTCCCGCTCTGCTTGTGTTTGATCGTGTTGAACACGTAGTGCGCGTACTGCGACGCATCTGAAAATGATAGGGTTGACAGGGTTAAATAATTTACCATCTCATAAGTACGTAGGTACTAACATACTATATAGATAAATAATCATAAGATATAATATATTCAACAGGTACTAACAAATTTACATTACTTACATACTTCGATTTTATACTACAGTTACCTTCTTTGTTATTTTCTTTTGTAAAGCAAGAAATAAAGGCTTTTTTATTTTTATTTTATTTTATTTATTATTATTTATAAGTCCGTAGGTTTTTTCATCTGGGGGCACGGTAGTGCCCCCGCCAAGTCGAGCGCGAAGCAAGCACTGCCGTACCATCCTTTACAGGAACCATTTCGCCGCATTTTCAGGCCCCTATTTGAGAACCTCTGGATAAGACCAGAACACAGAAATTTTCATCATCCTGTAAGCTATAATTACATACTTAAAATCCAAAATTTCAAGTCTGTAGGTCATTAAGTTCCGAAGTTAAGCGAAAGCAAAGTTTCGCATTTACGACACTCACTCACTCACTCATGATCATCAAAATAGAACTAGTACTTCCCATAAACTCAGAGAGCTGAAATTTGTTACATACTTAGAATTTATTGTATAAACCATAGGAAAACTAAAAAAACATGCAATTTCGGTCTCGTTTTCGAGATAATTAATCTGCATAAATAACTTTGTAATCTCATATAAATGTTTAGGATTACAAAGTTACATTTGCAGTCAATGGTTGAAATTGTGTAATATCCAACTTATTAATTCAAAATATATTTAAGGCATAGTATATGTATATATGTGTGTGGGTGTGTGTGTGTATATGTGTCGTAAATCGTCAGTTATGATCAGGCGATATCTAGCGTGGCCAACTAAAATAAGAGCCCAACCAAACTATTAGAAGAGATCGACATACCGCCTTTACTACAAGCTTTTATTTACTTTCACCTGTCGGTCTGTCTGTCTGTAATTAAATCTTGCAAGTTTAATTAGGCCCACTTTCCGGTATAATATTATGATGCATTGGACTAAGAGTGAACGCACACGTATCTAGATGGCGCTGACTGTATTTTAAAACGCGCTTACGGTTTGTATTTCTGATAACCTTATAATATAGCGTTTCTACAAAAATAAGTGAAATCCCATCAAAAACATTCTGTAAAAAACTAGCCAAGTCTCGATGGAGCTGCTTGTTTATCTCTAAAAAGTAATGAAATCTAGACAAAGTCGTGCCAAGTATAAGGTTCCTTACTGCGATTTCTTTATTATTATAGTTAATGTTGTGTGACTTGGCCGTTGAAGGGTACACAAGGGTATTAGACCAGGTGCTCCATGACACTATTGCACCAATCTGTCCGCTACCCATTGACGATAGAAAATTTCCACTTGGAAAACGTTGATTGAATAACCAGTCAATTGTAGGCTTGATAAAGCTGCGTATTTCAATAATACTTATGTTTAGGCGATTCAAGTGTCATGGAGCATCTGGTTTTGTACCCTTGTGTACCCTTCAACGGCCAAGTCACACAACATTAACTATAATAATAAAGAAATCGCAGTAAGGAACCTTATACTTGGCACGACTTTGTCTAGATTTCATTACTTTTTAGAGATAAACAAGCAGCTCCATCGAGACTTGGCTAGTTTTTTACAGAATGTTTTTGATGGGATTCTATATACTCGAGGGTAGGCTTCGGTCATGGCTAATAATATTACCACTGCCTGGAAAAACCGTGTTGCGGAGAGGTGCTCTTTTTACAAGCTTTTATTTACTTTCATCTGTAAGGGCGGCTCATACACCTGTCTGTTGTCTGTCTGTCTGTTGTCTGTCTGTCTGTCAGTTGGTCAATAGACCAAACAACTCAAAACAACAAACAAATATGTTTGTCTGTAATTAAATCTTGCGAGTTTAATTTGACCCACTTTCCGGTATCCGACATAACTGAAATTTCGGATGCCTATAAAAATCGGAGGACAATGCAATATTATTATGACATGGAGCTGATCTGATGATGGAGCTGGAAGGCTATAGGAACTCATTAATTAACGACGCAACCACATCGAGTTTAGGCTCATTTGATTCAACTTGACGAGTACTTTATGATGCTAGATAGCAGATGGTACTTAATAATAATTAAAGCTTCTTTTTAAAAAGTTTTATAAAATGTAACTTGTTTTATATTTGTTTTTGTTCTGTTCTATGTTCATTGAAGCCAGGCAGGGATTTATCCCGCCTTCGAGGTATGAACAGTATAATTACCTCCGAGCGGGAAGAACTGCGAGAAGATGTGCTTGAACGCCTCCTCGTCCACCACTCCCGTCGGACATTCCTGCGAACAAACATACATTAGTTACATCTAAAATATTATTCAAGCGTCAAGGCAATATTTGTTGCCCAAAAAAGTCCAGTTGTACGTTAAAGTCACATTGGTTGCCTAAGTGACTTGTTATGTACACATTTACCTCACGACAATTTTTTATTAGATTTTAGTAGATTATTAAATACCCCGCCTCCCCGTGCCCCCGTGCCCCCGTGTGTCCCCATGTACCCCCGTGCCCCCGCGTCACCTGTTTGAACCCGCGGTACATGAGTTCGATCTCGTGCGGAGTGAAGTGTGTGTTGCGACACAGTGTGCCCCCGTGCCCCCTCGTCACCTGTTTGAACCCGCGGTACATGAGCTTGATCTCGTGCGGAGTGAAGTGCGTGTTGCGGCAGTGTGCCCCCGTGCCCCCGCGTCACCTGTTTGAACCCGCGGTACATGAGTTTGATCTCGTGCGGTGTGAAGTGTGTGTTGCGACACAGTGTGCCCCCGTGCCCCCGCGTCACCTGTTTGAACCCGCGGTACATGAGCTTGATCTCGTGCGGAGTGAAGTGTGTGTTACGACACAGTGTGCCCCCGCGTCACCTGTTTGAACCCGCGGTACATGAGTTCGATCTCGTGCGGAGTGAAGTGTGTGTTGCGACACAGTGTGCCCCCGTGCCCCCTCGTCACCTGTTTGAACCCGCGGTACATGAGCTTGATCTCGTGCGGAGTGAAGTGCGTGTTGCGGCAGTGTGCCCCCGTGCCCCCGCGTCACCTGTTTGAACCCGCGGTACATGAGTTTGATCTCGTGCGGTGTGAAGTGTGTGTTGCGACACAGTGTGCCCCCGTGCCCCCGCGTCACCTGTTTGAACCCGCGGTACATGAGCTTGATCTCGTGCGGAGTGAAGTGTGTGTTACGACACAGTGTGCCCCCGCGTCACCTGTTTGAACCCGCGGTACATGAGTTCGATCTCGTGCGGAGTGAAGTGTGTGTTGCGACACAGTGTGCCCCCGTGCCCCCTCGTCACCTGTTTGAACCCGCGGTACATGAGCTTGATCTCGTGCGGAGTGAAGTGCGTGTTGCGGCAGTGTGCCCCCGTGCCCCCGCGTCACCTGTTTAAACCCGCGGTACATGAGTTCGATCTCGTGCGGAGTGAAGTGTGTGTTGCGACACAGTGTGCCCCCGTGCCCCCTCGTCACCTGTTTAAACCCGCGGTACATGAGCTTGATCTCGTGCGGAGTGAAGTGCGTGTTGCGGCAGTGTGCCCCCGTGCCCCCGCGTCACCTGTTTGAACCCGCGGTACATGAGTTTGATCTCGTGCGGTGTGAAGTGTGTGTTGCGACACAGTGTGCCCCCGTGCCCCCGCGTCACCTGTTTGAACCCGCGGTACATGAGTTCGATCTCGTGCGGAGTGAAGTGTGTGTTGCGACACAGTGTGCCCCCGTGCCCCCTCGTCACCTGTTTAAACCCGCGGTACATGAGCTTGATCTCGTGCGGAGTGAAGTGCGTGTTGCGGCAGTGTGCCCCCGTGCCCCCGTGCCCCCGCGTCACCTGTTTGAACCCGCGGTACATGAGTTTGATCTCGTGCGGTGTGAAGTGTGTGTTGCGACACAGTGTGCCCCCGTGCCCCCGCGTCACCTGTTTGAACCCGCGGTACATGAGTTCGATCTCGTGCGGAGTGAAGTGTGTGTTGCGACACAGTGTGCCCCCGTGCCCCCGCGTCACCTGTTTGAACCCGCGGTACATGAGTTTGATCTCGTGCGGAGTGAAGTGTGTGTTGCGACACAGTGTGCCCCCGTGCCCCCGCGTCACCTGTTTGAACCCGCGGTACATGAGTTTGATCTCGTGCGGAGTGAAGTGTGTGTTGCGACACAGTGTGCCCCCGTGCCCCCGCGTCACCTGTTTGAACCCGCGGTACATGAGTTTGATCTCGTGCGGAGTGAAGTGTGTGTTGCGACACAGTGTGCCCCCGTGCCCCCTCGTCACCTGTTTAAACCCGCGGTACATGAGCTTGATCTCGTGCGGAGTGAAGTGCGTGTTGCGGCAGTGTGCCCCCGTGCCCCCGTGCCCCCGCGTCACCTGTTTGAACCCGCGGTACATGAGTTTGATCTCGTGCGGTGTGAAGTGTGTGTTGCGACACAGTGTGCCCCCGTGCCCCCGCGTCACCTGTTTGAACCCGCGGTACATGAGTTCGATCTCGTGCGGAGTGAAGTGTGTGTTGCGACACAGTGTGCCCCCGTGCCCCCGCGTCACCTGTTTGAACCCGCGGTACATGAGTTTGATCTCGTGCGGAGTGAAGTGTGTGTTGCGACACAGTGTGCCCCCGTGCCCCCGCGTCACCTGTTTGAACCCGCGGTACATGAGTTTGATCTCGTGCGGAGTGAAGTGTGTGTTGCGACACAGTGTGCCCCCGTGCCCCCGCGTCACCTGTTTGAACCCGCGGTACATGAGTTTGATCTCGTGCGGAGTGAAGTGTGTGTTGCGACACAGTGTGCCCCCGTGCCCCCGCGTCACCTGTTTGAACCCGCGGTACATGAGTTTGATCTCGTGCGGAGTGAAGTGTGTGTTGCGACACAGTGTGCCCCCGTGCCCCCGCGTCACCTGTTTGAACCCGCGGTACATGAGTTCGATCTCGTGCGGAGTGAAGTGTGTGTTGCGACACAGTGTGCCCCCGTGCCCCCGCGTCACCTGTTTGAACCCGCGGTACATGAGTTTGATCTCGTGCGGAGTGAAGTGTGTGTTGCGACACAGTGTGCCCCCGTGCCCCCGCGTCACCTGTTTGAACCCGCGGTACATGAGTTTGATCTCGTGCGGAGTGAAGTGTGTGTTGCGACACAGTGTGCCCCCGTGCCCCCGCGTCACCTGTTTGAACCCGCGGTACATGAGTTTGATCTCGTGCGGCGTGAAGTGTGTGTTGCGACACAGTGTGCCCCCGTGCCCCCGCGTCACCTGTTTGAACCCGCGGTACATGAGTTTGATCTCGTGCGGAGTGAAGTGTGTGTTGCGACACAGTGTGCCCCCGTGCCCCCGCGTCACCTGTTTGAACCCGCGGTACATGAGTTTGATCTCGTGCGGAGTGAAGTGTGTGTTGCGACACAGTGTGCCCCCGTGCCCCCGCGTCACCTGTTTGAACCCGCGGTACATGAGTTTGATCTCGTGCGGCGTGAAGTGTGTGTTGCGGCAGAGTGTAGACAGCGTGTCGGGTCGGTGCCGCGACCACCCTCCCACCGGTGACTGGGACACCTCCTCCTCTGGAACAACAAGAACAATAATATTTATTGTAATTAGTTTAGGAGTTTCTTGGTAGCTCTTCCCATAGAGGTAAGCCATCTGAATGCTCTGAAATTATTAATTTTTGTTTGAAAGTAAAATTGTAACAAATTATCAACAAGTGAATTACATTAAAAATTTTAAAAACCCCCGATGCAATATGTTATTCACCATTTTGTAGCGGCGGCCATCTTGGATCGATTTCCACCAAACATAGCTAAGAACACTCTCGACTAACTCTACTTTCAAACAAAAAAACTGAATCAAAATCCGTTCATCCGTTCGGGAGCTACGATGCCACAGACGCACACACACACAGACAGACAGACAGGTGGACAGACAGACAGACACGTCAAACTTATAACACCCCGTCGTTTTTGCGTCGGGGGTTAAAATTCACATCACATTACATGTTGTTATGTTAGCTGCCTACTCCTGCGAGGTTGCAGGTGTTTTACAAATAATCCTGTATATTACAAAATAAACTATGTATTGTTGTGAGTAGAACAAACAGTGACGTCACTCCCCCGCGTGTGACGTACTCTCACAAAGCTTGTCACAACTCACTCACTGTGTGACACACGACTCGACGCGGCTGTGACGACTTTTATATATCTAGTTTTACATGTTATGTTATACTAGCTGCGCCCAGCGGTTTTACCCGCTGTACTGTAGCCTATGTATTATTCCAGGGCTTAAGCTATTTCTGTACCAAATTTCAGCTCAATCGGTCCACCAGTTTAGACGTGAAAGAGTCACGAACATACATCCAGACATCCATACATTTTTACAAACTTTCACGTTTATAATATTTATTGTAATATAAGATATGATATAATATGCAATGGCAATTAATCCGCCTTCTAGGTTCAGTCTGCAACCATCTGAGGCCGCATCGTCGTTTAACTTCACGCGGGATTGTGATCAAAGACTATTTAAAAAGTGATAATGAATATTAAATAAAAGACTGGTTCACTGCTACTGGGGGGGGCGTCCATAAATTACGTGAGGTGTTTTTTTTTAATTTTCTGTCCCTCCCTCCCCCCTGGTGTGATGTTGTGAGATTTTATTCAACCCCCTCCCCCATCCCCCAATCTCACGTGAGATTTTTCAAAATGTGGGTTTCTTACGAAAACACGTTGGATTGTTATTGTAAAAAGAAAAAAAAATTGCTTCGTGCATCTAGACACGCGGCAGCGAGTCAAGCCAAGTTCAAGCAAAGGAACTGGCGACCGCGCCGTGTGTTATTATATTACACGAACCGTCCAAAGCGCGTTTTGACGACTTTTTACACCCTCGTTATACAAAAACTATTACACATAGACAAATCAAATTTGGCACATATACTTAAATATACGAACTATATCTCTGTTCCAAATTCCAATAACACAGCGCAAACGGTTATTTAGATATAAACATCCAGTAATCGGTGAAGTTAATACATACTGAGGGATAGCAAAAGTAATATCCCAGTTCCAGATGACCTAGAAAGCTGAAATTTGGCATCCCGATAGGTAATGTCGTAGTAACAAAGGGAAAAATCAGAAACTAGTATTTTTTTATCATTTTAAACTATTATTATTTTTTTAAAAATTTATGATATTAAAGTTTGGGACGCCTAGGAACGCATAAAGCAATACATGTTGCATGTTGCTATAATTTTTGTGTAGGCGGCTATTTTCTGTTAGATACTACGAAGTGCGCGCGAGTCCACTATTCCTACTTATATAATTATAAATATAAATACAAACTTTATACCTACTGTACGTATGGATATATGTTTTATACTTTTTCACGCCTAAACAGGCGGGGCCGATTGACTTTAAATTTGGTATAATAAAAAATATAGCTTAGACCCCTGGAATAACATAATATACACTACTGTACCATACTGTATAGCGGGTAAAACAGCTAGGCACAGCTAGTCACTAATAAAAATAGGTTCCTGGTACCTACATAACAATAGTATATCCTATGTAAATACCTATCAATATATCGACTCACCAGCACAAGGCGGCTCAGTAACATTGTTTACAATAAAAATAATGTATGTATATCGCCTTAGGTGCTAGTTGGTGTAAACATTTTAGATACCTACGTACCTGTAACGTATAGTCATAATATTATAGGTATGTGGCGGTATCTGGGGGCACGGCAGTGCCCCCGCCAAGTCGTCGTCATTACAAGTCTTGTCGGCTTAGGTTTCTTTTGATCGAAATTCTAATCCAGTTCCAGATGATCTAAAAAGTTAAATTTCCATCCAGGTAGGCGGTAGGTATAAGATACGTAGCTAGGTGAATATAGATAAATTTATCAGTAACTAGTAATGTTTAAAAATCAATTGATTAGGTACAATATTCAAATCAATAGTGCACATAAATGCTATATATAAATAAGTACTAAATTAATTATAGGTATAGGTATATCGAAGCACGGCGAGGCTCACGGGCCGCGGTGCGACTGCGACGGCCGTGCCATGGAGCAGTGGGGTAGGGGAGGTGCAATAAAATAATCATTTGGTATTAATCTTATTATGACTGGGTGTCTTAAACCTTTTGCATACTAAAAAGTACTGTACAAAAAGCAATGATATCCCATCAAAAACATAAATGTGAAAAGAGAGCCAAGTTCAATATTACGATGTATGTACTCATAGTTACCTATGATTTGGTAGTTGACTTCAACGACAAAAGAAGTGAGATCTAAATGGGTGCCAAGTTCAATGGTCAGTCCTGAAAAATATTTACAACAACATAAAATATTTTATTACAACTTAAAAGATTATTTCTTCTTATCACTTAGAATTAATATTATTTTGAAGCCCAAAGTTTGACTTGGCTAGTTCTCATGGGTACCTACCATACGACGAAGTATCATTAAGATAAGACAAAAGATACTTTATTGTACACCACATAATGTTACAGAAAATACATAAGTACATAATTAAAATTAAAAATTACAATGTACAAGTGGCGGTCTTATCGTTAAAGAGCGATTTCTTCCAGACAACCAATGGATGGAGGGGACTAATTTACACGATAAAAGACGGTGGCGCACTAATAAATAAATAAATAAATATTTCAGGACGTTTAACACAGCGCCACCTAACCCCAAACTAAGCAACTTTATGCTTGTAATATGGTGGTTAGGATAACGGATATAATACTTATATACTTTTCTTTTGTAAATACATACTTATAATAGATATTGAAAAACCACCCAGACCAGAAACAAATACCTGTGGATCACACAAACATTTGTCCCATGCGGGAATCGAACCCGCAACCTTCTGCGTTGCAGGCGGGTATTAACCCACCGCGCCACAGAGGTCGTCCGAGGAGAGGGAGGAGGTAATTAGCATTAAGTGCGTTTAATAGTGATCAAGCTAAAGTTAAGAGAGTACCTACCTAGTATATTATGAGAACTGGGCAAGTCAGTCTTTAGGCTTCAAAATAATATTAATTCTAAGTGATAAGAAGAAATAATCTTTTAAGTTGTAATAAAATATCCCACCAAAAACATTCTGTAAAAAACTAGCCAAGTCTCGATGGAGCTGCTTGTTTATCTCTAAAAAATAATGAAATCTAGACAAAGTCGTGCAAAGTCTAAGATTTCTTACTGCGATTTCTTTATTATTATAGTTAATGTTGTGTGACTTGGCCGTTGAAGGGTAGACAAGGGTATTATACTAGGTGCTCCATGACACCATTGCACCAATCTGTCCGCTAACCATTCATGATAGAAAATTGCCACTTGGAAAACGTTGATTGAATAACCAGTCAATTGTAGGCTTGATAAAGCTGCGTATTTCAATAATACTTATGTTTAGGCGATCCAAGTGTCATGGAGCATCTGGTTTTGTCCCCTTGTGTACCCTTCAACGGCCAAGTCACACAACATTAACTATAATAATAAAGAAATCGCAGTAAGAAATCTTAGACTTTGCACGACTTTGTCTAGATTTCATTATTTTTTAGAGATAAACAAGCAGCTCCATCGAGACTTGGCTAGTTTTTTACAGAATGTTTTTGGTGGGATTTCACTTCTTTTTGTAGAAACGCTATATTATAAGGTCACTATAAGGCCGACAGACAGACAGGTGAAAGTAAATATAAGCTTTACACAATTTTAACCATTGACTGCAAATGTAACTTTGTAATCCTATACATTTATATGAGATTACAAAGTTATTTATGCAGATGAATTATCTCGAAAACGAGACCGAAATTGCATGTTTTTTTAGTTTTCCTATGGCTTATAAAATAAATTCTAAGTATGTACCAAATTTTAGCTCTCTGAGTTTATGGGAAGTACTAGTTCTATTTTGATGATCATGAGTGAGTGAGTGAGTGAGTGTCGAAAATGCGAAACTTCGCTTTCGCTTAACTTCGGAACTTAATGACCTACAGACTTGAAATTTTGGATTTTAAGTATGTAATTATAGCTTACTGGATGACGTAAATTTCTGTGTTCTGGTCTTATCCAGAGGTTCTCAAATAGGGGCCTGAAAATGTGGCGAAATGATTCCTGTAAAGGATGGTACGGCAGTGCTTGCTTCGCGCTCGACTTGGCGGGGGCACTACCGTGCCCCCAGATTTTATGTTGTTGTAAATATTTTTCAGAACTGACCATTGAACTTGGCACCCATTTAGATCTCACTTCTTTTGTCGTTGAAGTCAACTACCAAATCATAGGTAACTATGAGTACATACATCGTAATATTGAACTTGGCTCTCTTTTCACATTTATGTTTTTGATGGGATTTATTTAAGTTAAGACCTAAATACCAAAAAATATATTATTTTGGACCATAAATGGACCAAAATAATATTTTTTTTTTGTTTCAATCAGAAAAAAAATTGCGTGATATTTGCCGAGACCCCCCCTCTCTCCAACGTAAGATTAGATGAGATTTGAATCGACCCCCTCCCCCCTTAAACACGTAATTTATGGACGCCCCCTGGTTCCCGATTCAATACTGCTACTGGTTCCCGATTCAATACTGCTACTGGTTCCCGATATATTGCTTTTATGTTTACTTACTTAAATTTACAATACTATCTAAACTAATATGTGTGTCTGTCTGTCAACACTTTACGTCCAAATCACTGAAGCGATTTAGATTAAATTTGGTATACAGTTAACTTGAAATCGTCTGTCTCATGTGATCATACTAACATTATAAAATGCGTATGTCTTGTCTGTTTGTTAGCTCTTCACGCCTAAACTGAACCGATTTGGATGATATTGTGCATAAATTTAGAGTGCTTTTCGCGAAAAAAGTTTCAGCAAAAAGCGTAACAAAATTAAATTTAATTGAAGATTACTGTACATTATGTCCCAATATAATTGAAATAATAAGCTTGAATTCAATTAAAACAATTTTTTTATTATTTAATTTTTTTTTTAATTAAACTTAAAATTTTAAACTTAAAAAAGAGTCCTAAAATACTACAAGCAAAGTCACGTGTAAAAGCTAGTCTTACTAATACTATAAGCGTGAAAGATTGTAAAAATGTATGGATGTCTGGTCTTTGTAACTCTTTCACGGCTAAACCGGTGGACCGATTGAGCTGAAATTTGGTATAGAGATAGCTTATACCTTGGAATAACACATAGGCTACTCAGCGGGTAAAACCGCTGGGCGCAGCTAGTAACAATAATCCAAACTATTTAGTTGGAAACTCGCAAGTGACGTCCAAACTGTCTCTCACACTAATCTCTCAAGTTCTACGAAACTAGCGCTACGTGCCGGCGTAGCACCTCTACGGAGCTACGGCGTAGCACTGCTACGACTTTTGCGCTACAATTGTTAGACTTTCAAAGATTTTACATTAATAGGTATTTTCTAGTACTTTTAGTCGCTGAAATGTAGCATATGTGTTTGAATAGACTCTAAGCTATGTGTGTAACAAATTTCAGCTTAATTGGTTTAGTAATTCAGGCGTGAAGATGTAGCAAACACACACAATATCCATACTTGCGCATTTTTAACCCCCGACGCAAAAACGACGGTGTTATAAGTTTGACGTGTCTGTCTGTCTGTGTGTGTGTGTGTGTCTGTGGCATCGTAGCTCCTAAACGGATGAACGGATTTTGATTTAGTTTTTTTTGTTTGAAAGTAGAGTTAGTCGAGAATGTTCTTAGCCATGTTTAGTGAAAATCGGTCCAAGATGGCCGCCGCTACAAAATGGCGGATTACTTTTTTCTTCCACGACCCCCTCAATATGGGTATCAAATGAAAGGGCTTAACTAGTAAAATACAGCCCACTATATAAAATTTAAAATCCAAGATGGCCGCCATCAAAAAATGGTGAATTACGTATTGCGTTGGGGGTTTTTTAAATTTTTAGTTTAATTCACTTGTGGTATAATAATTATAATATTTGGAAGTAGGCAGATATTGTTAATAGTTACTGGTGTTGTAACTCAATAATCACTGCATAATATAAAACAAAGTTGCCTACGGCGTCCGTCTGTCCCTATGAATGCTTAAATCTTAAAAACTACACAACGGTTCTTGGTATTTAATGGATAGATATAATACATGTATACTATAGTAGAAAACTTTATATTTTAGGTGCTCCGAAGTGCACGTGGGTCGACTGATTTGCAATAAAACAAATAACCGGCGGTAGACTTCCTTTGCAGGAGGTCGTCTAGGTGGGTACCCCAACAGTGCCAGTTATTCTACCGCCTGAGCAGTGATGTGCAAACATTACTGTGCTCCGGTAGGAGGGCACTGTAGCTAGTGTAATTACTGGGCTCAAGAGTATTAACATCTTATGACTCTTGAGTAAGAAGCGTTGGCGCAGTGCACTTAGAATTGTACATCATTGTGAAATTCTGGGTAGCACTGTACTGATTATGGGCAGCGTTATCTCTTAACATCGGGAGAGCGTCTTACTCGTCTTCTTACTTCTCCACATAAAAAAAAACAGATCAAGCTAAATAAACCGTTTAAAAAAGGGAGACTTTTCGGGGAGAAAATTGGAAGACAATAATATATAAACTGCGGCGATATAAACAGCAATAATAATAACTCCATTATCTCTTGTTGATAACATCTCAACAAAACGAAACACAAATTGCTCTGGGATGTCTGGAATAGATCGCTATTAGAGATAAGATAGATGTAACACCTTTTCCAATTGTGCGATTATAAGTTTAATGCAATTATTGTGTTAACATGTGAATTAAATCAAAAATTAAAAAAAACCCCAACGCAATAATATTATGTAATTCACCATTTTGTGGTGGCGGCCATTTTGGATTTTAAATTTAGTATAGTACGTTGTATTCTACTAGTTATGTTATGTGAAGGTAAGAAGCTGAAAAATTTATAGAAAACTAGCTTACCCGGCAAACGTTGTTTTGCCATATAAATAATTTCCTAGTAATTTCTTTTTGTTATTGGAAGCTCGTGTCACGTGTTGAGTACTTTTGAGGTTATAAAATCACTTGATTAACTAATCGTGCAAAATACACTCAAAATTGATAAATTAATTATTATTGATAAAATAGGAATGATTAAAAGTTAATATGAGAGTTACACTGAGATAGCAAAATAATAATTGTCAACGTTACTACTACACTTGATGCATAAACAATAATGATGGCCGACAACTGTGTAGGGAGTGAGAAAGAAAGGAGACCGGCTTCGTTCTCATCCCTACTCCGTGCTGTTTACTGGGTCAGAAGTGACACCTGTAGACATCTGGCGGGGATAACTAATTAAATGTCGATTGATCGGTTTTGACCGGAGATGAAAAATGATTAAATTACTAAAATGGCTATTAAAAAATAAGGTTGATCGTAGAAGGGTGAAAATTGACGATTGTATGTATTTTTGTATGTTGTATTATAAAAAAATAGAAATTAAAAATTTTGTCTAAAAAATAAAAAATAAAAATTTAGGGCTGGACTACCCTTAACATTTAGGGGGATGAAAAATAGATGTTGGTCGATTCTCATAGATACCGGATAAGCACAAAAAATTTCATCAAAATCGGTCAAGCCGTTTCGGAGGAGTATGGCAACGAAAACTGTGACACGAGAATTTTATATATTAGATACTCACACGTGTTTCTGAGAAAAAGGGTCTTGACAGACGGACGGACGGACAACAAAGTGATCCTACAAGGGTTCCGTTTTTGCCTTTTGAGGTACGGATCCCTAATAACAATGACAAAGTTTCATAAGAAAAAATAATTAAATTTAAATTGAAACAAAGACTTAAAACAGAGTTAAATTATGTAAAATTCTAGTTACTACTAAAAATTAAGAGTTTAATAAAAGTAATCTAACCTAGTGTTTAACTCCATCATCTGTACGTAGATAACATCTAATCTAAATGAAACACTAAATGTCTGCAGTTTCTACAAATTTACACCACTTTCTTCAAACGCCATCTTGTACATAAATATGTAGATACAGAAAGACTGAATATTAATAAGATTTTATTTTTAGACTTTCGTAGTATATACTTTTTGTTGTTCCCTTCCTTATAGTTTACTAGCTGCGCCCAGCGGTATCACCCGCTGTACTGTAGCCTATGTCTTATTCCAGGGTCTAAGCTATCTTTATACCAAATTTCTGCTTAATCGGTCCATCCATTTAGACGTGAAGAAGCAATAAACATACACTCAAACACAAATTATCGCATTTATAATATAAGTATGAAGTGTGTTTGTTACCGGTGATGACTTACGGCACCGAAATGTGGTCCTTCACTCGCAGCACAAAGTTGCAAATCGAGAGGAATATGCTTGGGGTTTCTCTAAGAGCGAATCAGAGAAGAGGAGATCCGTAGACGAACTTAAGTCACCGCCCAGCGGATTAGCAAGCTGAGGTGGCAATGGGCAGACCACGTAGCGCAGAGAGCGGATGGCCGATGTCACGCTGTTAAGTAGCGGAAAATAAGAGATTGTGATTATAAAAGAAAACAAGGTATAATGAACAATTATATTGTTATTAATTACAAAAAAGTATAGGGTCAGCCTCAGGTCATTACTTGCAAATTTAACCGCACTTCCCTTATGTCCGCCGATGGGGTCGAAAAATGCTCGAGTAGAGACCACGGACTAGCCAACGAAGCGTAGAACGTCCACCCACAAGGTTGACAGACGACCTCATAAAGGCCGCCGGAAGACGCTGGAAGCAGGTCGCTTTCAACCGGTACATATGGAAGTCCAAAGAGGAGGCCTATGTTCAGCAGTGGACGTCCTACGGCTGATATGATGATGATTTAAGGCGGCTAATATTCAAAGGGTGTAGAGTCGTCCTTCTGTCGTTTACATTTGATCATCATGCGGTCCCACGTTCAAGATGTCAACTTGTAATTACTGCGACTACTCGACCACTTTATATTATAGAACAGCTGGCCTTTTTTATAACCCCCGATGCAAAAACGACGGGGTGTTATAAGTTTGACGTGTCTGTGTGTGTGTCTGTCTGTGGCATCGTAGCTCCCAAACGGATGAATGGATTTTGATTTAGTTTTTTTTTTTTAAAGTAGAGTTAGTCGAGAGTGTTCATAGCTATGTTTGGTGGAAATCGGTCCAAGATGGCCGCCTAGTAAAATACAACACACTATAATAAATTTAAAATCCAAGATGGCCGCCACTATAAAATGATAAATTACATATTGCGTTGGGGGTTTTTTTAATTTTTAATGTAATTCACTTGTATGTGAATAAGTAAGAAGACGAGCAAGACGCTCTCCTGATGGTAAGAGATATTCTGTACAATGCTACCCAGGATTTCACAATGTTGCGTAATTCTAGGTGCACTGCACCAACGCTTCTTACTCAAGAGTCATAAGATGTTAAGACTCCCAGCCCAGTAATTTCACTAGCTACAGTGCCTGTGCACAGTAATGTTTGCACATCGCTCAGGCGGTAGAATAACTGGCACTGTTGGGGTACCCACCTAGTCGACCGAGTGCAAAGGAAGTCTACCGCAACTTAAAATATTATATTGCTTGCAGTCAACTACAAAGAGATGTATCCATGTTAGTCTTACAAAATGTTCTACGATCCGAGAGATAGATAGATATAATATGTATTTTTATATCTTACTAATATTATAAACGCGAAAGTTTGTAATAATGTATGGATGTATGTTTTTTACTCTTTCACGCCTAAACGATTGAGCTGAAATTTGGTATAGAGAGATTGATTAGACCCTTTGTTTTGATCCAAGAAAAAATCGTTACGCATCATCACCCCGGGCGGTATGTGGGACTCCCCCGCCTTGTATGTGCGGCGTATACCC
Organism: Hemithea aestivaria; assembly: GCA_947507615.1. NCBI lineage: Eukaryota > Metazoa > Arthropoda > Insecta > Lepidoptera > Geometridae > Hemithea > Hemithea aestivaria. The sequence continues at coordinate 1,056,112 of OX382353.1, read as the reverse complement.
ACTAAAAACCTGGGAGTGTTCCTGCGGGACGCCATAATGTCGGGGCAGCGGGTACGCCGAAGCATTCATCCACGGTCAAGATAGCTTAGACTCTGGAATAACACATAGGCTACATTATAGAGGGTAAAACCGCTGGGCGCAGCTAGTAATATAATATTTTGAAAATTTCACTAGTACTCATGACCGTTCCCTGCCCTATTTATTCCACGATCTATATATATGTATAAATGTATACAAAGATGTTTGTTAGAAGGGAAATCTTGTACAAAGGAAGATAAATTCAAAGCGAAACAAAAGCGTCATTTTTCTGTAACTTATACATTACATTCCATTAATATCGCGCAACTTCTCAAGGATAATATTCTTTTAACCGACTTTGGAAATAAGGAAGTTTTATTATTGTACTAGCTGCGCCCAGTGGTTTTATCCGCTGTACGGTTTTGCCTATGTGTTATTCCAGGGATCTAAACTATATTTATACCAAATTTCAGCTCAATTGGTCCACTCGTTTAGGCGTGAAGGAGTAACAAACATTATACACACTCACAAGCTTACGCAAATTTATTATTTTAGTGCGATATAATTATAATGCACTAGCTGTGCCCAGCGGTTTTTAGCCCCCGACGCAAAAACGACGGGGTGTTATAAGTTTGACGTGTCTGTCTGTGTGTATGTGTGTGTGTGTGTCTGTCTGTGGCATCGTGGCTCCCGAACGGATGAACGGATTTTGATCTAGTTTTTTTTTGTTTGAAAGTAGAGTTAGTCGAGAGTGTTCTTAGCCATGTTTGGAGGAAATCGATCTAAGATGGCCGCCGCTACAAAATGGCGCATTATTTTTTTCTTTTACAACCCCCTCAATATGAGTATCAAATGAAAGGGCTTAACGAGTAGAATACAACGCACTATAATAAATTCAAAATCCAAGATGGCCGCCTCCACAAAATGGCGAATTACACATTTTGAAAGAGTTGCGTTGGGTGTTTTTTAATTTTTTTAATTTAATTCACTTGTACTCGTTGTACTATAAATATAAAGCCTATGTGTTATTCTACAGTCTAAGCTATCTCTATACTAAATGTCAGCATAATCGGTCCACCCGTTCAGGCGTGAAAGAGCAACAAACAAACATCCAGACATTCACACAAACTGTCACGTTTATAATATTAATAAGATGTGTAATATACCTACCTAGTAGCGAAACACTGATATATAATTCTCTGTTAGTCGCTACAAAGTGCGCGCGGGTCGTCTAGGTAAGAATCACGGTTACAATATTACTAGGATGTAATAAAAACCGTTTAATAACGTAGTTTTTGTGTAAGAGTTTACTCGGCTCTGAGATAACATCCGATCCCCACAAGCATCTAACATAGGTATTACATGTAATCTAACAATTCTAGATAACAATCTAGCTAAACTACGCAATCTTTATAAATGGATATCGCTATAGTCCGCCATTTAATAAAATATACTGAAATAAGAACACAAACAACATACTTCACAACTACCCACGGCTTTACTTGTTATGCTTTACAATAAATATTAAGTACAACAATTTGACAAGTGAATTTAATTAAAAATTTTAAAAAGCCCCAACGCAATGTGTATTTCGCCATTTTGTAGTGGCGGCCATCTTGGATTTTAAATTTGTTATAGTGCGTTGCATTCTACTAGTTAAGCCCTTTCATTTGATACCCATATTGACGGGGTCGTGGAAGAAAAAAGTAATCCGCCATTTTGTAGCGGCGGCCATCTTGGACCGATTTCCACCAAACATGGCTAAGAACACTCTCGACTAACTCGACTTTCAAACAAAAAAAAACTAGATCGAAATCCGTTCGAATCGATCGAATCCGTTTTTGCGTCGGGAGTTAAAAAGTACCAAAATTTTTTAAACTTCGATATTATATCGTGCGAGCGAGAAATTCGCAAGTAAGGAAAACGCGCTTAAAAACTTCTATGTTCCAAATTTTGACAGTCAGTCACTGTTTCCTTTGATATATTTAGATACTAGCTGCGTCCAGCTGTTTTTCCCGCTGTACTATATATAGCCTATTTGTTATTCCAGGGTCTAAGCTATCTCTATATCAAAGTTCAGCTCAATCGGTCCACCCGTTTAGGCGTGAAAGAGTAACAAACATTAATGCAGACATCCATCCATTCTTACAAACTTTCACGTTTATTATTAGTAAGATATTGTCAATAAAAGTGGCCTATAAGGGTGGGTGCGTCCAATGTCCATTTTCTTTGATGGGGGTGATAAAACCACATGTGACGTCACATTTCATCAGGTTTATACGCCGCGCCCTTAACTCTACAACAACCTCAAAAAGGGTACAATGCAGCATTTTTAAAATATAAGCCAAATATAAAAAAACCTTTGAAAATCAACATCCCCCACATTCGTCTAGAAGAGATCACTATGAAATAAAACCGCCAATTTTTATACTTAGTCTGGAAATTGTTTTGATTTTAAGTTTTTTTCAGTATTTTTATGTTTTGGAGCTTCAATAAAGTGCTAACAACGCAAAAAAGCGAACATTACTTATTGTAGCAAAATTACTTATTGTGGAAGGACTCTCAGGGCATGAGGCACTCAAAACTACTTATAAAAGCCTATGATACCAGGTTCAGCAACCAAATCATAGCGCTAAGTAGGGGAAATATACGCATCATAACCAGAGCCCTGACTGGACACTGTCGCCTTAACAAGCACATGTTCAAGCTAGGGTTATGCGACACCCAAACCTGCAGATTCTGCAATGAGGCTGATGAATCGTCTCTTCATCTGCTGGGGGAGTGTGGAGCACTGATGCGTAAACGTAGCTCTATTTTGGGACAGCACCTGCTCAGCCCGAATGAGCTTAGAGAGATGACCCCTAGGAAAATCCTGCAGTTTCTAGAAGCTGCTATGGTCTGTGGTGAACTCTAGTGCCGCGCCTATGGGTTTTTCTCACCATAATAAGCGGCGATCACAATAGGCCAATCATGGCCGCAGTGATATCACAGCCGCAAAACATAAATAAAAAAAAAATAGCACTCCGGGAGTGCCGGCAGAAGTGAAAACTTCAATATTAACGTTGTGTTTAATTATAAGTATAAAAATACTATCATTTATGAGGTAGAATACAATGTTTATTTATTGCGCTATCGTACACAAATATGACAATTTATATGTTGTTATTTATAATATTATATCGTTATTTATATATTACATTAAATTTTATCTCTCAGAAAAATCAACTTCCATCCATAATTTCGACGATTTTTCACCATCGTTATTATCAGAATCATCATCACAAATTTTTACAACTGATACAATTGGTTTATGATAACTGAAGTAAGAAACAAACATTTTTGATTTGAACCTATTTAAATATCTAATAAATACCGCATCAATGGTAGTTTTGTATTTCGTTGTGCTAAAATTGCGATCATTTGACATAGTTAAACCAAATTCATTATTTAAAAATTCAATTAATGATTGATTTTTATCGTCTGCAAAATTTATATTGAAATCAAAATTAAAAAATAAAACGGGCGCGCGCTTGTTTAAGCCCCCTGTGCCGCCTAAACAGAGCAGCACACTCAGGCACGGTAGAAAGAGTGGGAGATACTAGTTCCTCTCCCTTCCCCTCGATCTTACGCTTTTTCGATCAGCATCACGTGACCCTGACGCGAGTTTGAAAGTTTTTACCCATACAAAAAAAAGTGCTCAGCGCCGCTAAAGAAGTTTTCACTTCAAAAAAAAAAAAAATTGTAGCAAAATTAAACATAAGCTTTAATGCGCTTGTAGCGTAGAAGGCGGTATAAATACCTTCCTGGCTTCACTGAATATCGTGCTGGAACACATCATAACCGCTTGGCGATGTTTATATTCAGTTAAGGTAACTAAATACCTACACAAAAACAATGTTGTACTTATCACCTTCCTTTAAATCCATTTATATAAGTATAAATATCATAATATATTTATATCCATTTATATAAGTTAGTAAAACACTTTATTCGTATAAGATCTAAATTTATTGTACACTTTATGTCAGTTACTTTTAAGATATATAACGCATAACGTATGTACACAAATTTCCTCCTTTTTCCATTATTTTGCGATAACGCTGTTTAGACACACCATAATTCTTTAAGTAATATGTGGAATACGTTATGGGTTTGCTTATTAAAGCAATGTAGTATTAAAATATAGATATAATATAGTACATAAGCAAACTGTTTGTTTTCCCAAATAAATAAATAAAATGAAATAGAAGCTAGTAAAACTCATTAAATAGTTTCGCCATGAGAGGGTAGCAAACAGCCGCTAATCACGTTAGTTAATGAATATTATAAAGGTTATGTGCTCTCGTAGATTATCCTAATGAAACCAGGCTCCGAAAATGCTATTTTACTGACTTCAAAGAAGAGGTTATACAACACTTAATGGAATTATGCCTTCCTTTGCAGAAATCTTACTGTCTTAGTAATATTTTAAACGCGAAAGTTTGTAAGAATGTATGGATGTCTGAATGTTTGGAAGTATGTTTGTTACTCATTCACGCCTAAACGGCAACACCGATTGAACTGAAATTTGGTATAGAGATAGCTTAGACCCTGGAATAAAACTTATGCTACTGAACAGCGGGTAAAACCGCTGGGCGCAGCTAGTAATACAATATATTTACTATTATAACAAGTGAATTAAATTAAAAATTTAAAAAACCCCCAACGCAATACATAATTCACCATTTTTTGGTGGCGGCCATCTTGGATTTCAAATTTTATATAGTGGGTTGTATTCTACTAGTTAAGCCCTTTCATTTGATACCCATATTGAGGGGGTCGTGGAAGAAAAAAGTAATCCGCCATTTTGTTGCGGCGGCCATCTTGGACCGATTTCAACCAAACATGGCTAAGAACACTCTCGACTAACTCTACTTTCAAACAAAAAAAACTAAATCAAAATCCGTTCATCCGTTTGGGAGCTACGATGCCACAGACAGACACACACACACAGACAGACAGACAGACAGACACGTCAAACTTATAACACCCCGTCGTTTTTGCGTCGGAGGTTAAAAACAATTTGTTGTTTATGAAAGCCTTAAATTTTAGCGGGTTAAACTTCCAAAGGCAGAATAAATATTTCAATATTATTAGTTCGACTGTCAAGGGCTGTTTAAATATACATAAAGTAAGAACCGACAGACAGACAGACTGACGGCGGAGTGAATTATTACGGAGCGCCATCGAACTGAAGAGGAATACCAGTCAATATTCATTTCACTGGAAACCTCTTAACTTGTGTTGAATAAATACAACCTTAGTAATATTTTTAACTGACCTGAAAAGGGGAGGTTTGCAAGTTGACGAGCATAATACCTGCAATGAAACAGTTTTATCCCGTGGGATCAAAATGGGATAAAAACTATCCTATGCTCTACTATATATCCTAAATAAATAAATAAATATTTCAGGACGTTTCACACAGCGCCACCTAACCCCATACTAAGCAACTTAATGCTTGTATTATGGTGGTTAGGATAACGGATATAATACTTATATACTTTTCTTTTGTAAATACATACTTATAATAGATATTCCTATACCTTTTGTCAATATCCCTATAAAAAAAAACTATCCTATGCTCTACTATATATGCGTACTCACCCATTTTTCCTTCGATCTATTCCCTGCAGATCTTCTTCACTTTCAGTTATATTCACTATTCACTCTTCGTTATATTCTCTATTTACTCTTCGTTATATTTACTATTCACTGTTCGTTATATTCTCTATTCTCTATTCACTGTTCGTTATATTCTCTATTCACTGTTCGTTATATTCACTATTCACTTATTGTTTAATCGAGAATTTAAAGTTTTCACTAATGCATGAAGGAATAGATATCCCTACTTAATAATATAAATGAAACGTGAATGTATGTCTGTTACCACTTCACGCCTAAATAGCTGAACCGATTGAGCCGAAATTGGGTTTATAACATAGGTAATTTAGACGCTGATATAACACACATGTGTGTGTGTGTGTGTGTGTGTGTGTGTGTGTGTGTGTGTGTATGTGTCTGTCTGTGGCATCGTAGCTCCCAAACGAATAAACGGATTTTGATTTAGTTTTTTTTTGGATATCAAATGAAAGGGCTTAACGAGTAGAATACAGCCTACTATACATATAAAATATAAAATCCAAGATGGCCGCCATCAAAAAATGGTGAATTACGTATTGCGTTGGGGGTTTTTTTTAATTTTTAATTTAATTCACTTGTTAAATGTTTGCCTCGTCAAAAACCATACTATTTTAATCTACAAAATGACACAACACCCCGATTATAAAAGCCGAAGCCTCAAATACGTCATATCCGGCTCCTGAATAAATCCAAATACATCCAATAACAAATGTGTTCCCGTAGATGTCATTTCATCTAACAAAATATGCCGTGTGTCTGTGCGACTGCCGAGTGATCAATATTGATGTATTTACGGAGCAGACTCATCAGACGGTCACCCGGTTAGGAAGTGTATTTCCGGATGTTTCTAACGACAATATTTAATTTAGTTTCTATAAATTTTATTTTATCGCAAAAACGTGTGTGTCTGTGGCATCGTAGCTCCCGAACGGATGAATTCTGTTTTTTTTTGTTTGAAAATAGAGTCAGTCGAGAGTGTTCTTAGCCATGTCTGGTGGAAATCGATCCAAGATGGTCGCCGCTAAAAATGGCGGACTATTTTTTTCTTCCATAATCCCCTCGATATGGGTATCATATTATGCACAACTTGCAGAATACAACGCACTATGATAAATTAAAAATCCAAGATGGCCGCCACCACGAAATGGCGAATTACACATTTTAAATGCGTTGCGTTGGGGTGTTTTATTTAAATTTTAATTTAATTCACTTGTTTTACCTATTAGTTTGAAAGTTAGATATGTAGTATTTTTATTTGTTAGATAAAATAAACATCTATTTAATTGAGAATTAAATATGATAAATTGTGAAGAGCTAAAATGTTATAGATACATATTATATTCTATGTGCCTGTGTCTCCGTGCTTAATTAAAAATTGTTCTTTTTTTTTCTTTAGTTGTTTAAGTCGGGAGTGTTCTCAGCTATGTTTGGTGGAAATTGGTCCAAGATGGCCGCCGCCTGTGAAAGCCCATCAAAAGTAATTCAATCTATAACACTAGAAACAAATTGTTAGCCATATCCGGGATCATCGGGTGAACAATAAAATGTTACCGATTACTGCCGATTTTATTTCTGATTGAGCTGAACTTTTGCATGCATGTGTAAATCAGATGATAATGCAATATTATTATGACATCGAGGTGATCTGTTGATGGAGCTGGAAGGTGGCCATAGGAACTCCGTAATTAAACGACGCAACCCCATCGAGTTTGGGCTCATTTGATTTGTCTTGACGAGTACTTTATGGTGCTAGATGGTAATAATAATAAAAGCTTGTATTAAAAAAGTTTTTTTTTAAATTTCACTTATTCCTTATTACTAGGTTCTATTTACTTTCACCTGTCCCTATGTATGTAATCAAATCTTGCAAGTTTAATTTGACCCACCTCCTGATTTCTGATTGAGCTGAAATGTTGCATGGATGTGTGAATCGGATTACAATGAAAAATTATGACATGAATCTGATCAGATGGAGCTGGAAGGTGGCTATAGGAACTCCGTAATTAAACACATTTATTGTAACTAAACAATGAACAACGAATGAATTTTAGAGTACTTCGGCCACATTGCCAGAAAAGATGGATATAATCTCGAAAAACTTGTAATCACTAGCAAAGTGGAAGGGAAAAGATCTCGTGACCGAAGCCCAATGAGTTAATCTGACCAGATCCGCACCACTCTCGACTCTACAGTCTACGATGCTCTCCAGGTGGCCGGAGATAGGACAAGATGGCGTCACATCGTGAGGAAGGAAGTCATGGATGGAGGAGGTCACGACCCTCAGATATTTTGGACGACCTCTGCGGCGCGGTGGGCTAATACCCGCCTGCAACGCAGAAGGTCGCGGGTTAGATTCCCGCATGGGACAAATGTTTGTGTGATCCACTGATATTTGTTTCTGGTCTGGGTGGCTTTCTGTATCTATTATAAGTATGTATTTACAAAAGAAAAGTATATAAGTATTATATCCGTTATCCTAACTACCATAATACAAGCATTAAGTTGCTTAGCTTGGGGTTAGGTGGCGCTGTGTGTCCTGAAACATTTATTTTATTTTTGAAGTGAAAACTTCTTTAGCGGCGCTGAGCACTTTTTTTTGTATGGGTAAAAACTTTAAAAATCGCGTCAGGGTCACGTGATGCTGATCGAAAAAGCGTAAGATCGAGGGGAAGGGAGAGGAACTAGTATCTCCCACTCTTTCTACCGTGCCTGAGTGTGCTGCTCTGTTTAGGCGGCACAGGGGGCTTAGACAAGCGCGCGCCCGTTTTATTTTTTAATTTTGATTTCAATATAAATTTTGCAGACGATAAAAATCAATCATTAATTGAATTTTTAAATAATGAATTTGGTTTAACTATGTCAAATGATCGCAATTTTAGCACAACGAAATACAAAACTACTATTGATGCGGTATTTATTAGACACTTAAATAGGTTCGAATCAAAACTGTTTGTTTCTTACTTCAGTTATCATAAACCAATTGTATCAGTTGTAAAAATTTGCGATGATGATTCTGATAATAACGATGGTGTAAAAGTCGTCGAAATTATGGATGGAAGTTGATTTTTCTGAGAGATAAAATTTAATGTAATATATAAATAACGATATAATATTATAAATAACAACATATAAATTGTCATATTTGTGTACGATAGCGCAATAAATAAACATTGTATTCTACCTCATAAATATACTTATCATTAAACACAACGTTAATATTGAAGTTTTCACTTCTGCCGGCACTCCCGGAGTGCTATTTTTTTTATTTTATGAGGACCACGTCTGATGGAGGATACAATGAACATAAATATAACCGCACAATAAAGCCCATGTGACAGACATAAAGTCACCGCGTGAACTGATGTATGACTACACTGGTGGTTGACTTTGGATTTTAATGAATATTCATTCTTGGATGTATTCTACTAGTCAAGCCCTTTCATTTGATACCCATATTGACGGTATTGTGGAGAAAAAAAATAATCCGCCATTTTGTAGCGGCGGCCATCTTGGATTTTAAATTTATTATAATGTATGTATTCTACTAGTCAAGCCCTTTCATTTGATACCCATATTGACGGGGTCGTGGAAGAAAAAAGTAATCCGCCATTTTGTAGCGGCGGCCATTTTGAATCTATTTCCACCAAATATAGCTAAGAACACTCTCGACTAACTCTACTTTCAAACAAAAAAAATTAGATCAAAATCCGTTCAACTGTTCGGGAACTACGATGCCACAGACAGACACACACACACAGACAGACAGACAGACCGACAGACAGACAGACAGACACGTCAAACTTATAACACCCGTCGTTTTTGCGTCGGGGGTTAAAAAACGTATTTAATATTATCGGCGAGACAAAATCACAGACTTCGCTGGCTTGGCCATGTAGAGAGGATGGTAGTGAATAAGGGTGTGAAGCGAGCGTACCAGGGACGACCGAGTGGGCGATGTGAAGCGAGCGTACCAGGGACGACCGAGTGGGCGATGTGAAGCGAGCGTACCAGGGACGACCGAGTGGGCGATGTGAAGCGAGCGTACCAGGGACGACCGAGTGGGCGATGTGAAGCGAGCGTACCAGGGACGACCGAGTGGGCGATGTGAAGCGAGCGTACCAGGGACGACCGAGTGGGCGATGTGAAGCGAGCGTACCAGGGATGACCGAGTGGGCGATGTGAAGCGAGCGTACCAGGGACGACCGAGTGGGCGATGTGAAGCGAGCGTACCAGGGACGACCGAGTGGGCGATGTGAAGCGAGCGTACCAGGGACGACCGAGTGGGCGATGTGAAGCGAGCGTACCAGGGACGACCGAGTGGGCGATGTGAAGCGAGCGTACCAGAGACGACCGAGTGGGCGATGTCCGGTGGAGATGCATGTTTGTTACTCTTTCACGCCTATACGAGTGGACCGATTGAGCTGAAATTTGGTATAGAGATAGTTTAGACTGTGGAATAACACATAGGCTACAGTACAGCATGTAAAACCGCTGTAACATTAAACAAACATTAAACGGTTTTGTACTAGTCAAGCCCTTTCTTTTGATACCCATATTGAGGAAATAGTGAAAAAATATACAACCTACCATTTTGTAGCGGCGGCCATCTTGGACCAATTCCCACCAAACATAGCTAAGAACACTTCTACCGAAGTTACTGTTATTTACAACATAATACGATTAAAATTACACATTTGACAAAACAATTGGCGGTATCATCGCTAAAAGCGTTCTTTTCCAAACAAGATAAAAGCTATTAAGTTTGTGATGGTAATATGACTTAGCCAATAATTCCCGACTCTCTGAAGACTAACTTGCGAGTGATCAATCTCAAAAGTAACTGTGAACTACATAGCACTGGAATAAGTACAGATGCCAAAAAAACTTTTCTTAAAAACAAGCTTTTATTACTTTTTATTAAAAAAAAAATTAAAATCATCGAGATTCTATGGCCATCTTCCAGCTTAATCATCAGACCAGCTCCATGTTCACAGTGCCAGTTATTGTACCGCCTGAGCAGTGATGTGGAACATTTCTGTGCTTCGGTAGCGCACTGTAGCTAGTAACATAACTACGTACTGGTCTAAAGAGTCCAGACAAGACAAGACGCTCCTGATGAACGCTTTTTACTCAAGAGTCGTAAGATGTTAACATCTTACGACTCTTGAGTAAAAAGCGTTGGTGTAGTGCACCTGGAATTTCACATCATTGTGAAATCCTAGGTGGCATTGTACTGATTATGGGCAGCGTTATCTCTTAACATCAGGAGCGTCTTGCTCGTCTTGTTACTTTTTCGCATAAGTGAATTAAATTCAAAATTTTAAAAACCCCCAACGCAATGTGTAATTCAACATTTCATGGTGACGGCCATCTTGGATTTTAAATTTATTATAGTGCGTTGTATTTTACTAAGTAAGCCCTTTCATTTGATACTCATATTGAGGGGATTGTAGAGAAAAAAAGTAATCCGCCATTTTGTAGCGGCGGCCATTTTAGACCGATGTCCACCAAACATGGCTAAGAATAATTTCGAATAACTCTACTTTCAAACAAAAAAAACTAAATCAAAATCCGTTCATCCGTTCGGGAGCTACGATGCCACAGACAGATATACAGACACGTCATACTTATAACACCCCGTCGTTTTTGCGTCGGGGGTTAAAAAAAAGTAAGATGTCCGAATAGTAGGCCTCAAATTTGATACCGTCGCGCGCTATCTGTCCACATTACAGTAGTGAGTACATATATTGTGTATTCTTAGTCCATACATCAATCAATGTCTGTATGTCTGTCTGAGCATCAATAGCTAATATTAGGTACCTAATTATGTTCCAACGATCGATGGGATTTCCAAAACATATAAATCTTACTTATATTATAAACGTAAAGGTTTGTAAGAATGGATGTCTGGATGTGTGTTTGTTACTCTTTCACGGCTAAACGGGTGGACCGATTGAGCTGAAATTTGGTATAAAGATAGCTTAGACACTGGAATAACACATAGGCTACATAAGTACTGCAGGTAAAACCGCTGGGCAGCTAGTACTACATAAAAACGAAAAAATTACAACCACAAAGCTTAAGTAAAGTAAAGTAAAAAATAATTTATTGACATTCAAAAATTACAAAAGTTACATAAAGACAAATAAAACCGGTCAAGTACGAGTAGGACTCGAGCACCGAGGGTTCCGTACAAGCCCGTAGGTTTGTACGGAACCCGAAGGAAAAGTGGGTATAATATTATATATACTGTAGGTTTTGATTCCCATGCGAGTACTTTCGAGTTTGAATATATGCGGCTAAAATTGCTGTTTCTTTTGATTGCGTTGACATAGATGATTGATTTTTTTACAGCATAAAGTTATTATAAAGATGAATATTTCATATGAATTTCAATTTAATACCTGTAAGCGTTCTTGGAGCGAACTCACGCATAATGCGTGGAAAACTGCCACTTAAATTGAAGGTTAAAGTGTTCGAGGAATGTATCATGTCTGTGTTCACGTATGGCACCGAAACCATGTCTCTCACAGAGAGATCAGCTGAAAAGTTCAGGGTCGCGCAAAGGGCGATGGAAAGAGCTATGCTTGGAATATCTTCGCGCGACCGCAAGAGAAATGAATGGATTAGGCGGAAAACGCAGGTGAGAGATATGGTGGAAACCATTACGAAACAGAAGTGGACATGGGCTGGTCATGTGGCCCGAATGAGCACCGAAAGGTGGGCACGGAGAGTCCTGGAATGGAGGCCGAGGTCGAACACCAGACCACGAGGGCGCCCACCAAAACGGTGGGTCGACGACATCCGGGGACATGCGGGACGTGACTGGATGGCCAAAGCAGCAGACAGAGCGGCTTGGAGTTTACTGGGAGAGGCCTGTGTGCAGAAATGCACCACAAGAGGCTAAAGAAGAAGAAGAAGAAGCGTTCTTGGGGAAAGGGGTAGTAAATACAAAATTATTAAAAATATTTTTTTATATTATGTTACTAAAAAGTAACAGTTTTCGCAATTTTCCGGTGTCTATGATCTAAGACGTTGCTGCGTACCAAATTTCAAGATTCTGAGTTAACGGCAAGTACCCTGTAGGTTTTGATTACCATGAGAGTAGTCGCGAGTTTAAAAATGCGGGTAAAATTGCTGTTTCTTTTGAATGCGTTGACATAGAGGTTTGATTTTATTACAGTTTAAAGGTATTATAGACCTTAGTATTTGATATGACTTTCAGTTTAATACCTGCACGCGTAAGTATGAAATTATGAAAAATATTTTATTATATGATGTAACAAAAAATTTACAGTTTTCGCAATTTTTCCTTTATCTGTGCTCTAAGGAATTGCTTTTTACCAAATTTCAAGATTCTACGTTCACGGCAAGTACCCTGTAGGTTTTGGTTTTTTGAGAGTAGTTGCGAGTTTAAAATTGCGGCTAAAATTGCTGTTTCTTTTGAATGCGTTTACATAGAGGTTTGATTTTATTACAGTTTAAAGATATTATAGACTTGAGTATTTGATATGAATTTCAATTTAAAACGTTTACGCGTTCATGAGAAAAGGGGTAGTAGGTATAAAATTTTTCAAAATATTTTTTTCATATGATGCAAATAAAAATTTATAGTTTTCGTAGTTTTTCCTTTATCTGTGCTCTAAGGTGTTGCTTAATGCTAAATTTCAAGATTCTGAGTTCACGAGAAGTACCCCGTAGGTTTTGATTTATTTGGGAATGTCGAAAATTTGCTGAAATTTGCGACACATTCGTCTATATCTTTTGATTGCGTTGGCCTAGAAGTTTGAATTTTTCACAGCTCTAAGAGGCAATAGACTTTAGTATTTCCTATAAATTTCAGCTTGTTATCTCTACGTATTCCTGAGAAAAAGGGTCTTGACAGACAGACGGACGGACGGACGGACAACAAAGTGATCCTATAAGGGTTCCGTTTTTTCCTTTTGAGGTACGGAACCCTAAACAGTGTATGCATAGGTATATATTGTGTACACGTAATTTTGCTGTCAATTGACATAGACTCAGTTTAATGCTGCGTGAGGAAATCCTGCGCAGCGCTGGTTTTCAGCCTATGCCATGCTCGATCTGAGATGTTTGTCGAGGTTCACAAAAAAATAGTCATTAAAGCGGAATATTTATAAATGGACATGGACACATGGACTACATTTAGGTACAATTTAAAACACATGAGACACATTATAATCGAAAAGTTATATATAACATAAAATTAAATAGAACAACAAGGAAGTCCGGAAAGCTACAGTACCAATATATAATTGGCAGTCTAATCGCCCAGAGCGATCTCTTGCAGACAAATACGCAGGGCGAGGAATTATACAATACTGGAAGGACGATTTATCCCGGTTGGTCCAATATAGAAAATAAACTTTTTAATTTAGAAATGTTTAAATACTACAGAACTTTGGTTAAAGATCTTATGGATCAGGCGTACTGTCATTATATTAAGCGTACGGAGATAGATTTAACTGAAAATCCAAAGGCTTTTTGGCAGTATGTTAGGCAAAAACGTAATGATCATCAATCATGTGATGAGTTTGAATACAATAATGAGCTTGTAGCTGGGCAGAAGGCGGCAAATGCATTTGCTAATTATTTCAGTTCAGTTTTTTTAGATGATATACCCCATCTCGATGTATCTGAAGCCCAATCATCTGGCTTCCAAAGTAGCTCATGTACTTTCTCTAGCGTAAACATGCCCGCCATAACGGAGGTTGAGGTATTGGATGCAATTAAGCGCCTAAGGGCGCGTTCTTCTGCTGGCCCTGATGGTGTTCCCCCTTACCTCGTCAAGGACTGTCGATCAGTTTTACTTTTGCCACTTCTTCACATTTTTAATCTCTCTATAAAAACTTCGGTGTATCCAGACAGTTGGAAAATTTCATGTGTTACTCCTGTCTATAAAAGCGGTAGAAGGTCTGATATACGTAATTATAGACCTATAGCGGTACTTTCTGTATTTGGAAAACTATTAGAAAGTATTATAAATGCTCGTATTGTAAGTCAACTTGGGAAACATCTAGATGAAAGCCAGCATGGCTTTAGACCTGGCCGTTCTACGGTAACTAACCACATAAATTTTGTTAATTATGTCACAGCTAAAATGGACGCAGGTGCACAGGTGGACAGTGCATATTTCGATTTTAAAAAGCCTTCGATCGTGTGGATAACGACATACTTCTAAAAAAGTGTGCGTTAATTGGCTTCACTCCGAAACTCCTCCAGCTATTCGCCAGCTATCTCCAAAGTCGCTCACAGTATGTAAGGCTAAAAGGATTTAATTCTTCAGTATATTACACTAGATCAGGTGTCAGTCAGGGCTCAACATTGGGTCCGACCCAGTTTTTGGTTATGGTCAATGATCTGCCTAAGACTGTCACCTCTTCCAGCTGTCTGCTTTTTGCTGATGACTTAAAGTTGTTCACAGATGTTAAGGATACTGTAGACTGCGTGAATCTCCAAAATGATATAAGTCGCTTATATGATTGGAGTGAATGCAATCGATTGCATTTTAATACAAGCAAGTGCTAAGTTATTACCTTCTCCAGACTACAAAATCCAATCCACTGGGATTATAAGCTCGCTGATGTGTCGCTGGAAAGAGTCTATAAAATTAAATATTTAGGCCTTTTATTAGACTCACAACTCAATTTTAGAGATCATGTGGTAACCACTTGCAAAAATGCTTATAAAATGTTAGGTTTTATTATGCGCACCTCGTACAATTTTAAGAATGTACAGGCACCTTTATCTTTGTATAATGCCTACGTACGAAGCAAGCTGGAATATAATGCAGTGGTATGGGATCCCTATGAAAGGAAATATTCGCTTATGATTGAGCGAATCCAACGTAAATTTGCCAGATACATTTATAAAATGATGGATGGGTATTACCCTTACATGTTTCCATCACTATTTGTTAATGGAATGGTCGGCCTGTACACCCTGGAACTCAGGAGGAAAATGTACCTGATGTTGCATTATTATTTGCTCTTGCGTAACAGGGTGGACAACCCTAGTGCACTGTGCGCGGTGCAGCTGCGAGTGCCCTCACGGTACATGCGTGGCGCGGACGGTGAGCTCGGCCCACGACGTCGTGCACGATTGTTTGCGGTGCCTGCGGGATACCATACGGTCCGGGGCCGGGATGCTCCCATCGCCAGGGTCATGAGGTTATTCAATGATATGCTAGCTCAAAACCCAGAATTAGATATATTCTACGATAATATAAATAAGATTAAAATGTATATTGTTAGTTATATTACACTTAACATGTAATGTCTTGGATTTTTCTGTAAGTTGCATGTGAAATTGAATAAATAAATAAATATCTTCAAATGCCGGGATTAAATGAGCAACTTATGTCTCTAGGGACGAAACTTCGAGTGAAGTTCCAAACGAATTACAATGGAAATGTACAAAACACATGATACTTCTGGACACAGCTTGATGGAGTAAAAGTGAAGCACTTATATAGTGAGCCCACTTGCTTGTACACTAGTACACAAAATAGATCCCAGTAGTGTTACTTGTTTTGTTGGAGTATAATAAAACCTGACTATGTCGCTCTTTAACATGGACCTTTTTATAGGCATACACGGAGACAAACAAGTGAAATAAAAATAATTAAAAACAAGCTATTATTATTACCATCTAGTACAAAAGTACTCATCAAGACGAATCGAATAAGTCCAAACTCGATGAAGTTGCGTCGTTTAATTACGGAGTTCCTATGGGAAACTTCTAGCTCCATCATCAGATCAGCTTCATGTAAAATAATATTGAATTGTCGTCCGATTTTTATTACATGCATTCAAAATTTCAACTCAATCGGAAACCGGGAAGTGGATCAAATTTAACTTGCAAGATTTGATTACAGACAGACGGACAGGTGAAAGTAAATAAAAGCTTGTAAAAAGTCCAACGCGCGGAGGTCGTTTTTAAGAGCGACATAATAACAATAATGTGATAGAAGACTGAGAATCGTAGAGCCTTAACACTCAGTACCCTATCAAGTGGGCTTACTCTAGCTGCTTCATTTCTGTGTGACGAAGCTACAACTATTTGTTAATTCTGGTAATACAAAATTGTTATTTTACGACAATTCCCATTCAGTGAGTTTAACATTTTATATTTGTTTTACAGAGTTCACAATAGCTTTGGGAATAATATTTATTGCAAGCTTTTATTTAACTTGTAGTGTATGTACCTATGTAGGTAGGTATGTATTATATATCCGGTACAAATCTTGCAATTCAATTTTGACTCTAAAGCCGAGTCTCCTACACCTATCATCATTCAACAAAATTCTAGAAATTTTTGTTGAATGTTTTTTAACCCCCGACGCAAAAACGACGGGGTTTTATAAGATTGACGTGTCTGTCTGTCTGTGTGTGTGTGTGTGTGTGTGTGTGTGTGTGTGTGTGTGTCTGTGGCATCGTAGCTCCAGAACGGATGAATGGATTTTGATTTAGTTTTTTTTGTTTGAACGTAGAGTTAGTCGAGAGTGTTCTTAGCTATGTTCGGTGGAAATCGGTCTAAGATGGCCGCCGTTACAAAATGGCGGATTATTTTTTTCTCCACGACCCCGTCAATATGGGTATCAAATGAAAGGGCTTAACGCGCAGAATGTATTCTGCGCGTTTTATTGTGCGTTGTAACGCACAATAAAAAAATTAAAATACAAAATGGCGAATTACATCTTTTGGAAGCGTTGCGTTGGGGGTTTTTTAAATTTTTTATTTAATTCACTTGTGTTGTACCTGCTCAGGCATGGAAAGCAGAAACATAGTTGATGCGAACAAAAATGTGTAGTTTGACAATGTTTTGTGAAAAATGTTGTCATGTTTTTGTTGATTGTGTAAAGGTGTATACCAAAACACGAGCTGGAGACGTGGGTTATTGTCAACTATCGGATATACTATTGATATATCTGATTTATTTAACTCTATTTCATACCGATTGTGCTGAAATTTGGTAATATAAGTAGCTTATACCCCAGAACAACACATAATATACTCCTTTTCAGTGAGTAAACCCGCTGGGAGTTGTTAGTATATAACGTGGCAACAAAATAATTTGTAAGTATATAAAAAAGTTGGTCAGATACAAATAGCTTAGTAAAAGCAATCAATCATTAACAAAGAAACTTCCAGAAATCGATGGCTTATAATAAATTCCATTAACACCTACTTACATTGTGAATGCGCAAGTATTGTGTGTGTGGGTGTGTTCCCTCTTCACGCTTAAACGGCTGATCCGATTCAGCTGAAATTTGGAAAAAATGTAGATATTTTAACGTTGAAATCGTCTAACACAAGACTTCTTCTTCTAAGAATGTATTAATACAGACAAAGCCGAATGTGTAAACTAGTCTATAATATCAATATTATGATTCTATTTAAAACTTATAACGCAATCATTATTGAGAAACATAATAATAATTATTATATTAATGCTTTCGATAATAAAATCAATTAATTTGTGATGTTTCAATAAAGTATTCTATTTTAGGAAAGGATTTTTCAATCCAGAGTCAATCGCGAGCATACCTAATGTTAAAGGTCAACAATAATAATTAACCAATAGCAAATTAAATTAATATTATTAATTAAATTCAACAGAAACAATAACTTTTATGCGCAACAAAGATAGATTTTATAACTTAGACCTCTGCTAAGAAAGGATTTTTCATTTCAAACAAACCCGCGGGTGTAAGCTAATGGATATTTTAATCAATATACCAATATAGTACCTAATTTAATAAATTTAAATAAAAAAGTAAAAAATTTGTTTTAAGTTAAACGGTTTTATTTTAAACATGTACTAAAAGCTAAAAAATAAAATCGTGAGGCACGTCAAATATCTACAATTGTCAGAGAAAATGTTCATTAGAGATTTAGATATTTGACGTGCCTCACGATTTTATTTTTTAGCTTTTAGTACATGTTTAAAATAAAACCGTTTAACTTAAAACAATTTTTTTACTTTTTTATTTTAAGGCTTTTTAGTACAATGTATTCTACTTGTCAAGCCCTTTCATTTGATACCCATATTGATGAAATTGAAAAAAAATAGGTTATCCGCCATTTTGTAGCGGCGGCCATCTTGGATTTTAATTTTGTATAGTGCACTGTATTCTACTTATCAAGCCCTTTCATTTGATACCCATATTGATATGATTAAAAAAAAAAGGTAGCACTCCGGGAGTGCCGGCAGAAGTGAAAACTTCAATATTAACGTTGTGTATAAAAATACTATCATTTATGAGGTAGAATACAATGTTTATTTATTGCGCTATCGTACACAAATATGACAATTTATATGTTGTTATTTATAATATTATATCGTTATTTATATATTACATTAAATTTTATCTCTCAGAAAAATCAACTTCCATCCATAATTTCGACGACTTTTACACCATCGTTATTATCAGAATCATCATCGCAAATTTTTACAACTGATACAATTGGTTTATGATAACTGAAGTAAGAAACAAACAGTTTTGATTCGAACCTATTTAAGTGTCTAATAAAGACCGCATCAATAGTAGTTTTGTATTTCGTTTTGCTAAAATTGCGATCATTTTACATAGTTAAACCAAATTCACAGAGCAGCACACTCAAGCACGGTAGAAAGAGTGGGAGATACTAGTTCCTCTCCCTTCCCCTCGATCTTACGCTTTTTCGATCAGCATCACGTGACCCTGACGCGAGTTTGAAAGTTTTTCTTCTTCTCTTCTTAGTCGTACACTCTTGTCAGAGTGGTCGTGGTTGCTCTGATGCTCGGTCTTCTGTTTGGATTTTCCCGATGGATTTAGCGATGTGACGCCATTTTTGTCTGTTAATGGCGTTGCGAGAGCACTGGGTCATAGATGCCTCCGTGGCCTTCTTGATGAGGTCAGTCCAGCGAGTTGGAGAGCGACCTCGAGCTCTCTTTCCTTCAATGGGACCCTGCACAACAAGTCTCTCCATAGAGTCTTCTTTCCTAGAGATGTGACCAAAAAACTTCAAAATTCGTATTTGCACAGTCGACGATAGTCTCTCCTTGATTTGAAGTTCTCTGAGGATTGAGTTATTAGTGCGAAACGCCGTCCATGGGATCTTTAGGAGGCGTCTCCAGCACCACATCTCCAGAGCGTCAGCTTTTCGACGATCCTGTAGTCGAAGTGTCCAGGTTTCAGACCCATAAAGAAAGATTGGAAAGACAAGAGCTCTCATAAGACGAACCTTGGTATTCTTGGTTATTCTTCTGTCATTCCAAATCTTTCCTAGTCTTTCCACTGCCGACCTAGTGATGGCGCACCGCCGTCTGATCTCGTCTTCACAACCACCAGTATTGGAGATAGTAGAACCGAGGTAGATATAGCTTTGAACCACTTGGCAATTGCCCACAGTAAGTATTTCGGGTTTGTTATGTTTAGCTCGGTCTACTATCATCACTTTAGTCTTGTCGCGGTTAATGGCGAGACCAAATTTAAGACTGGTTGTTTCCAACCGAGACAAAAGTTCCTCCATATCGTCTTGGGTTTTTGCGAGAAGTGTTGTGTCATCAGCATACCGCAAATTATTGATAGTGTGCCCGCCAATCGATACACCCTTGTTCCATCCCTCTAAGACAATTCGCATGATGTACTCTGTGTAGATGTTAAATAGCATCGGAGACAGGATGCATCCCTGACGAACCCCTGCTTGAGTTTTAAACCTGTTGGACAAGATATCGTCTACTCGTACTGCAGCTGTACCATCCTCATAGAGCCGTCGTATGAGGTATGTAAGGTGATCTGGTACTCCCATTTCCGTCATTATTTTCCAGAGGTCTTTCCATATAACAGTATCAAAAGCTTTGCGGAAATCTACAAAGCAAATGAAGACAGGAGTGTTGAACTCTCTGGACTTTTCAATTATTTGCCGCAGTATCAGTATTTGTTCGCGCGTTCCTCTCCCTTTTACGAACCCTGCCTGCTCTGGAGCAATTTGTGGTGAGAGATAAACCTGCAGTCGAGTGTTTAAAATGTGGAGTAGTACTTTACTACCGTGAGTTATGAGAGAAATGAGTCTGTAGTTGTTGCACTTCTTCTTTGAGCCTTTCTTGTGCAATGGTATAAACACAGACTGTGCCCATTCCTCTGGCCATGTTCCTGTTTCCCATATGCTGCAGCAAATCATGTGCAAGACTTCTACTCCCGCATCTCCCATTGCTTTAAACACTTCAATAGGGATCCCGTCTACTCCTAAGGCTTTATTGCATTTAAGGTGTTTAATAGCCGCTTTTACTTCATCTCTCAGTATGCCAGGTTCTTGTTGACTATAAGAGGCCGTACTATTACAGCTGTTACTGATTGCTGTGTTGTTCTTGAACAGTGACTTACAGTACTCCATCCATACATTCACTATCTCTTTGATCTCAGTCACTGTGTTTCCATTTGCGTTTTCTATAGCCCACGTCTTAGGTTTAAATTGCCGCGTAATATACCGAACCTTATCATGCAAGTCTTTAGTCTGGAATGTCGCAGAATGTTGTTCCAGCTCGTCACAAATTTTACCCAAAAAGCTGTTTCGATCACGTCTACAAGCGGCTTGTATGACGGCTTTTTTGGCATTAAGTTGCACATTTGTTGCCCCTGTCGCTTTAAGCTGCTTATGCTCTTCAACTTTAGCCCAAGTGTCTGTAGACATCCAGTGTTGTCTTTTGGCTGACACATTCCGCGGTTGTGACTCATCTACTGCCTCTGTAATATATGTCTTAGCTGTAATCCACATATAGTTAGGGTCTTTATTTTCGGCATCTGCTCGCCAGGATGAATGTTTGTTTTGAACTGATTGTTCAAACCTCATTGCATCCTTAATTTTGATAACTCTGGGTGTTCGCTGAGGTTGAATTCTTTGCAGTTTGAGTCTCAAGTTGCCAATTAAAAGTTGATGGTCCGAAAGACAGTCGGCTCCGGGTAAAGTATGCGTGTTGGTAATTGAGCTCCTCCATCGCGATCTAATGAGGATGTAATCGATTTGGTTACGGTATTTCCCATCGGGTGACGTCCAGGTGTATTGACGTCTTGGATGATTTTTAAATACGGTGTTCATTATGGTTAAGTTATTATTGGCTGCAAATTCTATGAGCCGTTCCCCTCTCAAATTACGATCCCCAAGACCGTATTGTCCAACGATATTACGAATTCCGGTATCCATGTTAGTGGCTCCTACTTTTGCATTGAAGTCTCCAATAATAATTAACAGTTCTCGTCTGGGGACACTAGCCATGCACGTCTCAAGTTGATTATAAAAGTTTTCCACATCATCGTCCTTTGCAGCACTTGTAGGAGCATAAACTTGGACAATGTTGAGTGGCGTTGGAGATGCGTCGATTTTGATGGAAATAATTCGATCACTTACAGCATTGTAACCTAGTACGCTGTGTTTCCATTGTTTGGGTATAGCAATAGCCACTCCAGAAAAGCTGCTGTTATCATTTCCAGAGAAATATATGGTGTGTTTCTCTGAATCAAAGTGGCCACTGTCTTTCCAGTGTGTCTCGCTTAATCCCGTTATTACTAACTGACATCGCTCAAGTTCTTTTTCTAGAATGTTGAGTTTTCCATCGTTAAGAAGCCCTCTTACGTTCCATGTACCGAATCGGTAGGTATTTCTTAGTTTGAGATATCTTCCAGATGCATTTTTTCCATGGTATGCCTGGTTGCCTGCATTGCCATGGCCGGTAGCTAATTTCACACTCCTAGTCCCGGAAAACTCTGAGCGCCGGTCGCTACGCGGGTCGCCAGGCGGTCGTATTCTCTGTATCGGCGTATTCATCATTGCAACTTTCATGGGATAATAATGTAGTAGTTTCCCCTTGCTTTCTACATCGCGGTATTACAGGCTCAGTGACTATAATATTCCGTGGGTGAACCGGTCCAGAATATATACCTCCTTACGCTTCACTTCGGTACTGATGGCTACCGCTGCCCTCCATCAGGATCCAGGAACAACGCCCCTGTGGCTTGCCTCCTCCGCTAGTTTGGCCATACCGACAGCTACTATCTCTGCCCACCCTACCGTTGAGGACTTCACCCGTAACCCTGGGCAAGGGATTCATGTTATACCCCATGAAGCTGGGTCCCTATTCGAACTTTGTCACCATCTCATTCCGGCCTACTGAAATGAGTGGCGTCCAGCCCCGCGACAAGGACGCGCCGAATAAGAGTTACCCCAGTGAAAAATAGAGAATTGGCTCTATTTCTCCTGGGGCCGGGTTAACGGCCTTGTATGAGACCAAGACCGAGACCGAGACCGTGAAAGTTTTTACCCATACAAAAAAAAGTGCTCAGCGCCGCTAAAGAAGTTTTCACTTCAAAAAATACGTTATCCGCCATTTTGTAGCGGCGGCCATCTTGGATTTACAATAATATTGAATATACATAATTTTATTGTCACCAGAACCAAAGGCGTATACCAAATTTCAAATCAATCGGTAGACAGGAAGAGGGTGAAATTTCATTTACTAAATTTGACCCAAGAAAAAAGAAAAAAGAATAAAGAATAATAAATATAAAACAAACAGAGTAAGCTAAATAAAACCGTTTAAAAATCAATAATAATTAATTCAACGCCCCATAAGTAACGAATACAATCAATCAAACCCATAATTATATTCCGGGGGTAGACTTCCTTTGCAGGAGGTCGACTAGGTACCCCAACAGTGCCAGTTATTCTACCGCCTGAGCAGTGATGTGCAAACATTGCTGTGCTTCGGTACCTAGTGAAATTACTGGGCTGAAGAGTCTTAACATCTTATGACTCTCAAGTAGCATTGGCGCAGTGCACCCAGATTTTTTCCTTAGTAAAATCCTGGGTAGCACTGTACTAATTATGGGCAGCATTATCTCTCACCATCAGGGGAGCGTCTTCTCACTTCGTTGTATAAAAATATTACGGCTCACGACTTACGAGATATTTTTTATTTAATTGAGTAACAGGTGGTCGCGACGTGCGTCAGTCGCGGCGGTCGCGACGCTACTGAGTACTGAGTTGAACGCGGGCCGGGAGCTGACTGGAGGTGGCTGGAGAAAGTGCGGTCGTCAGGATGTTGGAGGCACAGAGGGACGGCTGTATGGGAAGATGGCTTACTCCAGTTTTCCCCACCCGAAAATCCCTACCGGGGGGGATTCCTTTACATTTTTGTTAAATTATCCTCGAAGATATTGTTACGCCGTCCTCAGCGAATAAACGGATAAATACAAAAACTTAACTATATGTCTAGTCAAACGGCATTGCGCCACCAATATTTGGTGGACATTCCAACAGCTCAGACGACAGCTTCGTCTGAGGCGTCCAGCTTGGGAGGAATGTATGTGTAGGGCGTAGGGAGATATTGTGTAGTTAATCTCGGGTAATGTCGAGATGTGCTGCAGACTGGAGAAGATGGCCGCAAACTGGCGGCCGCGGGGATATTTTAGCAGAGGTATGGCTCTGTATATTTGTGTGAGCAAGGGCGGATACAGGAGGGGGGAGGAAGCTTTGTGGAGTTGCGAATTTGGCGCTAAGTCAATCGCACATATTTCGTGGTTAAGATTTTTTTTCTCGGTGCTCGCAGCAATCTGTTGGCACATTTATTATTAAGAATATTTCAATTTACTAATCAACCAGTCCGTTTGTATTTTGCTCCTAGAAAAAAAAGGTAGCACTCCGGGAGTGCCGGCAGAAGTAAAAACTTCAATATTAACATTGTGTTTAATTATAAGTATAAAAGTACTATCATTTATGAGGTAGAATACAATGTTTATTTATTGCGCTATCGTACACAAGGGTAAATCCTGAGATCGGGCGTATTTAAGTGATTTCCGTGGCAGATTTTAAATCAAAGTATTATTGCATTTTACATGTAAAACATCAAATTTCCCATAATTATAAGCACATCAATCAAATAGGCATCATTATAACTTGTTTTGTTTAGAAGATATTTAAATTTAAATTTTTGGTGCCACGGGAATCAATAAAGTGTGGCATGGGAATCAAAATTAAAACTATTTTGTTTGAATTCTATGTTATTATTTAAATATTGACCTCTACATACTAATCATATAAAATAGAAATGATTAAAAACGGTGATCCAAACAGATATACACCAAACATAAAGTATTAAAAAGGTCTACCTAGTCAGGTCATAAGTATTGTCACACAGTAAAAACTTTTCTTTTAGAATGCTGGCCACAAAAAAGTTTATTGAATTCGAATTTCGAATTGTTCATGAAAATAAAAATGTATACTTTTAGAATTTTACTCATTTTTAAATATGGAGTGGACGCTTAAAGAAGACCGTGTTGCAGTTATTGCGTTGCATCGTTGTGGTTACGCGCCAATTCAAATTTTTGACATACTGAAAAATTTGAATATAACCAAAAGATTCGTTTATCGTACCATCAAACGATACAATGAAGACTCTAGTGTAGATGACAGGTCAAGAAGTGGTCGCTCTCGGTCTGTTAGGACTCCAGCAGTGATAAAAGCTGTGAAGGCGCGAATTCAAAGAAATCCCAAACGTAAGCAGAAACTGTTGGCCCTTCAGATGGGGTTAAGCAGAACCACGGTGAAAAGGGTGTTAAATGAAGACTTAGGGCTTCGGGCATATCGAAGAAAAACAGGACATCGTTTAAATGCTCGTCTAATGGACCTGAGACTGAAGAGATGCCGCGCTTTGTTGAAGCGGTACGCGAGAAAAAAATATCGAGAAATTCTTTTTTCGGATGAAAAAATTTTTACCGTAGAAGAGAGCTACAACAAACAAAATGATAAGGTGTACGCACACAGTAGTGAAGAAGCGAGCAACCGTATTCCGCGTGTCCAACGAGGCCATTTTCCATCCTCGCTCATGGTATGGTTGGGAGTTTCTTATTGGGGCTTAACAGAGGTACATTTTTGTGAGAAAGGTGTAAAAACGAATGCAGTTGTGTATCAAAATACAGTCCTGACGAACCTTGTGGAACCTGTTTCTCATACCATGTTCAATAACAGGCACTGGGTATTCCAACAAGATTCGGCGCCAGCTCATAGAGCGAAGAGCACACAAGACTGGCTGGCGGCGCGTGAAATCGACTTCATCCGGCACGAAGACTGGCCCTCCTCCAGTCCAGATTTGAGTCCGTTAGATTACAAGATATGGCAACACTTGGAGGAAAAGGCGTGCTCAAAGCCTCATCCCAATTTGGAGTCACTCAAGACATCCTTGATTAAGGCAGCAGCCGATATTGACATGGACCTCGTTCGTGCTGCGATAGACGACTGGCCGCGCAGATTGAAGGCCTGTATTCAAAATCACGGAGGTCATTTTGAATAAACTTTATTGTCATAAGAATCTATGTTTTGTTAAGTTCATTTTGGTATATAAATGGTTACATAATAAATAAACTTGTTCCAATAATTTTATATTAAATATGTGACAGAATTTATGACCTGACTAGGTATATTGGCTCTCTATATAATAATCATGTAAACTAAATAAAATCAACGTATTGCAGTCTTAAACAATGTAAAAATATTGAATATATAGTCCTAGAATATGAGATTAAGTTCTCAGTCACAGTCACTGACAGGATTCACTCCAGAAGCTGTCATCAGATTGTACATTTATCATTAGTTAGGTTAATCTGGACTGGAAGTTGCAGTCAGCCCATAGTTTCGTTTTATTTTTTCATCATACATCATCTCAGCCATAAGACGTCTACTGCTGAACATAAACCTCCCCTTTAGACCTCCATTTATAACACCGGTGTTGGAAGCGACCTGCTTCAAGCGTCTTTCAGCGACCTAAATAAGGTCGTCTGCCACACTTGTGGGTAGACGTTCTACGCTGCGTTTGCTTGCCTGTGGTAGCCACTTGAACACTTTTCGACCCCATCAGCCATTCGCTCTACGTGCTATGTGGCCTGCCCATTACTACTTCAGCTTCCTGATCCGCGGAGATATGTCAGTGACTTTGGTTCATCTCCTCATTCCTGATTTGATCACGTAGAGAAACCCCGAGTATAGCCCTCTCCATAGCTCGCTGAGCGACTTTTTAATGTGGGGATATAATGGTGCCGCATAAGCCAGAGCGGCTGTCTACTATAGTACAATATAAAAAAATCTGATGTATACAATATAAAAAAATATCTGAAATAATGAAATATACAAATATAAACTGTCAAAATCACTTCCATACCTGCGGCTTCGCTGTAGTTGGTTAAAAAGTGAAAGAATGCGCAAGAAAACTCAGGGGAAAATTGATCACCGTGGTAAAATGCCATAAGAATCAATACCATGGAAATCAAAATTGTATAGTTTTTTGTCAATATTTTTAAATACCATAATTATAGACCAAAATTAATAAAATATATGATAAACAATACCCTTTTCCTAACTGCACACCCTAGTCAAAAAACCGTAATGGATAAAAAAATATTTTTAAACATGGAAAAGGTAATCAAAGATCTAGTGAACCAAAACCACGGTAATCAATTTCTCACCTTCGTAAATCCAGTTTATAACAACGAAAGGAGGAGCCTCTCTTCACTATGTTTAGAGCGCAATCGAAGTTAGCCAATAGCGTGCGTACAAGCTTCTAAGTATTGTGGTTTGTGAAATGTGGGTAGTTATGTCACGCGCCATGGGAATCACTTTTTGTCCGGGGACAAACCTAAATTTGTTATTTTTTCTAAAACTACGCTGAGTACAGCCTTCGCGTATTTTTTTGATCATATAACAGTTCACCCTTTACAGCTTTGATCACAAGAATTAATTAAATTCCTTTTATAAATTAGTGAAAAAAATATATTTTGTTCCGAAAATGTGTAAGGGACAGCCCACGGTAATCAAATTTCAGGGCTTTTACATTTTTTTTTAGATACTTGCAGCGAAATATAACCTGATGTCTATCATGCATTAAGTAGATTGAACCTTAGACTAACAGGAAAAAAATACCTTTGAGTAGAATTTTTATGTTACGGGTAGTTTATTCCCCCAGACACGTAAAATTTTGTCTCTCAGGAATCACCCACAAATATGACAATTTATATGTTGTTATTTATAATATTATATCGTTATTTATATATTACATTAAATTTTATCTCTCAGAAAAATCAACTTCCATCCATAATTTCGACGACTTTTACACCATCAACAGAGCAGAGCACACTCAGGCACGGTAGAAAGAGTGAGAGATACTAGTTCCTCTCCCTTCCCCTCGATCTTACGCTTTTTCGATCAGCATCACGTGACCCTGACGCGAGTTTTAAAGTTTTTACCCATACAAAAAAGTGCTCAGCGCCGCTAAAGAAGTTTTCACTTCAAAAATCCCTGGCATCACTGAACATCATGCTAGAACACGATCGTATTGATGGCTTAGCGAATTCGTTGAATCTCGGGTAATAATGGGGGGATTATGGAAAATGAAGGCTGGAGAATATGCGGGCGACGGGATATTGTAGTAACAGAGAGACCTCTCTATATGGGGCAATATGTTGGGAGATTGAGAAGAAGTAGGGAGGAATTTCGAGTAATGTCAGTGGCTATGAAACACCGAACTACAACGCCCGCAACTTATCTCTGATCATGTCGACCCTCTGTGAGTGTTGGCTTCTTTCTGGCTCAGGTTTGCGAGGACGCGCGTGCGTGAGGATTAGAGGTGGGGTATAGTACGGACATTACAAGACTTTTTATAGTCCTTTTTAACCCCCGACGCAAAAACGACGGGGTGTTATAAGTTTGACGTGTCTGTCTGTCTGTCTGTCTGTGTGTGTGTGTGTGTCTGTCTGTGGCATCGTAGCTCCCGAACGGATGAACGGATTTTGATTTACTTTTATTTTGTTTGAAAGTAGAATTAGTCGAAAATGTTCTTAGCCATGTTTGGTGGAAATCGGTCCAAGATGGCCGCCGCTACAAAATGGCGGATTATTTTTTTCCTCCACGACCCCCTCAATATGGGTATCAAATGAAAGGGCTTGACTAGTAGAATACAACCCACTATTATAAATTTAAAATCCAAGATGGCCGCCACCACAGAATGGTGAATTACATATTGCGTTGGAGTTTTTTTTTAATTTTTAATTTAATTCACTTGTTCGTAATGTGGCAACGGCATCATGTTAGAACTTCAACTTCTTTTGAATATACAAGATTTCGAATATATCTTAAAAACTGCTGAACCGATTTTGATGAAACTTGCACTGTGCCCTAAGTTGTACTAAATGTTAGCTAATAAAATGAATGGTTAAAATGTAAGCAATAGTTTTGGAGAAACATGAGGACAAAAATGCGTTTCTGAAATTTGGTATATTGGTTTAGAAGCCTTAAAGCAATGTTCTATGTAAATATGTCGCAGTTTCAACAACATGACATAAATATCAAATCAATAACCTTCGTGTTCTTGAAGTCGGATAAAACAGTCAATAATAAATAAATAAAATAAAAATAAAAGTAAAAACGCCTTATATTTCTTACTAAAAAAAAATTACAAATACACATGCGTTTCTTATAAACTATTATTACAACTTTATTTATGCTTTATGTATATTAATATCTAAATAAGTAAGAACCCCTCGTTCTCGAAGGTGAAGGCCTCCTCTAGAGATGTCCATGTCTCCCTGTTCTTTGCTGTTTCCATCCATTGTTTCCCGGCGACTATAATGATGTCATCTGTCCACCGGGCAGCTGGTCTGCCTTTCCTTCTAACACCTCAATGTAAAAAACAGTCAATATAATGATTTAATTAATTTTTCGGTACGGTCAAATTGAAACTAAAACAAGCAAAAGTGAATAAATGACATAATTCAAATAATATCCATTAGAACACTTTTACAAGTAAACTTTTATTATTATTCTATTTTGAGACTAAGGTCTTCTTGTTATGTTATTTATTGACTTGAGAACCGGTCCTTTTACAAGACTTAAAAGTCTTATTCAAGTCTTCACTAAGACAAAAAGTCTCAAGTCAAGTCTCTATTAAGACTCAGTTTCGCATCCCATCCCTACCTGTCACATTTACTCCTGCGAGCAATCAATCACTCCCATTAACTTTGTACTTTATCACTAACAAAATAAGGTCGTAATTCCTTTACCTCAATATATTGAGACAAATGACTGTACTTACTTACGAAACGACGTAACTTACATACATTGCAAAGGAAAATATGTCTTATATGTAAATTGTTAAAGTCGTAATTCTTTTACTTTAATATAGTGAGACAAAAAGATGCACTTAGTTATGAAACGACGTAACTCATATAAATTGCGAAGGAAAATGATTCTTATTTTGTAAATAATAGAGTTAATTTTCGTTTGTGTTTGAAAAAATCCGAGTCATAGAGCTAGAAAGCGAATTTAATGGCATGAAATAAATGTATATACTAATAATAAATAAGCAAGTATGCGTGAATATTTGTTTCTTTCCCTTTCACAAACTGGTGAACGATTGAGCTAAAATTTGGTACACTTCTATTGAGTATGATAATTTTTATCTCATGTGATAAAAACTTTTAACTAGTTTTTTTTTTATTAATACATTTTATAAAAATTATATGCATATCTGTATTATATTATGTTTGTCAGTGTCAGATAACTCATCAGGTTTAAACCGATGCACCGATTTAAATAAAATTTAGTATAGGGATAGTTCGAATCTTGAAAAAAGCTCAACACTCGAGATTTCTACACTAAATTTTTATTTCAATTGACAAAGGATAGTTTTTATCTAATTTTATCCCCTGGGTAAAAACTTTTTTACCGCGGGCAACACCGCGGGCGTAACATTTAACAAAAATTGAAATTCATATCTTCAATATATAGAGTTGAAATTCCTTTACAAATGAAAATATGAGAAACATTACAGAAATAAAATGAAGGTAAATATAAAATTTTACCAAGAGCACCAACAAATTTAAATAATAGGGTTCTTTGAAATAAAAATAATTGTGTACTATTTTTTAACCCCCGACGCAAAAACGACGGAGTGTTATTAGTTTGACGTGTCTGTCTGTCTGTGCGTGAGTCTGTGGCATCGTGGCTCCCAAACGGATGAACGGATTTTGATTTAGTTTTTTTTGTTTGAAAGTAGAGTTAGTCGAAAGTGTTCTTAGCCATGTTTGGTGGAAATCGGTCCAAGATGGCCGCCGCTACAAAATGGTGGATTACTTTTTTTCTCTACGCTCAATATGGGTATCAAATGAAGGCTTAACGCATAGAATACAACGCACTATCTCTCTGGAGGGGCGTTGGTATCTGCAACACAGTTGTTTTAACTAAAGCAGGTATCATCGTTTTCCATTGTACTCGGTGACTGTATTTTGGTTTGATAAATAAAGTTTCTTATTATTATTATTTTTTGTTTGTCAACCTTTAGGTATCTTGGGCCAATAGTGTCCCGGTCCTTTGGTAGGCGTGCGTGGGGCCGAAGCCAACTATTATTATTATTATTACTATGATAAATTTAAAATCCAAGATGGCCGCTTGCGTTGGGGGTTTTTAAATTTTAATTTAATTCACTTGTTATTAATTATAGGTTCGCCTTAGACCACGATCTCGCGTGTCATGCGATGATGTAGATGATAGCAGACTAAACCTAGAACCTAGGCGACCTAGGACCTAGGCGGGATCTTGGGTTTCACGAAACATCGTGCCGGAACCAGTAAAACGAGTGGAAAAACGACGCATAACTAATTATAGTCATTAATGCGGTGGTATTCGAACTCGGTGATCCAGAATTAAATATGCACCACATAAATTCTTGGCCACTACAGCACCTTTCAAAATACTTTTTAAAATGAAAATTTCTTTACGCCTTCTAGGTTAAATATGCAACCATCAACGACCGCGAGATCGTGCTCAAAGGCTAACCTATAATATTTAAAAAAACTGACAGACAGACGGACGGATAGCGAAGTTTTAGGGTTCCGTTTTTACGGTATGGAACCCTAAAATAAAGGTAAATATAAAACACGTTCACAAAATAATTTCCCGTGTTTTGTGGAGCCTCCAGTAATTGATAAGGTTCTTACAAATGTAAACAGCCTGAATTTGTATGGATCTTCATTAAAAGGTCAAATAAATGATGAAAAAATTTCTTTCAAGTCGCTCTTTTGTCCGTTGGCAAGAAAATAACGGTTGTTTCATGGTATAAGGTAGTATTATAAGGCTTCGGCGGTCGCTAGTTACCACCCACTGGACAAAACCGTACTAAGTGGTCACAGGGAAGCCAGGGAGGTATTTATCCCGACTTGTAGGTTTAGTGTGCTACCATCTAACACTACGCGAGATCGTGCTCGGGTAACTTACAACGTTTTTTTTTTGTTTTACGAGTATATTTTTCAAATATTTTTTAAGCGCCTATAAGAAAATGATCATTGTTTCTGTACCAAATTATGCATTGATATATAATAATAAACCTTAGTTTTGAATCACATCAAAATCCGTTGCGCAAAAAGATCTAAACATACATAAAGACAGACAGATGGAAAGCGAGTTTGTTTTAAAATGTATTAATTTTGATTAGTTTAGTCTAGTGAAATTACTGGGCTAAAGAGTCTTAACATCTTATGACTCTTGAGTAAGAAGCGTTGGTGCAGTGTTCCTAGAATTTCACATCATTGTGAAATCCTAAGTAGCACTGCACTAATAATGGGCAGCGTTATCTCTTAATATCAGGAGAGCGTCTTGCTCGTCTTCTACTTCATAACATAGAAAAAAAAGTTTGCCATATCTAAAGTACAAAAGCTGTGTACATCTATTTCACAATAGTTGGTAGACATTCGTAGCACGTCTCGTAGCACCCGCTACGCGCGTAGCATTGCTACGGCGTAGCACTCGTTGTGACAAATTGTTGCGAGTTTAACTATGATTTGTGATCTTTTAACCACATAATAATAAATTTCATTATTATTATGTTTTATATAAATTACTTTATTTTTAACCCCCGACGCAAAAACGACGGGGTGTTATAAGACGTGTCTGTCTATCTCTCTTTCTGTTTTTGTGCTTTAAATGTTGGGGGTTTTTTAAATTTTTAATTCAATTTACTTGTTAATTTAAATGGATGACACTTTTCGGAGTCAGTCTGTGAATATAGAAAATGGGCTCAAAATATAACATATGTAATTATAATATTACTAGTTGCGCCCAGCGGATTTACCTGTTGTACTGTAGCGTAGCCTATGTGTAATTCCATGGTCTAAGCTATCTCTATATCAAATTTCAGCTCAATCGGTCCACTGGTGGCGTGAAAGAGTAACAAACATACATCCATACAGCCAGACATCCATACATTCAAAATATCACGTTTATATTATTAGATGAAACTGCACATAATTTGGTATTCTTTTGACTAAGACTCTAGAATACATTGGCTACTGTTAGACCCTAAGAAGGTCCTCTATTACCACCCCTTTCACCAAGTGAAATCTATAGCCATAGGCGGATTTAGGGGGGTGGCCAAGGGGGCAAGACCCCACCCCCCCAGAAGCATTGTAGAGGTACGAATTTTGCACATATTTCATGGTCAAGATTATCGAACGAAGTTCCTTATCGCGCGTTGTGAAAGGGGGCTAGACGGAAAAAATTCTTACGAAAAGTTGTCGCGACACTTTTTGCTATAGTAAGCTATTGTAAGCTGTGCGGCGCATGTTTTTCTGTCTGTCTCTCTCTCTCTCTCTTATAGAAAGCAAGCCAGATATTTTCATTTCTATAGGAACTTCGTTCCATCCGGGTGTCCCTTGACACCTCTTAAGTTTTTTTTTCTCGGGGCTCGTAGCAATCTGCTCGCACACTTATTATTAAGGAGGAACTTTCTAACTGTTCAGAGCGAGCTAAACACACACTTTTCGTAGTAAAAAATATAATATTTTGCCTGTCTGTGCCTTGCCCCAAGAAAATAATCCTGGATCCGCCCTTGCCTATAGCCACAGTTAGTATAATAATAATGAATATTTTAATATCTGTAATAGTTAAAGTTGTGGAACTGGCGCCATATTGTAACTATAATAACACGAGTATTTGGCTCCATTGATTCACCTCGGGGGGCCATCGATTTACTTCTATGAATAGATTTGGGTTAAAACAAGTGTAATTTTAAAAATATATAGGTATATTATGTAACAACTGAATTACATTAAAAAAATACCCCCGACGCTTTCAAAATGTGAAATCCAAGATGGCCGTCGCTACAAAATGGCGGATTATATTTTTTCTTCTACAACCCCCTCAAATTGAGTATCAAATGAAAGAGCTTGACTTGTAGAATACAACGTACTATGATAAATTTAAAATCCAAGATGGCAGCCACCACAAAATGGCGAATGACACATTTTGAAAAAGTTGCGTTGGGGTTTTTTTTAATTTTTCATTTAATTCACTTGTAGTCCGGTCAATTTAGACCAAAAAATGAGAGTGAAGTTACATAAAGTCCCAACAAGCTGAATTTTTGTAAAGTTGTTCAAAAAATAATTATAAACAATGTCTAGAAGTTCCCCATCATTCCCCTGTAAGGAAAAAAATTAATTCAAGGTCAAAGGTAAAAAAATGAGTTTTTCGCGATTTTCAGCAAAACGGTAAGTTTTATCATAAAAATATCTTAGACAAAATTGTAGATCATAAAATTGTCTACAAAAAAATATTTAATACTTTTTTTTCTACGAGCCACCGTTTTTGAGATATAACGATTCAAAAAGTTGTAATCTCTTATATAAAATCGTTCGTACACTTTCGTGCTTTCAACGCACAGCCCAAACGGCCGGACGGATTGAGCTGAAATTTGGACAGCGTATTCCTTGGAAGATTTCATCGTGCAATAAGAAGCGATTTTTTGAAATTCCCTCAGGAAAAGGAATTATTCCCGAAAAACGTTTGTAGGCAAATCCGTAACCGATTACCCGATTGAGCTGAAATTTTTTAAAACGATTGTTGGGATTGTGTTGAGGAATATATTTTATGACACATTGAATAGTTTTTATGACACAATTTAACTTTAAAGAGGGGGTAAGGGGGGGTCAACGTTTGTATGGTAAATTTAGAACCGCTGGCCCTATTGAGCTGAAATTTGGTACAAAGGTAGACCAAGTCCTAAAAAATGATATGGGATACTTTTTATTCCAAAACTCAACCTCTAAGGCGGGATAAAGGAGGTCAATGTTTGAATACGAAATCAGTAACTAATGACCCCATTAAGCTAAAATTTGGTTTAGACATAGTTTGAGCCTAATTTTTTGTAGACAATTTTATGATCTACAATTTTGTCTAAGATGTTTTTATGATAAAACTTACCGTTTTGCTGAAAATCGCGAAAAACTCATTGTTTTGACCTTTGATCTTGAATTAATTTTTTTCCTTACAGGGGAATGATGGGGAACTTCTAGACATTGTTTATAATTATGTTTTGAACAACTTCACAGAAATTCAGCTTGTTGGGACTTTATGTAACTTCGAATGTCTAAATTGACTGGACTATTGTAACACTTTACCGCTCGTTCGCAAGGCACCTCAATTAGAAGAACGAGCAAGAAACTCGTAAGGATTGTGATTTGGTGGACTAGGTGGGTACTTCTACGGTGTCAGTCATTCTACCGCCTGAGCAGTGATATGTTAATAAGATCACACAATTACCACTTTATTGATACCACATAGAAAATAAATTTGAACACACAACAAAATTAAAGCTATAGGTGTACTAATAGGCGGTCTTATCGCTCAAAGAGACTCTTCCGGATAACCAGTCAATGATCCATCAATAAATATAAGGACAACCTGTTTTGTAGGAGTATAAGCGCCAATCGTTAAAGTATCCACGTCTACTGCGATATATTGTCTATGCCCCACAGTAAACTAATAATAATTATAGAAAGGTCAAAACTAAAACTAACGTACATTAATAATGTTCTATATTGTTGTACCGAACAATACCAGCGATTTATATCCGGAACTAATATTATTCACTAATAAATGAATTATTTGCGATTACATTCAAATGGGACTAACTGTGTACCGTGAATGACAACAAAGTAATTGTACAATAAATAATATCATTTTGTACCTCCTTATTTCCTACGCCATTTTTAGGCTTTTGTTGTCAACAAGAAATTCAATTCAAATTCAAAAATTATTTATTCATTACAAAAATTTACCACTTAAATATAGTTGGCGCCCTGACTCCTGGAGTAGCGTGAGCTGTGGCCCAAGAGTCAGTGCTCCCCTGGTTTATTATTATAATACAATTTTTGTTGCTTAATTAAAGTTAAAATTAAATTTATAGTATTATATTTTATCCATGCATAGAGAACAAAAATACTATATAGAATCAATAAGAATAATAATATATGAAGGGAATTATGAATTATTATTATTATTTGAATTGAGTGAAGCTCCAGAATAAAATTAACTAAGTATTAATTTATCGGTTTTGCTTTGTTGTCAACAAGGAAGCCTAAGGTATAGTTTCGCTTTGTCTGTACATCCGTCCGTCTGTCCGCGGCTTTGCGGAAAAACTATATGTAAGTCCTAGAGAGCTGTAATTTTTCATAGATAAGTGCAATAATAAGGGTAAGAGAACGGTGTAGAGAAATAATTCAAAATTCAATAACTTAGGTTACCTCCCGATTTAGACCAGTAATATCACAAGCTACAGTGCCCTCTACCGAAGCACAGTAATGTTAGCACATCACTGCTCAGGCGGTAGAATCTATATTTATTTTTGTAGCGTCCGTGGCCCAGTGGTCGTTGGTCCGGCTTAAACCGGAGGTCCTGGGTTCAAATCTCAGTGTGGCAAAGATTTTCGCCTGGACACATCTTATAGGAAACAGCCGGGACCCACAGTTTCGGAAGGCACGTAAAACTGTGGGTCCCGGCTGTTTCCTATAAGATATGTAGGAGGCAGTCGTCAGCTCATGTTGCAGGTGTAGTAATCTCGGCGACCTGAAACTGCAACATATAGGTTGGCCACATAACCTATAAATTGTGATTTGACTCTAACAGTGTAAGTAGGGTAACCTGTTCTGTTGGAGTATAAACCCCAATTATTATTATTATTTATAATTTTTTCACTGATTAAAAGCCAGTAGTTAAAATTTTAGGACGAGGAAAGAAGCTCAGAGTGATTCAAAGATGGTGGAATAACAGAGAATTATTAGAGCGAGTAGTAATTTATGTCGCAAACAAGAAATAGATTAATTTTCCTCGCTATTTGTCCAACTAATTAATGATCTCAGCCATCATTTATAATAACTGATATAATGTTGTTTGTTAGTACATATTTTAACCCCCGAGACGCAAAAGAGGAGTGTTCTGTGTTCTGATATATATAATTTTGCATGCCAGAAAGCTGATTGTAGCGGATTCATATTAGTCTATAATATTCATAAGATCTCTTTGTACCTACTTTCGCAAAATAAACAACTTTGAACTTTGAGTGTCGTAGCTCTGAAATGGGTGAACCTTTTTGTATGAAGTTTTTTTAACACCCGACGCAAAAACGTCAGGGCGTTATAAGTTTGACGTGTCTGTCTGTGTGAATGTACGATTTTTAAAACTATCGCGAGTGTTCTCCATAACTAAACTTCTTTTTAGACGTGAGTTGTGCCGTTTTTGTTTTTAGCTGTGTGAATGTGTGTGTGTGTGTCTGTGGCATCGTAGCTCCCAATCGAATTTTAATTTAGTTTTTTTTGTTTGAAAGTAGAGTTAGTCAAGAGTGTTCTTAGCCATGTTTGGTGGAAATAAATAAATAAATAAATAAAATTTATTGACTCAGAAATAAATAGGCACAGTTTACAAATCTTAATAGGCTTACTTAGTATCATGCATTCATAAACATAAGAGGCTTTTAATTTAGTAACATGCTTAATATTGTATATAATATTGTATATGTGTTTATTGTAACTTTTTCACGCCTAAACGGGTGGACCGATTGCGCTGAAATTTGGTATAGAGATAGCTTAGAGACCCTGGAATAACACATAGACGAACAACGGGTAAAACAGTTGGGCGCAACGTGCATAATATAGTAGAAGAACTGATAATTCTGTTAGGCGATAAGAATTGCGCGCGAGTTCACTAGTAAACAAGTGGCATTTAAAAAAACTTTTTAAAAACAAGCTTTTATTATTATTACCATCTAGCACCATGAATTACTCGTCAAGACGAATCAAATGAGCCCAAACTCGATGGGATTACGTCGTTTAATTACGGAGTTCCTATGGCCACTTTCCAGCTCCATCATCAGATTGGCTCGATGTCATAAAAATATTGCATTGTCATCCGATTTATACAAGCATGCAAAATTTCAGCTCAATCGGTAACCGGGAAGTGGATCAAATTAAACTTGCAAGATTACAGACAGACAGACAACAGACAGGTGAAAGTTAAAAAAAACTTGTAAATAAAGACATGCCTTACTGTAACAATATTAACTGTGACCCACGTTTATAGCGACCTCTGCACGTCACACAGCGTCACACTCGTGTCACATACGATGTCACATAAAAAGAACATAAACTTCTGTATAGTTATTTATTCTGTGACAATATTTTTGTTTTCTGTACAACAATTTTACCTGATATCAAAATCTTGCGGTGTTCCGAATAAGTCTCAATTTCTTAAGAAAATTGGGTTTAAAAGTAGCCTATGTATTATTTAAGCTAAAAACATGCAAAATTTCAGTTCATTCAGCGCAGCAGTTTAAACGGATGATGAAAAAGTAACAAACATACATTCACAAACTTTCACGTTTAGAATTTTTGAAGTGAAAACTTCTTTAGCGGCGCTGAGCACTTTTTTGTATGGGTAAAAACTTTAAAACTCGCGTCAGGGTCACGTGATGCTGATCGAAAAAGCGTAAGATCGAGGGGAAGGGAGAGGAACTAGTATCTCCCACTCTTTCTACCGTGCCTGAGTGTGCTGCTCTGTTGATGGTGTAAAAGTCGTCGAAATTATGGATGGAAGTTGATTTTTCTGAGAGATAAAATTTAATGTAATATATAAATAACGATATAATATTATAAATAACAACATATAAATTGTCATATTTGTGTACGATAGCGCAATAAATAAACATTGTATTCTACCTCATAAATGATAGTATTTTTATACTTATAATTAAACACAACGTTAATATTGAAGTTTTCACTTCTGCCGGCACTCCCGGAGTGCTACCTTTTTTTTTATTTTATCCGAAGTAAGAAGACGAGCAAGACACTCTCCTGATGCGCTGCCCATTATCAGTACAGTGCTACCCAGGATTTCACAATTATGTGAAACTAGCTGCGTCCAGCGGTTTTACCCGCATTACTTATTTACTTATGCTGCCTATGTGTTATTCCAGGGTCTAAACTATCTCTAAACAAAATTTCAGCTCAATCGGTCCACCCGTTTAGGCGTGAAAGAGCAACAAACATCCAGACATCCATTCTTACAAACTTACACGTTTTTTATATAAGTAAGATTCCACCAACGCCTAAACGGGTGGACTGATTGAGCTGTAATTTGGTATAGAGATATCTAAGACCCTGGAATAACACATAGGCTAAAGTACAGCTAGTAAAACCGCTGGGCGCAGCTAGTAATACAATAATTTTAAAACTTGTACTAAAATTATTGTCCTTCTGCAAAATTAAACTGTCTTCTATTTAACATTATCCTGTTAAGAAAAGGCTTTCAAACCAGGCGACCTACATCATCGTTATTACACCATTACACCAAGTTTACACCAAGATTACACCAAGATTACACCCTCATTACACCCTGTGATTACAGCGTTAAATGTTTAGGTGTTTAATGTTCAAAGGAAATTGAATTTTTCATGACGTGCTTTGTTTCAAGATGTCGTTTTCTTATATCATTTTTTACTAGCGGACCCGCGCGGACTTGGTAGTACCTACGAGAAAAATATCAGTATTTATTTGCTTTATTATACACAAGCTGTGCCCAGCGGTTTTACTAGCTGTACTGTGCCTATGTGTTATTCCAGGGTCTAAGCTATCTCTATACCAAATTTCAGCTCAATCGGTCCACCCGTTTAGAGGTAAACAAGTAACAAACACACATCCAGACATCCATTCTTACAAACTTACACGTTTATAAGATAAGTAAGAAGTAAGATACATTATTATAAACCTTCCTCTTGAATAACTATATCTATTCAAAAACCGCATCAAAATCTGTTGTGTAGTTTTTAACCCCCGACGCAAAAACGACCGGGTGTCCTAAGTTTGACGTGTCTATCTATCTGTATGTCTGTAGTATCGTAGCTCCAGAACGAAAGATCCTATTTTGATTTTTTTTTAAACTAGTCGGGAGTGTTCTTAGTTATATATTTGATGGAAATCGGTCCAAGATGGCCGCCGCTACAAAATGGCGAATTGCATTTTTTCCAGCTTTAGATTTCTTTTTAATTTTACTCGTATATTTCCTCTCCCTGCACGGTTGTTTGGAAGAGATCGCTTTGAGCGATAAGACCGCCAATTGATACAACTTTGGCTTTAATTTTTGTTTGTAAAATATTAAAGTAAAGAATTTCTTATCTTATCTTTAAAAGTTAATAGTTTTATTAATCAATCTTTTACCTCCATAATCACTGAGTTCTTATATGACCTCCTTCCAGCTTGAAAAAAAACTCGTAATAAAAGCTCCGAAATCCAAAAACGTAAAGTTTTGAAAGGTAAAACGGTGTTTAGTGATGTGAAAAGAAACCTCCGAGGGTGCGCTGAGAGCGTGTGGGGAGCTGATGAATGTGTACGATTAGGGATGGGACTATAACGTTTTTTTTTTAATTTATTTATTTACCCTCGGCGTAACGTAAGGACGGGGTGTTATAAAATTTTACGTGTATATCTATCTGTGGCATCGTAGCTCCCAAATACAAATATTGGGTCCTTACCTATGAAATTGGCGTTTTGTATAAAAGGAACACAAAGTCGTTTTTTTTAATTAAATTTATATTTATTCAATCAAA
This sequence comes from Hemithea aestivaria, assembly GCA_947507615.1. Taxonomy (NCBI): domain Eukaryota; kingdom Metazoa; phylum Arthropoda; class Insecta; order Lepidoptera; family Geometridae; genus Hemithea; species Hemithea aestivaria. The sequence goes on along the minus strand of OX382353.1, from coordinate 1,015,441 downwards.
GTATGTACCATTGCTATCTATGCACTTTTGCCATCTTATAGGTAATTCATTGAGCCCTTTCCTAAAAAACCATTCGGACGGGAATCAATAAAATTTTTGAGGGCGGTTTGGACTGCCTCTTCGGAGTTGAATTTTTTTCCTCGCAAGAAGTTATCCAAATTACGGAAAAAACGCTTCCGATTGTCGTACAGGATCCACTTTTCATCACAAGTAATAATCCGATTTAAAATACCTATAAACTCTTGAAAATGTTTATTACGATTTTTTACAATCAATTACAAGGGAAGCGTTAATTTTGACAGCTCGAAAGTGAAAAAATGTCGGCGCGAGAGTGAAGCTCTCGCATTGGCGCGGAATGCTGAGCAGTCATTGGCGGAGGTGACCATAGCCTAAAAAGTCTACAATCCCAGATGCGTTCCGTTTTACAAAAAAAACCATTAGTGGTGTTACATACCTTAATTATTATGCTGGTTGAGTAATGTAATGCAGCAGTCAACGCGCGTTTGCCGATTTGTTTCACTAAGTTCGTGAGGTACCCATCTTTCAAGCTTTTTCACCTTTCCTATTTGCTTCAAGTCCACCAAAATAGTTTTATCGCTTACACCGCAGCCTCCAGCTAATTCTGACGTCGTTTGCGATGGATCCGCTTCCACAATAGCCTTCAATTCTTCATTATCAACCTTGGTCTCCGGCCGTTGTTCTGTAGGTCGAAATTTCCAGAACGAAAACGTTGGAACCAGAAACGCACTGTGTTTTCTTTTGCAACACCGTCACCATACACATCATTAATCCTTCGAACCGTTTCTGCAGCACTAGTCCCACGGTGGAACTCATATTCGTAAATAACGCGATATTTCAAATTTTCCATTTTGTATAATGACAGACGCAAAGAAAAAACAATTAAGCGGGAACAGCAAAAAAAAGTGTCATTCGAAACACAAATCCAGGAATAAATAGCTGTATAAATTTGAAATTGTAACTCCTAGCCAAAGAGGAGATATTTGAGATTAAAGTGGCCAGTACGACAAAACACCAATTTCATAGGTAAAGATCCAATATTATGAACCGATTTCATATTGTGTAGTATTCTACTAATCAGACCCTTTTTTTTGTGACCCATATTGAGGGAGTTGTAAATATGTAAACCGCCATTTTGGTGGCGGCGGCCATCTTGGACAGATTTCCACGAAACATAGCAAATAACACTCTCGACTAAATTTACTTTCAAACAAAAAAACTAAGTCAAAATCTGTTCATCCGTTCGGGACCTATGATGCCACAGACAGACAGACACGTGATACTTATAACACCCCGTCGTTATAATATCGTCGGGGGTTAAAAAGAGTGTAAAATAAATGTGTGCAAGCAGTGGTTCCCATCCCTGGCAGTATTTGAGGCAGGTCAAGTGACGGCATTCAGTTTACATAATTGCAACCGAGACCTGCGAATAACACGCCACCACAACTGTAGGCAAAGAAGGCGAGCAACTTTTACCGAGGCATTCAATTCAATTCATTTAATGATTGCAAGAAATATGTGTACATAATAAGATGTTTAAAATAATATAATTGACTCAACATATTTCTTTCAGCATGCAGTTTCTATATAGAGTAGCTATTATATTATTTATTCAGGAATATTTCGCGAAAATTCACACACAGCCACCTAACCCCGAGCTAAGCGACTGAATTTAAAAGCAATTGAAGCAAGCAATTGAATTTATAAGGGTCTGGCTATGAAGTACACCAGATGACGTGAGTCTGTCCATCACGCCATCTAGCGGTTCCAACGGAAGACCAGCGTTGGCTCTTTACGCAGCATTTTGCTGAGTTGGGACCATTTTGTGGCATACATTGTCACTCTCTATTATGTATTGTGTGTAGAACACTCTTAAGCTCCCAAACCTCCTAATACTGTCAGTATGTAATGCATGTGTACAAATAAATGTATTTTCTTTCTTTCTGATATAAAAGCCTGAGATGGGGCGACGATATCCGGAAGGTCGATAGGAGTGGATGGAGAACCGAGTTGAGAGTTGAGTGACGTGCCATGGGGGAACCCTATGTCTGCTGGACGTCCTGGAGATCAATCCATCGATTTGAGGGGCGATCGTAGGGCTCTACTATACCTATTTTATATTAAAACTTGCACTGGGACCTAAATTGTAATATACCTAAGCATATGAATAGAATAGAACTTTATTCACGGCTATAAAACACAGACAAGTGAATTAAATTAAAAATTTAAAAAACCCCCAACGCAATATTTAATTCACTATTTTTTGGTGGCGGCCATCTTGGATTTTAAATTTGTTATAATGCTTTGTATTCTACTAGTCAAGCCCTTTCATTTGATACCCATATTGAGGGGATCGTGGAGTAAAAAAGTAATCCGCCATTTTGTAGCGGCGGCCATCTTGGACCACCAAACATTTCCACCAAGATTTCTACCAAACATGGCTAAGAACACTCTCGACTAACTCTACTTTCAAACAAAAAAACTAAATCAAAATCCGTTTATCCGTTTGGGAGCTACACACAGACACACACACAGATAGACAGACAGACACGTCAAACTTATAACACCCCGTCGTTTTTGCGTCGGGGGTAACAAAAAAAAATACAAATAAAAGAAACAGTTTTTCTAAGTAGAAACAAACTAAACTAAATCTATACTATTATATAAAATAGAAAACTGACTGACTCATCATCGCAGGGACAAAACCGCTGGACCGATTGAGCTGAAATTTGGACAGCGTGTTCTTTAGGTAACGTAGGCAGGTAATAAGAAGGGATTTTGCGAAATTCCCACAGGAACGGGAACAAAATGAAAATCTGTAACCGTTGAGTCTATCAAGCTGAAATTTGGTGTAAAGGTAGTTTTACTACCATGGAAAAATTCAAAATAGTTTTTATTTCAAAATTCCTACGGGAACGGGAACAAAATGGAAATTTGTAACTGCTAGGCCTATTAATCTGAAATTTTGTATAAAGGTAGTTTGACTACCATGAATGGATTCAAGATAGTTTTCATTCCAAAGTTCTTGCGGGAACGGGAACAAAATGGATATTTGTAACCACTAAACCTATAAATCTGAAGTTTGGCATAAAGGTAGTTTGACTACCATAAATGGATTCAAGATCGTTTTCATTCCAATATACCTGCGGGAACGGGAACAAAACTGGAAATCTGTAACCGCTAGGCCTATTACGTTGAAATTTAGTTGAAAGGTAGTTTGACTACCATGACTGGATTCAAGGAAGTTTTCAACCCAAAATGTCACGGGAACGGGAAAAATCTACAAGTATGTCTATACTCTATACCAATATGTATTTAAAGTGGAAATCTACTGATTCATCGTCGCAGGGATAAAACCACTGGACTGATTGAGCTGAAATTTAAACAGCGTGTTTTTTAGGTAACGTAGGCGACCGATAAGAACGGATTTTGCGAAATTCCAACGGGAACGGGAAAAAATGGAAATCTGTCACCGTTGAGTCTATTAAGCAGAAATTTGGTATAATGGTAGTTTGACTACCATGAAAAGATTCAGGATAGTTTTCATTCCAAAATTCTTACGGGAACGGGAACAAAATGGAAATCTGTAACCTCTAGCCTATTACGCTGAAATTTGGTATAAAGGTAGTTGGGGTACCATGAATGGTTTCAAGATCGTTTTCATTTTAAAATTCTTACGGGAACGGGAACAAAATGGAAATCGCGGTAACACCTATAGCGCTGAAATTTGGAAGGTAGTTTGACTGTCAGGAAAGGATTCACAACGGTTCTTCACGGGAACGGGAATAATATGAAAATCTGTAACCGCTTGGCCGATTAAGCTGAAACTAAATGCAAAGGTAGTTTGGCTACCAAGAAAGTACAAGATAGTTTTCAACCCAAAATTCTTACGGAAATGGAAACAATCTATGTCCATGCCAAAATTTAACGTGGAAATCTAACTGACTTATCATCGCAGGGATAAAACCGCTGGACCGATTGACCTGAAATTTGTACAGCGTGTTTTTTAGGTAACGTAGGCGACCGATAAGAAGGGATTTTGTGAAATTCCTACGGGAACGGAAATAAAATGAAAATCTGTAACCGTTGAGTCTATCAATCTGAAATTTGTTGCAAAGGTAGTTTATGAATGGATTCAAGATAGTTTTTATTCCAAAATTCTTACGGGATCGGGAACAAAATGGAAATCTGTAAACACTTGGCCTATTAAGCTAAAATCATTATAAAGGTAGTTTGAGTACATGAATGGATTCAAGATCATTTTCATTCCAAAATACCTATGGGAACGGGAACAAAATGGAAATCTGTAACCGTTAAGCCTATAACGCTGAAATTTAGTATAAAGGTAGTTTGACTATCAGGAAAGGGTTCAAATAGTTTTCATTCCAATATTCCCATGGGAACGTGTATAATATAGAAATTTGAAACCACGTGGCCAATTAAGCTGCAATTTAATGCAAAGGTAGTTTGGCTACCAAAAAAGAATACAAGATAGTTTTCAATCCAAAATTCCCACGGGAACGGGACTAATATGGAAAATGTAACCACTGAGCTGAATAGTTTGAAATTTGATGTAATAGTAGTTTAACTACCAAGAAACGATAATGGATTGTTTATTCATCCCAATATTCCTATGGGAACGGGAATATTAAGCTGAAATTTGGTATAAAAAAGTTGTTTGATTCCCAAGCTCAAGCGCATCGCCTCATTCTCGCTTCGTGCGCTCGATTTGCACATTGTGGATACTTTCCAACCTAACTAACATAATATGTGGGACTACACTAAACTCTGTAGGGTAATCTGACTGACTCATCATTATCACAGTAGAGACGAAACTCCTGAACCTAGAATGATAAAATTTAGAATACCTATCCTATAGGTTCTTTTTAATACCTAAACATATATATTTTTATTATCTTTTTGCTGAACTGATACAGTTGAAATTTGGCATAAAGGTATTTAAGTACCAGGAGAGGATGTGAAAAAGTGTTTATCTCAGATATTCCCTCTTAGAGGAGGAAAAGAGGGACATTTTTCTCCTGTATGAGTTATCTATATTCGTTAGGCCATTTTAGCTTTTTTTTTTACTTCTACAAAAGTTAGTTTACGTACCAGGAAGGACACAAAATAGCTTTTATCCCCGAAACCGCCCTTTCAGAGAGGAAACCAGGCATTTAAGAGTTTGTATAAGGAATCAGTATCCGTCGAACTGACGTAGCTTTCATTTGGTTTTAACCAACGAATTAGGGATATAAGTTTTAACACAATTTGAGTCTTGGGACAGAGCATAGGATAGTTTTTATTTCCCTGAAATCTTTGTAGTATAGTATCTCCAAACATTGTAAAGGCCGCGGCAGTGGCCGGCGAAGCACCAGAAGCTACTAGAATATTTTACGATAGAAATATCATAAATAGGATCACAAGTTGTAAAAGACTAAATTCATGTTAAGATGCGAATTTAATGTTCGTGATCATTTTCTATTTCTAGCAATGGTATTATACTAAATCCGTAGATTTGTCATTGAAATATTTATTGCGTAAGTCTTATTATTTTATTTTATTTTTTTATTCATAATGGCACCCGAAGCGAAGCGAGGACGGGCCGCTAGTTTAATTATAATTAACATATACCGACCTGACCGAAATTTTAGCATTTTCTTAGAATTCATTACAAAATTAAGTAAAATAATGCAATCCCTAATAAAAACAAATCAAGTTATTTTAACCGGCGATTTTAACTTAAATGTACACTCTAACTGTAAAGATTATCAAACTCTAAAAAACCTAATGCTAGAGTGTAACCTGAACCAAATAGTAACTATACCTACTCGAGTCACATCAACTACATCCTCATGTATTGATCTTTTATTTACAAATCATAAACAATTTGACTTAACTGTAGAAAACAATGGCATTTCAGACCACATGAGCCTAATATATAAACAACAAATTTGTCACAAAACTAAATTACACTCAAAATTAGAATACACAATTAAAAAACGCATATATAATGAACAAAACATCAGTAAATTTCAGATTGAACTTTCTAGAATTGATTGGAATAGCTGTCTTACATATAGTGGAGATATAAACAAAACTTATGATATATTTAGTACCCTTTTAAAAAAAACCTTAGATAAAACCATTCCAAAAAAACATATAAAAATTAAACAAAATAAAACTAAAACATATTTGACAAAAGGCATAAAATTATCATGCAAAAATAAAAGACTTCTCAAAATAGTTTCAGACCAATTAAATAGCAAAGTACTTAAATTATACCTAAAAACCTACAATAAAATACTCAAAAAATGTGTAAAAATTTCAAAAAAATCCAACTTTATAAATCAAATGAAAATATCTAAAAACAAAACTAAAACAATGTGGTCAGTAGTTAATAAAATTACAAAACCAAACGGTAATACAAAGAACCGCAAAAATATAAACTTAAAAATAAATAACCAGCTGATAGACACTCCAAAACAAGTAGCTACAGAGTTTAATGAATACTTCGCCTCGGTAGGTATGCAAACAAACAGTGCAACGGTGCAGGCTACAGCAGACCACTCGGTACAGGCTCAAGCCCACCAGCTCAACTCGATGTTTGTAAAACCAGTTACAGAGGTTGAAGTAAAATGTATCATACGTCGCATGGGAAATAAGCGTAGCTTTGGCACGGATGACTTGCCCCCAATGTTAATTAAAAAATGTATTAATGAACTTACTCCACCGTTAACTAAGCTCATCAACTATTCTTTCGAGGAAGGTCGTTTTCCAGACAATTTGAAAATAGCTAAAATCAAACCAATTGCTAAGAAAGGTGGAAACCCAGAAAACCCGGGTAGTTATAGGCCAATTGCACTACTGCCTACGATATCAAAAATATTCGAAAAAGCTATGGCTACAAGACTGTACTCTTTCTTGGAAAAGTTCAATATCCTTGATAATGCACAATTTGGTTTTAGGGCGAACCGATCAACCCAACTAGCAGTATACAACTATGTCCAAAATATCTATTATTGTATTAATGAAGGAAAATATGCTTTAGGTATTTTCCTTGACATGACAAAAGCTTATGATAGAGTGTCACACCACATACTTTTACAAAAACTTTATAGCGTAGGGGTAAGGGGAAAAGCATACGAATGGTTCAAATCTTATTTGCAAGACAGAAAACAATATGTAGAAGTAGATTATTATGACAAAACTAGTAACAAATACCTCAACATAATATCAAACACTAAAATTATAAATAACTCAATTCCACAGGGTAGTGTGCTAGGCTGTGTCCTATTTTTGATATATATAAACCAATTACCAAAGAGCATTAATACATCATGTGTCCTATTTGCAGATGACGTCTCCCTACTTTTTGAAACCACAAAAAACTCCAACTATACACATATAATAAATACATTCTTTGAGACAGAAAATTGGCTGCATCAGCATAATTTAGAACTTAATACATCCAAAACCAAAGTATGTCAATTCAAAACGTATCAAAGAGAAGCTTTAAATTTAACTGACTTAAATAATTATCTTAAATTACAAGAAACGGATAGTTTAGTTCTACTAGGAATCACCCTTGACTCCCAGATGAACTGGAAGAGTCACGTTGAGGGCCTCAAGACGAAGCTATCCCAGTTTATTTATGCACTAGGAGTTTTAAAACGCGGTACGGACTATAAAACTGCCCTAGCAGCTTACTACGCTTATGCTTTCTCTTGGTTTTGCTATGGTATTGTTTTGTGGGGGGACAGCACGGATTTTAATGACATTTTTATTTTACAAAAGAAATGTGTTAGGATATTAGTTAATATACAACAGAGAGACAGCTGTCGACCACACTTTACTGATAAAGAGATTTTAACCTTACCTTCCATATATATATGGCAAGCCTGTTTGTTTGTAAAGAAAAATCGCGAATACTTTAAATCAAATTGTGATCTAAATGAGAACTATAATAGACGAAATAAAAATAAATTAGTACTACCAAATACAAAATTAAAAATAGTAGGAAATAGCCCTTATTTTCGAGTTGCTAAAGTATTTAATCGGCTACCTGAGCAGCTTAAAGCTGAAACCAAATTTAAAACCTTTGCAAACCGTCTAAAAATGCTTTTATTAAATAAATCCTATTATTCAGTAAATGAATACATGAACGATAATAACATAAAAAACTTTAATTTCGGTCGGGTTGTTTCATTGTTGAAATAATGAAATAGCATTGTTAAAATATCTGGTTCTAATCTATCTACAATACATCCTAAAATTAATTGACATTCCTGACTAAAATAATTGTATGAATCAAAACATAATTTTCCATTTTTATTTTTCTCAATTTTCAATGTACAATTATATTATGCCATTATTATTGGATATTGCATTTATGACATAATGTATAAAAATATGACTATTATAAAATTTATAATAATGTAATCACAATGCCCCTACGGGGTTGTAGTTGAACTAAGCTTTATTTATATAAGACCTGTAACACACCTACAATGTGATATGATAAATAAATAAATAAATAACTAAGTATTAATTTATCGGTTTTGCTTTGTTGTCAACAAGGAAGCCTAAGGTATAGTTTCGCTTTGTCTGTACATCCATCCGTCTGTCCGCGGCTTTGCGGAAAAACTATATGTAAGTCCTAGAGAGTAATTTTTCATAGATAAGTGCAATGATAAGGGTAAGAGAACGGTGTAGAGAAATAATTCAAAATTCAATAACTTAGGTTACCCCCGATTTAGATCAGTAATATCACAAGCTACAGTGCCCTCTACCGAACCACAGTAATGTTTGCACGTCACTGCTCAGGCGGTTGAATCTAGATTTTAATTTTTTTGCAGTGCTTGAAAGCTGTTCAAATTTTAGGTTGACTCTCAGAGTGATTCAAAGATGGTGGAATAACAGAGAATTATTAGAGCGAGTAGTAATTTATGTCGCAAACAAGAAATAGATTAATTTTCCTCGCTATTTGTCCAACTAATTAATGATCTCAGCCATCATTTATAATAACTGATATAATGTTGTTTGTTACTACATATTTTAACCCCCGAGACGCAAAAGAGGAGTGTTCTGTGTTCTGAGTGTCGTAGCTCTGAAATGAGTGAACCTTTTTGGATGAAGTTTTTTAGGCTTCCATTATTACTAAATCAAATTTAAACTTCACAGTATCCGGTCCAGCGATCGGATATAATGACATCACGTCCGGTTATCAAACTAATCGGATTAACTTTAATATATACTGGACTATAATAATACTATCTGGGGGCACGGCAGTGCCCCCGCCAAGTCGAGCGCGAAGCAAGCACTGCCGTACCATCCTTTACAGGAACCATTTCGCCGCATTTTCAGGCCCCTATATGAGAACCTCTGGATAAGACCAGAACACAGAAATTTTCGTCATCCAGTAAGCTATAATTACATACTTAAAATCCAAAATTTCAAGTCTGTAGGTCATTAAGTTCCGAAGTTATGCGAAAGCAAAGTTTCGCATTTTCGACACTCATTCATTCACTCACTCACTCATGATCATCAAAATAGAACTAGTACTTCCCTAAAACTCAGAGAGCTGAAATTTGGTACATACTTAGACTTTATTGTATAAACCATAGAAAAACTATAAAAACATGCAATTTCGGTCTCGTTTTCGAGATAATTAATCTGCATAAATAACTTTGTAATCTCATATAAATGTATAGGATTACAAAGTTACATTTGCAGTCAATGGTTAAAATTGTGTAAAGCTTTTATTTACTTTCCTTTAATTGTGTAAAGCTTTTATTTACTTACCTGTCTGTCTGTCGGCCTTATAGTAACCTTTTTATAATATAGTGTTTCTACAAAAAGAAGTGAAATCCCACCAAAACATTCTGTAAAAAACTAGGCAAGTCTCGATTGAGCTACTTGTTTATCTCTAAAAAATAATGAATAAATAAATATTTCAGGACAATACACACAGCGCCACCTAACCCCATACTAAGCAACTTAATGCTTGTATTATGGTGGTTAGGATAACGGATATAATACTTATATACTTTTCTTTTGTAAATACATACTTATAATACATATTGAAAGCCACCCAGACCAGAAACAAATACCTGTGGATCACACAAATATTTGCCTCATGCGGGAATCGAACCCGCAACCTTCTGCGTTGCAGGCGGGTATTAGCCCACCGCGCCACAGAGGTCGTCAATGAAATCTAGACAAAGTCGTGCCAAGTCTAAGGTACCTTATTGCGATTTATTTATTATTATAGTTAATGTTGTGTGACTTGGCCGATGAAGGGTATACACGTTGGCACGACTTTGTCTAGATCGAGCACCTGGTATAATACCCTTGTGTACCCTTCAACGGCCAAGTCACACAACATTAACTATAATCCATACATATAATAAGAATGGAAATTTCTCCCCATTCATTGTGATCCTTTACTAAGGTGAACTGTGAAAATACGCATATGAACAAAACGACGCGAAAAAGTCGCTTGCGCGATCTAATTCGTAAAACATTTTGTCAATTTTTCCTAGGGAAACGTAAAATAAAATAATAAAATAAATAATAATCATTTATATCAGACACATCGCCCCTAATTTACATCAAAAATTCGAAATAAAAGTAATAGAATATAAAGTAAATTCAATTCAAAAAAAAATAGTGCCAAAAACGCTACAGACGCCATCTATCGGTGTGGCTGTAAACTTGTGGTTGACCTTTAGTTTAATTTGGGCTAAATTTGTAAATAGTTTGTGTCACTGGTGTGGTTAAACAACACCACCGATTTGAATAAAATTTTCACTAATACGTTGCAGTTTTCTCTACTTGAAACTTAGTGTTGGTTTTAGTCAAATCGGTTCATAAATAAAAGAGTTATATCAATCTAAAGATTCGCATATAAAATGCTAATAAACAAGAAAGGTAGTCATAGGAACCGCGTAATCAAAAGACAAAACCTCATCGAGTTTGGGCTCATTTGATTCGTCTTGACGAGTACTTTGATACTATATAGTAACCAGGGTCCGAAACGGAGCTGGAAGGTGGCCATAGGAACTCCGTGATTAAAAGAAAAAACCCCATCGAGTTTGGGCTCATTTGATTCGTCTTGACGAGTACTTTGATGCTATATAGTAGCCAAACAAATTAGAATTCATTTAAATTAGTAAATGTAACTTATTTCTCAAATGAATCAGCGCCAGCGGAAAATAATCTAATGTGCGCATGATGCGTGTAAATATCAGTAATAAATATCTTTTTGCTGCTTATTTTTAATTTCTAAAACATGTAAAATCATCTGAAGATAAATAGAAAAATTCATTTACAGTTCATTGTAAAAGTAAATTATTTTTCATACAAGCTAGCGCCACGGAAAATAATGGAACTAATGTCCTAAGAAAAAGAAATATCGTTTATTCTGCAAACAGTTTTAGAAAAGAAGTCCCGCGTAACCTAGCGGAACTAAATAATAGATTTATAATTACTGTGAATACTTCATTTATTATATATTTTTTATTTGTTAGATTAATTAAATATTATGTACCTATTTAATTGAGAAATTAAATATGAGAAATTATGAATTGTTAAAAATCTGTAGATATTTTAACTTAAAATCACGCGATTGTGGCGCTCCATCTAGGGGGATCTTTTGTAAAAATCACTGGTTATCCGGAGACACACAGACATAAAATCTGTTCACACCCATTTAGGCTAAGAACTAATACAACTAGAAGTACCCATATTATGTGTGAGCGTGACGGCAATAGGGAAAATTCTATGTGAAGAAAAAGGAGAACCTATTTTTCTTCCGTCCCTTTCAGCGTGGCTGGTTTATTTGTTTGTCACAAGTTCAAACTATGGTTCAAATGATTTCTTTGTGACAAATATACCATCATTATCTTTTATTTTTTAAGATTTTAAGTGCTTTCAGGGAATAATTAATGGTTTATGTGTACTCATAGTGGTAGTGAAATGGTAGGATGTGCAGTTTTGGGCTGTAAAAGCCGTAGTGAACAACATTAGGAGAAACTATTGCTGTCGCATAGGCGGGCACGCAGTAGTGAACCACCTGCATTTAGGCATACATCCAGACACAAACTGTCACGTTTATAATGTTAGTAAAATTTTGCAATGATTATTATAGAACCTTTTATCTGTGTTATAGATAATCATAGGCGGATTTAGGGAGGGGGGGCAAGGGGCCAAGCCGCCCCCCCCCCCCCCCGAGTCATTAAGCAAGCTGCTCGCGCACATATTATAAAGGATGTTTAAGCTTTAGGGGGGGGGGGGGGGCAGGGGGCCAAGGTACCCCCAGAAGCATTGTAGAGTTACGAATTTCGCACATATTTCTGAAATAAATTTTTTTTTTCGGCGCTCGCAGCTAGCTGCTCGCGCACTTATTGTAATGGATGTTTAAACTTCCTAACCGCTCAGAGCGAGCTAAACATACACTTTTCGTAATAAAAATTATAATATTTTTGCCCGTCTGCACCTTGCCCCCCCCCCCCCCCCCAAACCAAATCCTGGATCCGCCTATGATTTTAGGTATACACCTCAGTGGTAGAGTCCTTCTCACGAATGAGGTCCCGCGGAATTTTGCGGAACTAAATTACATTTTTTCGATAAATTCTGGACTTCATGCCATAAATAATTTTTCACCACTCTCGCACGAAAATAGTGTCTTTGGTCATCGATTTCAGTAAGCAAAAGCCGTTTTTGCTCTCTAGAGAGTAGAGAGGCAAAGTGATTTGAATTTCGAACACAATTTTATTGGCTATGAAGAAGTTGGTGTGTTCTGAAACTTATTTGTGTACAATTTTTATTTAACTGAGATGCACATAATAATCATAATCATAATCATAATCATAATCATCTTTATTGGTATAATAAATACAGGTCATAAAATAGTCAATGTAAATAATTATTATTAATTTAAAACATTTAGAATCGTCGTGTTTATATAATTATAAATTACAACGTTATTCTCTAACCATAGGATAAGACTATAGTAATATTATTATTAATAAATACTTTTATTTTGTTCTATAAATTCATTATAGCTATAGAAATTCTGGCTGATAAGCCAGCGTTTAAGTCTCCCTTTGAACAGCTGTTCTGAAGGTGCTTTAATTATATCATCAGGCAGTCGGTTATAGACCTTCGGTCCCATGACATGACATAACTTATCAGAGTGCGCAAGACGTCGTGACACTGGTGCAAGTTTGCCTCTGTTACGGGTGATAATATGCGATTGTTTGTCACCCAATTTAGGTATTGCATCCAAGTTTGACCGAGTTAATAGGGCAACCTGGTATATTACCATTGATGGTATGGTAAGGATCCCCAGGGATTGAAAAATATAATTTTTAATGTTATTTATTGAATTTTAACTTTATAAATTGTATTTTTTCAATAATATTTTAAATAAAATACTATTATAGAATAATAAGTCGTAAGTGAGTTTTTTTTTTTTAAATATTATTACAATTTGTTTTTCATAAATATGTCACACACACAAATTTCGAACGCAACTCTTTTAATAAAAATAAAAAAATACAAAATGGCGGGATGTAGAAGTTTAGAGTTTACAGTCAAATGGAGAATGCGTTGTGACGTCATCGATAAATGCCATCTTTGTCTCTCTCTTTTGTATGAGGTAAGTGAGATGGCACTTATAGTTGTCATTTTTCTTGCGACAGTGGTGTTCACAACACATTTTCCATTTGGTTCTAAACCTCTTGGTAAAGATTCAACTAAATATTTTCAACTTAAGTTGTAAACTTTTGCAAATTTCTATTTGTGATCTAATAGTCTGTTTAATTACAAAGAAATGAGTGACCCCAGTGATGAAGGTAGTTGTCTTACGCCAAAAAAGTTGAAAGAACAAGTTTCGAATGCCGAGTTCAGCTATTTGCCTGAAAAATCTAAAGTGAAATATGTAAAGGCGTACGAATCCTTCAATAATTGGCGCCTCTCAAAAAATGCAAAAACATATTCCGAGACCGTGATACTATCATATTTCATGGAACTATCTAAAACAAGAAAATCCAGTACATTATGGAGCATTTTTTCTATGATAAAAGCTGTCTTGAAAACGAAACGTGACCTTGAAATAGAAAAATTTCTGAATGAAGCACCAGACAGTAAATACCTCGCTTTAAAAGTAAGTAAATTGATACAAAAGCTAATTTATTTCAAAGAAAACCTATCTAACTGTACCTATCTAAAAATAAGTAAACTAAATTATTGTTATTTTTTACAGGTTGTATTAATTATTGGCATAAATGGTGCGTGCCGCTCAAATGAATTGTTGAATCTTAAGGTAAACGACGTTGAAAAGCATTCGGACAAATTAATATTAGTAAAATTATTGAATACAAAGACTAAAATCGACAGATCATTCGTCATTAGTGAAGAATATGTGAATGTGGTGGACAAGTATACGGCATTACGACCCGCTAATACAAAAACTTCAAGATTTTTCTTACATTATGATAATGGAAAAAGTAAAAAACAGCCCATAGGCATCAATAAAATCGGTGATATGCCAAAAACGATTGCTAAATTTCTTCAGCTTCCGGACTCCCATCTTTACACTGGGCATTGCCTGAGGCGGACGTCAGCAACACTCTTAGCTGACTCAGGCGCTGATATTACAGTTCTTAAACGCCATGGTGGCTAGAAGTGTAACAAGATTGCAGAAGGATACATCGAAGATTCTAAAGTTATTTAATATGCTAACTTTTAAAATTTGCGATAGTGGCGCCCCGCAAAAAGAACTCCTTTTGTGAAAAGCACTCTACCTATCAGTCACAGTTCCCGATTGAGCAGAAATTTTGCATACCGGGAATCGGATGACAATGCAATAATTTTATGACATGGAAGTGATCTGAAGTCTGATGATGGAGCTGAAAGGTGAAATTTGATAGATATATTATAATAAATAGTTTGAGTACGTAGGTATATGATAGTTTCATTTCAGAAAATTTCATTTTAGTTTTTTTTATACAACGATGTAAGAAGATGAGCAAGATGCTCTCCTGATGGTAAGAGATAACGCTGGGATTTAACGAAGGTTAAATTCTGGGTGCACTGCTGAGTCATAAAATGTTAAGATTCTTCAGCCCAGTAATTTCACTAGCCACAGTGCCCTCCTACCGAAGCACAGTAATGTCTGCACATCACTGTTCAGGCGGCAGAATAACTGACACTGTTGGGGTACTAGCCTAGCCGATCTCCTGCAGAGGAAGTCTACCCACGGTAAAGAGATCACCATTAAATGACGCGGAAAAAAGTCAAGAGTAACTGTACGGAATCAAGCTGTTATTATTCCGTATTTTTATTAGTTTTTCTGATTTAAATGATAATTTGATATATTTTTGTTTACTGTATTTAATCTTGATGTACTATATGTGTAAGTGGTAATTTATTGCCGTTCTAATTTGTACTGTGGTATAGGTATAACGATAGTTCTGGGACTTATCCCAGGACGTCTCTGAAATCTAAGTATTATTCACAAAAAATGTTTCATAATATTATTTACTAGCTTATGCTCGCGGCTTTGCCCGCACGGCAAAATCCTTTCTTAGCAGTGGTCTACGTCATGAAACCTTTCTATGTTCCAAATTTCAACCCAATCCATCTAGCGGTTGAGGCTGTACGTTATACAGATACATCAGTCACTAGCTTATTCTCATGGCTTTGCCCGCATGGACGGGTTACGTTTCATAATACCTACGGTCGTTTCAACTACGATCGATATAACTACGGTCGATTCGCATAAGTTCATTTCACATATTGGACGACTCGCTTACAGTGCAACTCGCCTGCGGTTGATTAAACTATGGGCATGTGAACTAATGGGCGATTCGGCCAATGTTCATTTGATATATTGGTTAATTCAACTATGGACGACTCACCTACGGTTTATAAATTCTTTGCTACGCGTGTTTTTAGTACAGTATTCAGGGCAAACCGAAATCTGTTGGTTAGGTTAGGTTTGAACAGTGACCACAATGCGCGAGCCGAGCGAGCGAAGCGAGCGTGCCGCGGCAGCGGCCGGCGAAGCGCCAGATATTTTTCTTATTACTGAATTATTTATCCTGTGTCATGGCATCTTCAGGCATTTTGGCATCTTCTTTCATCTACCTCATCATGGCAAAGTGGCATAATAAAAACAACACGTTTCTGAATTCTGTACTATAAACAAGTATTTTTTAGCTGTCATACCTGACTAGCAGCCGGAAACGTGATCTAAAAATACGTGAACGGTCCGTTAGTTCGGTCAAAAATAGGCAAATCGTCCAATAGTTTAATCAACCATAGCTCAATCGACCGTAGCTGAGTTAACCGTAGGCGAATCGTCCAATATTGATTTCAACCAATAGTTATTATGAACGTAGGCGAAACGTCCAATAGACATTTTGAATAGTAGGTGATTCGATCGTAGTTACATATTGGCAAGGTTTGCCAGCCTTTACTAATTCTACGCCCATTAAGTCGCAGAAAACCCGTGAATTGAATCCCTCTTTTCCGTGGAATTGGAAATCGAATTAAATGGTCTGTATCAAATTCATTAATATATGAATAATTTACTGTCACGCGCTACGAAGTGCGCGCGGGTCAGCTAGTAATAAATAAATCGCAATAAGGTACCTTAGACTTGGCACGACTTTGTCTAGATTTCATTGACGACCTCTGTGGCGCGGTGGGCTAATACCCGCCTGCAACGCAGAAGGTTGCGGGTTCGATTCCCGCATGAGGCAAATATTTGTGTGATCCACAGGTATTTGTTTCTGGTCTGGGTGGCTTTCAATATGTATTATAAGTATGTATTTACAAAAGAAAAGTATATAAGTATTATATCCGTTATCCTAACCACCATAATACAAGCATTAAGTTGCTTAGTATGGGGTTAGGTGGCGCTGTGTGTATTGTCCTGAAATATTTATTTATTCATTATTTTTTAGAGATAAACAAGTAGCTCAATCGAGACTTGCCTAGTTTTTTACAGAATGTTTTGGTGGGATATACTTTACTCTTATGTACTGTAAGACTATGATAATTATGAAGGTAGACACCGCGCTCTATAAATTAATTAATTCAAAGCAAATCATTTTATTAACCCCCGACGCAAAAACGACGGGGTGTTATAAGTTTGACGTGTCTGTCTGTGGCATCGTAGCTCCCGAACGGATGAACGGATTTTGATTAAGTTTTTTTTGTCTGAAAGTAGAGTATGTCGAGAGTGTTCTTAGCTATGTTTGGTGGAAATCGGTCCAAGATGGCCGCCGCTACAAAATGGGGGATAACTTTTTTTCTCCACGACCCCGTCAATATGGGTATCAAATGAAATGGCTTAACGCGTAGAATACAACGCACTATGATAAATTTAAAATCCAAGATGGCCATCATCTCAAAATGGTGAATTACATATTGCGTTGGGGGTTTTTAAATTTTTTTAATTTAATTCACTTGTAGTTGCTATAATTTTTTGCTAAAAAGTCACCATCACCCCGTCGTTTTTGCGTCGGGGGTTAAAAACACTGAAAAGCAAAAATTAATAATATTATAATGTTAGTATACCTAAGTAATTTTGAGTCTAGTGCCGTAAATTCTCTATTAGATAACTTCCTTATTCGCAGTCGGTTAAAGTGTTCAATCAGTGCAACTAGGACGGACAAGGAAGGAAGGTTGTATATCTTGGTAGAGAGTAGAGAGGAGGTACAATGTCGATAGTAATTTGAAGATTGGTTGATCAATATTAGAGCAGGTACTCCTGTGACGTCACAGGGTGACGAATATGCAGATAGACTACTCTCTACGTATATAGGTCTCTATATAGGTTATTGAGAAAGGTTATGAGATAGTTTTTATCTCCAAAATCACCGATTATCGTAAGGGGGGAAAGGAGGGTGCAAGTTTTTATGGGAAATCAGTAACCGCTGACTTTATTTAGCTAAATTTTGGTGCAGGTAATATTATAGCTTTACACTTAACAAGTAAATTAAATAAAAAATTTAAAAAACCCCCAACGCACTACGTAATTCAAATTTTTTTGATGGCGGCCATCTTGGATTTTAAATTTTATATAGTGGGCTGTATTCTACTCGTTAAGCCCTTTCATTTGATACCCATATCGATGGGGTCGTGGAAGAAAAAAGTAATCCGCCATTTTGTAGCGGCCGCCATCTTAGATCGATTTCCACCAATAATGGCTAAAAACACTCTCGACTAACTCTACTTTCAAACAAAAAAAAACTAAATCAAAATCCGTTCATCCGTTTGGGAGCTACGATGCCACAGACAGACACACATACACACAGACAGAGAGACAGACAGACAGACACGTCAAATTTATAACACCCCGTCGTTTTTGCGTCGGGGGTTAAAAGGATGTGTGATTCCCGGGAAATTATCGAATAATTTAAATTTTTAGGTATCTAGACACGCGGCAGCGAGTCAAGCCAAGTTCAAGCAAAGGAACTGGCGACCGCGCCGTGTGTTATATTACACGAACCGTCCAAAGCGCGTTTTGACGACTTTTTACACCCTCGTTATACAAAAACTATTACACATAGACAAGTCAAATTTGGCACATATACTTAAATATACGAACTATATCTCTGTTCCAAATTCCAATAACACAGCTCAAACGGTTATTTAGATATAAACATCCAGTAATCGGTGAAGTTAATACATACTGAGGGATAGATCAAAAGTAATATCCCAGTTCCAGATGACCTAGAAAGTTCAAATTTGGCATCCAGATAGGCAAAGTCATAGTAACAAAGGAAAAAATCAGAAACTAGTAAATTTTAATGATTTAATAATATTTTTAAATTTAATAAAAATTGTTATTTTTAAAGTATGGTAATTAACTTGCAAATTAAATATGATCCACCTTCCGGTTTCCGATTAAGCTGAAATTTGGCATGCATGTATAAATTGGATGACAATGCAATATTATTGTGACATGGAGGTGATCTGACGATGGAGCTGGAAGGTGGCCATAGGGACTCCGTAATTATATGACGCAACCCCATCGAGTTTGGGCTTATTTGATTTGTCTTGACGAGTACTTTGATACTATATAGTAATCAGGGTCTGATGATAGAGCTGGAAGGTGGCCATAGGAACTCCATAATTAAGCGACGCAACCCCATCGAGTTTGAGCTCGTTTGATTCGTCTTGACGAGTACCTTTGTGCTAGATAGTAATTAGTAATAATAAATGCTTGTTAAAAAAAATTACATGTTACCTACTATAAGTACAAACTACCTCTATGACTGATAATAATGGTATGCTAATTTTAAGTATATACTTTTGTTATATTGTTTATGAGTCACGATAAGGAGTAGATACCTAATACCTTTTCTATTCCACCTCGATCCTCTCTCGTCGGCGGAGAGTAGAGCGACAGTACCATGGCCGGTGCACCGGAAGTAATTAAAATCAAATAAATATAAATTAAGTTCTAGTAAGCCCAAAGGGCTTGATAATTAATCTATATGATAGGGCTTACTATGACTACTTCATTTCTGATATGCGTCTGGTATTGGCTCAGTTATTTATTACATTTGGATTTTAAGAGCTTTACGTGAGAATAATATTATAACGAATGGAGTAGGTATTATACCATCTTTATTTTATTTAACCTTACTCTTATCAGTTTTAGTATACTTACATACAATAAATGATAGGTATTTCGGACCACGCCAGCGCATTAGGTATACATCATTAAATTATGGATAAGTACCTACCTACTATTAAATTCTGTACAAAAAGTAATGATATCCTATCAAAAACATAAATGTGAAATTAGAGCCAAGTTCAATATTACGATATATGTATTATGTAGGTACCTATGCGTTAGTTGTTTGTTGACTTCAAAGACAAAAGAAGGGAGATCTAAATTGGTGCCAAGTTCAATGGTTAGTCCTGAAATATATTTATAACATAAAATATTCTATTACAACTTAAAATATTATTTCTTCTTATAACTTAAGATAAATATATTATAGCTTGAGATTTGACTTGGCTTGTTCTCATATTGTATTATGCGAAATATTATAATTAACTTGCCTACTAAAACTGTCTATAAAACTAGCCGCCGAACATAGGGCTCTTTCGTGACTGTTTTTGTATGCAGGTATCTACTTAATAATATGTTGTATATGAGAACAAGCCAAATTAGATCTCAGGCTATAATATATTTATCTTAAGTTATAAGAAGAAATAATATTTTAAGTTGTAATAGAATATTTTATGTTATAAATATATTTCAGGACTAACCATTGAACTTGGCACCAATTTAGATCTCCCTTCTTTTGTCTTTGAAGTCAACAAACAACTAACGCATAGGTACCTACATAATACATATATCGTAATATTGAACTTGGCTCTAATTTCACATTTATGTTTTTGATAGGATATTAATTTACTGTTGCCCGCAGGTTCGATAGTAGGTTATTAAAAAAATCATTTAATTCGGACTCGGACACACCGCCCATATTTCACACCAAAAATAAAATATAAATTAAATTAAGCATTTACCATATCATCTTACTAATATTATAAACGTGCAAGTTTGTAAGAATGGATGTCTGGATTTATGTTTGTTACTCTTTCACGCTTAAACGGGTGGACCGACTGAGCTGAAATATGGTACAGAGATAGCTTAGACCCTGGAATAACACATAGACGAACAGCGGGTAAAACAGTTGGGCGCAACTAGTGCATAATCTAATAGAAAAACACTGATAATTCTGATAGAACATAAGGTGCGTGTTCACAAGCAAAAATAATAACAAGTGAATTAAATTAAAAATTTAAAAAACCCCCAACGCAATACGTAATATCTCATTTAGTGGTGGCGGCCATCTTGGAATTTAAATTTATATAGTGAGTTGTATTCTACTAGTTAAGCCCTTTCATTTAATACCCATATTGAGGGGGTTGCGGAAGAAAAAAGTAATCCGCCATTTTGTAGCGGCCGCCATCTTGGATCGATTTCCACCAAACATGGCTAAGAACACTCGACTAACTCTACTTTCAAACAAAAAAAACTAAATCAAAATCCGTTCATCCGTTTGGGAGCTACGATGCCACAGACAGACACACACACACACACAGACACAGAAAGACAGACACGTCAAACTTATAACACCCCGTCGTTTTTACGTCGGGGGTTAAAAATTTAATAAAGACATGCCTTACTGGACAATATTGACTGTGACCCATGTTTATAGCTACCTCTGCACGTCACACAGCGTCACACTCGTGTCACATACGATGTCACATAAAAAGAACATAAACTTTTGTACACTTATTTATCCTGTGACAATATTTTCGTTTTCTCTACAACAATTTAGCCTGATATCAAAATCTTGCTCTTTCTCTCGAATAAGTCTCGATTTCTTAAGAAAATTGGGATAAAAAGTAGCCTATGTATTATTCCGGGATTTAAGCTACCTACATGCAAAATTTCAGTTCAATCGGCGCAGCAGTTTTTGCGGATGATGAAAAAGTAACAAGCACATTCTTACAAACTTTCAGTTTTAGATTTTTTTTTGTATTTATTATATATTTTGATTTACTTATTTAGCCTATGTGTGATTCCAGGGTCTAAGCTATCTCTATACAAAATTTCAGCTCAATCGGTCCAACCGTTTAGGCGTGAAAGAGCAACAAACATCCTGACATCCAGACATCCATTCTTACAAACTTTCACGTTTTTAATATTAGTAAGATTCCACCAACCCCTTAACGGGTGGACTGATTGAGCTGAAATTTGGTATAGAGATACCTAAGACCCTGGAATAACACATAGGCTAACGTACAGCGAGTAAAACCGCTGGGCGCAGCTAGTAATACAATAATTTAATACTTGTACTAAAATTATTGTCCTTCTGCATAAACTAAACTGTCATCCCTCTAACATTATCCTGTTAAGAAAAGGCTTTGAAACAAGGCGACCTACATCATCGTTATTACACCATTACACTAAGATTACACCAAGATTACACCCTCATTACACCCTGTGATTACAGTGTTAAATGTTTGGTGTTTAATGTTCAAAGGAAATTGAATTTTTCATGACGTGCTTTGTTTTAAGTTTTAAGATGTCATTTTCTATCTTATCTTTAATAAATAGGCCAAGCGCGAGTCGGGCCACGCACAATGTAGGGTTCCGTAGTTCTAGTAGATTGAATACACTGCACAACAGCATTTTGGATGATTGGGTTATGATACATGATATTAGTCCAATTTTTGACGACGATTTCAAATTTGTGACTGAAATTTCTGTATCAGCTCTATTTAAAAAGATATGACACATATTATGTTGTTTTCGTAATAAAACGCTATAAATGTAGAGATCATCATCGTCATCATCTCAGCCGTAAGACGTCCACTGCTGAACATAGGCCTCCCCTTTGTACTTCCATATGTACCGGTTGGAAGCGACCTGCATCCAGCGTCTTCCGGCGACCTTTATAAGGTCGTCTGTCCACCTTGTGGGTGGTCAATGTAGAGATGATCCTAATTAATTTAAGTTTAAGTTGAAAAACTCTTTATGTTATTTGATTTTCTTGCTGAAACTGAAGGCAGAGGGCTATTCTAAATGCTCTAACAATATTCAGCCATCATAATATATTCTCCGCAAATAAAAAAAAAATATCCGGATCATTCTCACAAGTAGCCTTGACCATGCTATATAAAATTATAATAAAAAACTTAACATGTTAGAAATTATGAGCAAAGTAACACTGTAATATGGTGATTAATTTGTGATAGCTATAACTCGTAAACAATACAACCATGAACAATTCGCTTGCGCGATCTAATTTTACTACTAGCGCCATCTAGTTATGCATTAATAAACTATAGGCTAGGTTAGCTTTAGGTATTCTTATTTATTGAGTTGGAACAACAGGGTTGTTGACAAATTGTTTAGTCCATATTGTAGATTATTAAAAATTGTTATACACGTATTTTTTTTTTTGTAAATTTGATAAAAAACAATGGCTTAGTCATGACGTCAATATACCAGATTTTGTGCATTTTGTACCGGATGCGAAAACATATAATCGTCGTTACTCAGCCAATTTTTATTTTATTCACAAAAAAAAAATACGTGTCTAATATTTTTTTATTATTTAAAACACGGACTAATTATATTTTGAATTTGCTGACCTTGCCAACTTCTCTTTTTTTCAGCGCTGATTTTACCGAAACTAATAATTTTATCTTAACCGCTATAGTTTTCCTGGAAAGTTCATGGTTGAAAGCATACCTCTGATTTTTTTCAGAATTTTAAAGCTAGTAGTTCAGATTTTAGAGGGGGGGGACGCTCAATTTTTTTTTTAAACTTGAATATCTTTCAAACAGAACATGAAATCGAAAAAGTTTCTTAGCAAACCGTCCTTCATTTTAAAATACCTATTCAACGATACCCCACACGATGGTATCAGCCAGAAAAAAAAAATCATCCCCATCTTACGTGTACGGGAGGTAGCCTAAATTAATTAATTAAAAATTATTTTTTGTCACCGTTCTCTTACCCTTATTATTACTTACCTGTATACAAAATTACACTTTTCTAGGACTTATAGTTTCTCCGCAATGCCGCGGACAGACAGACGGACGGACGGACAAAGCGAAACTATAAGGGTTCCTTGTTGACTACGGAACCCTAAAAATGTTCATAACTTGTGTTGGACTTGTAGTGGACCTATCGTGTGTGGATTACGGGCGTAAGATTGTGTACGGGATGAGTCATGCAAATAAAACAACGAATTGCGGCGAAGGCTTGGCAATGACTAAATTATAATATTTACTAAATCGGTAATTACAGTCGCAACGGTGTTGACCTAGTTAGGGTTCATTAACAGGGCTCCACATTAACTCCCCCCTTTTTGAAAAAAAGAAAAAAAATGAATACAAGTATAGGCATACAAACCAAACAAAAAGTAAATTCGTAACAAAACAATAGTAAGTAAAACGTAAAACAATTATGTAAAAAATGTGTAAATTGACATAAAATAGTATATAAAGAACAATGAAAAAAATGTAAAATAGTTTATAAGTTTAAAAAAATAATATTGTCCATGTAAAATCACTATCTTCGCCTTTTCTGCTGATCCAGTGGTATTGTAAATCGTACCACCGGACGGATGACGCGACCTGATGTTGTCGTAATGCGCGTGTTAGCATTTTCCGCCAACTCCACATTTTTGTTGTGACTCGCTTGGTCACTGCTGCCTTTATGGTGTTCTAAAGGGTCATTCACCTCTTCTTCATTTAAAATATAGGCCGGTTTCAATCTATCTATTGTTATTATGGATGTTTTGTTCGGCATCTGGATCTTGAAATATTTTTCATGTTTTTCTAGGACTTTATATGGGCCTTCGTAAGGTGGGGTGAGAGGCTTTTTGACTGCATCCGTCCTGACGTACACGTGTGTACAGTCTTTCAGTGCTGGGTGAACGAATGTCTTGTGGCGTAATTCTAGTTCTTGAACGGGATCTGGTTGTAGGCCCGCTTTAAATCGATCTTCGAGTAGATACTAGTTCCTGGTAGTAAGTATGTGAAATCTAGTACTCTCGGAATTGGGTATCTGTCCGGTACAGTGATCACATTCAATCTTCTGTAATCACCGCACAGTCGCAACTCGCCATTTTTCTTTGTCGTCACGTGTAATGGACTCGCCCATGGACTCTTGGATGGTCTGCATATGCCGGTCTCCAACATCTGCTCTATCTCTTTCTTCACTCTGTGATATTTGTCAGCAGGCAGAGGTCTTGACTTAGAGTAAACTGGGTGTCCGTTGGTAATAATTTGGTGGACAACGTCGTGTTTCGGCTGTGAAAGAGCGTCGATTCTGGTAATGGGCCGACGATGTCAATGTGCACGTGATCTAAGCGCGCCGTCGCCGGGAACGCTCCGATCGGCGCAGAGTTGTGTTTGTGCACTTTGCTCTTCTGACAGGATTGACATGTTCTCGCCCAAGTACCGATGTCCGTGTTCATGCGTGGCCAGAAGTAATGTTCGTTGACCATTTTCTTCGATAATCTCACGCCAGGATGTGCTACGTTGTGCATAGCGTCGAATACTTGTTTTCGAAGTAGTTTCGGCACGTATGGTCGTAGGTTGGCTTTTGAACTCTCGCAGAATAGTTGTTTACTTCCGGATAGTCTCAGTGTTTTCCAGCTGAGATTGTTTTTGTTTAACAGCTGATCGAGTTGGGTGTCATTTCGTTGCAAGTCTGATATTTGATCCCAGTTCACGGTCGTCGGGCAGTCTATTTGTTCGACTCGCGATAATGCATCGGCTACCGGGTTCATGTTACCGGTGATGTGACGTATGTCTGACGTGAACTGT
The DNA here is from genome assembly GCA_947507615.1 of Hemithea aestivaria. Classification (NCBI taxonomy): domain Eukaryota; kingdom Metazoa; phylum Arthropoda; class Insecta; order Lepidoptera; family Geometridae; genus Hemithea; species Hemithea aestivaria. The sequence goes on along the minus strand of OX382353.1, from coordinate 990,037 downwards.
GCAATGAATTCGAGGTGACGTAGTCGCCTTGGGGCTATCAGTTTACTTGCGCTGTTTTGCTTTGTATTGAAGGCGTGACATAATGGCTTATGATCGGTGTATATGATCAGCTCTCTTCCTTCGACGTAAGGAGAGTTAATGTGGAGCCCTGTTAATGAACCCTAACTAGGTCAACACCGTTGCGACTGTAATTACCGATTTAGTAAATATTATAATTCAGTCATTGCCAAGCCTTCGCCGCAATTCGTTGTTTTATTTGCATGACTCATCCGCACACAATCTTACGCCCGTAATCCACACACGATAGGTCCACTACAGACTAAATCCACGGAATATTTTATAAGTGTACACATAAGTACATAAGTCACACTGTGTGTGTGAGTGTGTGTGTGTGTGTTTGTGTGTGTGTGTGTGTGTGTGTGTGTGTGTGTGTGTGTGTGTGAGTGTGTGTGTGTGTGTGTGTGTGTGTGTGTGTGTGTGTGTGTGTGTATGTGTGTGTGTGTGTGTGTGTGTGTGTATGTGTGTGTGTGTGTGTGTGTGTGTGTGTGTGTGTGTGTGTGTGTGTGTGTGTGTGTGTGTGTGTGTATCCGGAAGGAATGGACCGATTTTTTTATTTTGTTTTTTAGTTTCGTTCCAAGATGGCCGCCGTTTTTAAAATGGCGAATTACATTTTACTCCAGCTTTGGGTTTCATTTTTTAATTTTACTCGTATATGGTTGCATATTTCCTCTCCCTGCACGGTTTTTTTGAAGAGATCGTATTGAGCAATGAGACCGCCAATTGATACACCTTTGGTTTTAATTTTTGTTTGTAAAATTTACTTTATATGTGAAACAATAAAGAATTTCTTATCTTATCTTTAAAAGTTAATAGTTTTATTAATCAAGCTTTTACCTCCATAATCACTGAGTTCTTTTATATATATGACCTCCTTCCAGCTTGAAAAAAAGCTCGTAATAAAAGCTCCGAAATCCAAAAACGTAAAGTTTTGAAAGGTAAAACGGTGTTTAGTGATGTGAAAAGAAACCTCCGAGGTTGCGCTGAGAGCGTGTGGGGAGCTGATGAATGTATACGATTAGGGATGGGACAATAACGTTTTTTAAACTTATTTATTTACTGGGGTGTTATAAAATTTGACGTGTCTATCTATCTGTGGCATCGTAGCTTCCAAATTCCAAATACAAATATTATGAACCGATTTCATATTGTGTAGTATTCTACTAATCAGACCCTTTCTTTTGTGACCCATATTGAGGGAGTTGTAAATATGTAAACCGCCATTTTTGTGTCGGCGGCCATCTTGGACCAATTTCCACGAAATATAGCAAATAACACTCGACTAAATTTACTTTCAAACAAAAAAACTAAGTCAAAATCCGTTCATCCGTTCGGGAGCTATGATGCCACAGACAGACACACACACAGACAGAAACGTCACACTTATAACACCCCGTCAATATAATATCGTAGGGAGTTAAAAATAGTGAAAAATGTTAGAAAGCAGTGGTCCCACCCCTGGCAGTATATTTGAGGCAGGTCAAGTGACGGCATTCAGTTTACATAATTGCAACCGAGCCCCGCGAATAACGCGCCACCACAACTGTAGCCAAAGAAGGCGAGCAACTTTTACCGAGGTATTCAATTCAATTAATGATTGCAAGAAATATGTGTACATAATAAGATGTTTAAAATAATATAATTGGCTCAACATATTTCTGCCGTATAGAGCATGCAATTTCTATATAGAGTAGCTATTATATTACATTTTTCAGGAATATTTCGCGAAAATTCACACAGAGCCACCTAACCTCGAGCTAAGCGACTGAATTTAAAAGCAATTGAAGCAAGCAATTGAATTTATAAGGGTCTGGCTATGAAGTACACCAGATGATGTAAGTCTGTCCATCACGCCATCTAGCGGTTCCAACGGAAGACCAGCGTTGGCTCTTTACGCAGCATTTTGCTGAGTTGGGACCATTTTGTGGCATACATTGCCTACTCTCTATTATGTATTGTGTGTAGAACACTCCTAAACTCCCAAACTTCCTAATACTCTCAGTATGTAATGCATGTGCACAAATAAATGTGTAAACTCAGGAGGGCCGGCATCATCAGAGTTTACATCAGATTGCATCACACTGGGCGTGGTAGGGTATAGGGATCGCTGTCTAACAAATGAAGAACGTCAAGTCTTGAATCAATCCTCTTATAATTCAGATCCAGCTTAGCAACATATCTCGACAATTATAATGCAGCACAAATCTTGGTAAAATAGCGGTTCATCGAAGACATGGTTCGCAGACGAGATCACGTTCAAGCGAGTAGAACAAGAATGATCGTCCCGTCACCATTGACACGATGCTCCGCTAGAGTGACAGCTTTGAGAGCTACACTCTGTGTTAGTGGCCAGCAACATATTTCACGAAGGCGGCTACACGGCCATACTGACATACGACCGTCCTCGGGCGTTAGTAGTCTGAAAGAAACAACACCAAATCAGTAGACCATCCGCTCGTCCATCCTGACCTCGCTATAAGAAAACATGCTCCGCCAGATTGACAGCTTTAAAAGCCACACTTTATGTTGGTGGACAGCAACATTATTCACTAAAACGTCTCTACTCGGCCATACCGACGTACGACCGTCCTCGGGCGTTAGTAGTTTGAAAGAAACAACAACAAAAAAATCAGTAGACCATCCACTCGTCCACCTGACATCTCTAAAAAAAAAAATTTGAATCAAACTCTCAGTGGTATTAGCACAGGGTGGACATGAGCGCCTTTAGTGTTTCTTTTGCGTGAATAGGTTTCATTGGCTTCAATCCAACACACACTTTTTATACAATGCACACACAACGCTTTATTGAAATACCATTTGAAAAAAAAAATGGTCAAAAATCAAAATGGCTGTGAAGAGCCATTCGTACAACTTAGTCTTCCTAGCCCCACGAGGAGGGCGGCAGGGGAAGGAGAGTCTTGGGACTAGACCCTCTGCTCTGACTGCATCGCTTACAGCTAATTGCCTCTGAGTATCTGGCGGCCGCCCGTGTTGCAACCGTTACCGGGCGCCTCACGGCAGCTCTGCTCTCTGAGGCGGACCTACGTTCCTGCATACCGTCATTCTCTTTGAGTATGTCCCGCGGCAGAGGGCGCCTCTGGGGGACTCCGGGGAAAATATCAAGAGCCACCACGCTTGATAGTAATCAAACTCTCTAGTGAGACTAGAAATGACAAAAAGGCGTATCCATATGTTTCTCTAAATTTGCGGGGAAACTCAGGACTCTCTTTTATCTCTACATTCTCTCTTCGTTCTCTCTCTATTATTTCTACTTTCTCTATATTCTCTCTCTATACTCTTTTAAATACAGCAAACTAAAACCATCTCTACATTTAATTGAGCTAGATCATCTCTTCAACTAATTTGGCAACGGGTCTGGGTTGGACTACTGAACACAACTGAAACTAGTTCTAGCAACTGTCGAAACAACACATCTGGAGTGGACTAATGAATTCTCTAAACAATCTCTTGCGGATGTAACCCGGATAATACTGCTTGATCAAGATAAACTACACATCTGGACTGACTTCTTAGATCAGGCTCGATTCTACACATCTGGACCGGACACTCCGAACAGGCTCGATTCCATCTGGACCGGACACTCCGACCAGGATCGACTCTACACATCTGGACCGGACTCTCTCCGACCAGGCTCGACTCTACACATCTGGACCGGACTCCCTCCGACCAGGCTCGACTACAGCAATTTTAAAATATCCAGCTGAACCGTACTAGTGAATCTAATCATGTAACATCTAGTCAGAATCAGGAGTTAGCGTAATGAAAACACAGCAGCAAAAAAAATCGCATAAACTAACACACAAACAAACTACACACATAACATTTATTGTCTGCCAGCAGCGCAGGACAGACATGCTGTTCTAATAATTGTAAACCGTATTATTCTATTATTCTGTAACCATGTTTGATACAATAAAATTACTTTACAAACCACGTAGACACACAAATTCAACGATAAAGACTACATAAAACACGAACACGAACTACAAATACTCTTCTTTTATCTCATGCAAGAAAGACGATTTGCTATCGAACAATAAGGCAACTGACTCACCAGATTTTTTTGGTTTATGTTATTTTTTTTCTCCCATCATTTTTACCTCTCTCTCTCTTTGTCGATTCTCTCATTGCCAAAACAAACTGTTTCCATTTGTACTGACTGACCACATTTATAGCTGATGACAGTAATTTTGTTCCTTGAACCAACTATCCCCAATCTCCCTTCCGCGTTGAACTTGAAGTGTTGCGATTTTGTTCCACATTCCTCACGTCGCTTTCCACGTTCGGTGATACTATGATCAGATATCCTCACAACCTTGACATCATCAGGTTCGTTCAGGGCATGCATCAGAATTGACAAAAAAAAAAACCTTGGAATTTCATGACAATAAAAAGTCAACTGGACATTGTCATAAATTTTCTTTGCAACGCTTGCTCATTTTATTTCCAGGTTCTTCGCTTCATCTTACAAATCGTTCATCCCACTTCTGATGTAAACTCAGGAGGGCCGGCATCATCAGAGTTTACATCAGATTGCATCACACTGGGCGTGGTAGGGTATAGGGATCGCTGTCTAACAAATGAAGAACGTCAAGTCTTGAATCAATCCTCTTATAATTCAGATCCAGCTTAGCAACATATCTCGACAATTATAATGCAGCACAAATCTTGGTAAAATAGCGGTTCATCGAAGACATGGTTCGCAGACGAGATCACGTTCAAGCGAGTAGAACAAGAATGATCGTCCCGTCACCATTGACACGATGCTCCGCTAGAGTGACAGCTTTGAGAGCTACACTCTGTGTTAGTGGCCAGCAACATATTTCACGAAGGCGGCTACAAATGTATTTTCTTTCTTTCTGATATAAAAGCCCGAGATGGGGCGACGATATCCGGAAGGTCGGATAGAAGTGGACCGAGAACTGAGTTGAGAGTTGAGTGGCGTGCCATGGGGGGGCCTGTGTCTGCTGGACGAACGGGGGATCAATCCATCGATTTGAGGGGGCGATCGTAGGGCTCTACTATACCTATTTTATATTAAAACTTGCACTGGGACCTAAATTGTGATATACCTAAGTCTTTGAATAGAATAGAATAGAACTTTATTCACGGCTATAAAACACAGAAAACAAAAAAAATACAAATAAAAGAAACAGTTTTTCTAACTAGGAAAAAACTAAACTAAATACAATCTAATAATTATGTAGCCACAAAATGGTGCCACGGTCGGCATGAGCGTAGTCAGTCATAAGCTCAGAAGGCCTATTGGCTAATTCTCACCCACTACGATTGATGACAACTTCAATGTACATTGCTGCATTTGTTATTTGACTAATATTAATGAAGAAGTTTAAGCAAGTAATGTACACAATTTTTTCTACGGATTCTAGTGTTTTACATGTCGTTTGGCCCTCTGGGTGGGGCAGCAGTCCTAAATAATATTATGTAACAAGCAAACTACCTCGGTTAATTTTTTCATACAAAAAGATCACTTTCTATGACAGAGACAAACGGACAGACGGACGGTGGAGTCTGTCTATTAAATATGTGCGATCGGCTTATTTCGAGCGCCAAGAAAATTCGAAATAACAGGTCTACCACGCCCATGACGGTCGGGGGTATTTTTTAAAAATGCTTTCATGTTTAACAATATTTTAATATTCTACCACTTTCTACCACGTTCGAAAAGCACCTGTGGGAAGAACGTGCAAGAAACTCACAGGGATTGTAGTCATCCTTCTGTAGCGCTAAATGCTCGGGCAGTATGTTAGGCACAGTAGCGGTAGTTTCGTGAGTAATTACCGAAAGAAACCTTTCAATTAAGGCTTCTAGGGGTCTCTAGTCGCAGTCTTTACGACCTACATTCTGAAGTCCTTTCATACCACGTTCAATACAGTGCTTTTACGCGCTAAATGTGAAGATTGCTTGAAGATTTTCAAAATTAAACATTTTTGGTCACATACAATTTATTTTCACAAGCTTTTATTTACTTGCATCTGTCTGTTGTCTGTCTGTCTGTCTGTAATCAAATCTTTCAAGTTATATTTGATCCACTTCCCGGTTTCCGACTGAGCTGAAATTTCGCTTTGTCTGTCCGTCTGTCCGCGGCTTTGCGGAGAAAGTCCTAGAAAGAAGTCCTGAAATTTTGCACAGAGGGAGGCAATGATTAGGGTTAGAGAACGGTAATAAAAACTCAAAATTACTTAGGTAAACGAACAGTAATATAATGTTTTTTTGCTTTTCAGTGTTTTCGTTGGCTTAATATTTTATTTTTATTTTACAATTTTTAGTGCGTATATTCTTGCAACTTTAAAACAAAAAGTAATTTAGTAAACCGTCCCTCGCATCGTTCAAACACTTGTTTTAAATAGTTTTGTTTAAATATTCTAAAGTTTACTTTTGTTTGGAGTGGTTTTAACTTAATTATAATTTGTTAAAACAGAAACAATTCTGTTACCTTAGATATGATTTTTTTATAGAACGAAATAAGAAAACGAGCAAGACGCACTCCTGATGGTAAGACATAACGCTGCCCATAACCAGTACATATAATCAGTACAATGCCACCCAGAATTGCACAATGATGTACAATTCTAGGTGCACTACACCAACGATTCTTACTCAAGAATCATATATAAGATTTTATTACTGGCCTGAACACTCTTAACATTATATTTATGACTCTTCAGTAAGAAGCGTTAGTGCGATGCACCTAAATTTTCACATTATTGCGAAATTCTGGGTAACACTGTACTTTATGTTATAATTGGTGTTTATACTCCAACAGAACAGGTTACCCTACTTACACTGTCAGAGTCAAATCACAATTTATAGGTTGTGTGGCCAACCCATATGTTGCAGTTTCAAGTTACAATGACTGCAACATGACCTAACGACTGCCTCCTACATATCTTATATGAAACAGCCGGGACCCATGGTGCCACGTGCCGCGCCGAAACACGGTAGCGTCCAGGCGAAAATCTTTGCCACACTGAGATTTGAACCCAGGAGCTCCGGCTTACAATCTAGACCAACGACCATTGGGCCACGGACGCTACAATGTGGCTATTATGTGGACGTATTATCACGTTGGCCACAATAAATTAGTAGACATATTTAATGGCACATGTTCCAGCGCGTGTTGTATTAAAGTAATTAACATTGTTTGTAACGCTGCGATCATATTTCATTACGACACAGAATATGGAATACAGAAGGTTAATTAATTTTTTTTTTTTTAATGGCAATTGCCTTTATTGATAAAACAATACTACAGTACAGCAGTTGAGAACACTTTTGGGTGAATCCTGAGAGACAAAATTTTACGTGTCTTTGGGAATAAACTACCCGTTACATAAAAATTCTACCCAAAGGTATTTTTTTTCTGATAGTTTAAGGTTTAATCTACTTAATGCAAGATAAACATCAGCTTAAATTTAGCTGCAAGTACCTGAAAAAAATCTAAAAACCCTAAAATTTGATTACCGTGGGGTGTCCCTTACACATTTTTGGAACAAAATATATTTTTTACACTAACTTATAATAGGAATTTAATTAATTGCTGTGATCTAAGCCGTAAAGGGTGAACTGTTATATGATTTAAAAAATACGCGAAGGCTGTACTCAGCGAAGTTTATGAAAAAATAACAAATTTACGTTTGTCCCCGGACAAAAAGTGATTCCCATGGCGCGCGACATAACTACCCACATTTCACAAACCACAAGACTTAGAAGCTTGTACGCCCGCTGTTGGCTAAGTTCAATTGCGCTCTAAACATCATTTAAGACAGCAATACGTTGATTTTATTTAGTTTACATGATTATTATATAGACTGGCAATATATAGCTTTTTAATACGTTATGTTTGGTGTATATTCATTTGGATTACCGTTTTTAATCATTTCTATTTTATATGATTAGTATGTAGAGGTCAAAATTTAGATAATAACTTAGAATTCAAACAAAATTGTCTAATTTTGATTCCCATGGCACACTTTATTGATTCCCGTGGTACCAAAAATTGAAATTGAAATATCTTCTGAACAAAACAAGTTATAATGATGCCTATTTGATGGATGTACTTATATTTATCTGATATTTGATGTTTTACATGTAAAATTCAATAATACTAAGATTTAATATCTGCCACGGGAATCACTTAAATACGCCCGATCTCAGGATTTACCCTTTTATTAACCACAGATTGGCCACAAGCCAATCTACAGAAAATTCAAGTGCTCCAAACCACTGTCAGATGGCAGAGTGCAGTTAATTAATCTATTCTTAATATTATTATAAACTAGCTGCGCCCAGCGGTGTCACCCGCTGTACTTGACTTGAAGCCTATGTGTTATTCCAGAGTCTAAGCTATCTCTATTCTCTATACCACAAAATTCCAGCTCAATCAATCCACCCGTTTAGGCGTGAAAGAGTAACAAACATAAATCCAGACATTAATATGATTCCAATGTGTGTATGTCTATACGTTTACACGCCAAAACCACTGAACCGATTGAGATGAAATTCGGAATAGAGATAGTTCAAGTCGCGGAAAAGGACATTAGTGGTAGTATTTCCCACTAAATGAAACCTTTTTAACGCGAGTAAAACCGCGGGGCGGTAATAGTTTTTAATAAAGCGACTTTCTACTAAAAGCGTTTTTAGTAGAAAGCGTTTTGGATCTTTCTGTAAGCTTTCTGCTCATCTTATAAATAAATAAATAAATAAATAAATAAAACCCTAACTCAGACACAAATTAAGGAATGAAACAAAAAAATGTACATACGTACTATTATGAACTTTATGTTAAAGTAAACGTGAGATAATTGAATAAAATAAGATACTTAAAACTTTTTCTCAAAGGCTTACCTTTAATGAATTAAAAAAAAAACAAAAATAACAGATTTTATTTGACTCCCATACAATAATTGTGTCTTACTAATCATATAAACGTCAAAGTTTGTAAGAATGTATGTATGTTTGTTACTCTTTTACGCCTAAACGGGTGGACCGATAGAGCTGAAATTTGGTATATAGATAGCTTAGAACCTGGAATAACACATAGGCTACAATACAGCAGATAAAACCGCTGAGCGTAGCTAGTATGTAATAAATGTGTGTAAAGTTTACTGAGAATATTGTACTTTATCCTACCGCCTGCGCCAAACTTTGACTCCGTTCCCTAAACATTTAGCCAATCATTAATCATCGTCCAAACTTGTTCTAGCCGGCGCCCGACTTCACTCGTATCCTACTAATTCACTAACTCGACTTGTATAGCTACTAAACATGACAAACCAAATATAGGAGAAACTTTTTAAAGTGAAACTTAAATAAAAATTAAACAAGTGAATAAAATTAAAAATTAAAAAAAACCCTAACGCAATATGTGATTCACCATTTTGTGGTGGTGGCCATCTTGGATTTTAAATTTACTATAGTGGGTTGTATTCTACTAGTCAAGACCTTTCATTTGATACCCATATTGAGGGGGTCGTGGAACAAAAAAGTAATTCGCCATTTTGTAGCGGCGGCCATCTTGAACCGATTTCCATCAAACATGGCTAATAACACTCTCGACTAACTCTACTTTTCAACAAAAAAAAAGGTAGCACTCCGGGAGTGCCGGCAGAAGTGAAAACTTCAATATTAACGTTGTGTTTAATTATAAGTATAAAAGTACTATCATTTATGAGGTAGAATACAATGTTTATTTATTGCGCTATCGTACACAAATATGACAATTTATATGTTGTTATTTATAATATTATATCGTTATTTATATATTACATTAAATTTTATCTCTCAGAAAAATCAACTTCCATCCATAATTTCGACGACTTTTACACCATCAACAGAGCAGAGCACACTCAGGCACGGTAGAAAGAGTGAGAGATACTAGTTCCTCTCCCTTCCCCTCGATCTTACGCTTTTTCGATCAGCATCACGTGACCCTGACGCGAGTTTTAAAGTTTTTACCCATACAAAAAAAAGTGCTCAGCGCCGCTAAAGAAGTTTTCACTTCAAAAAACTAAATCAAAATCCGTTCATCCGTTTGGGAGCTACGATGCCACAGACAGACAGACACACGTCAAACTTATAACACCCCGTCGTTTTTGCGTCGGGGGTTAAAAACTAAGTTTTCATTATTATCATCTAGCACCAAAGTACTCGTCAAGACGAATCAAATGAGCCCAAACTCGATGGGGTTGCGTCGTTTAATTACGGAGTTCCTATCCACCTTCCAGCTCCATCATCAGATCAGCTCCATGTCATAATTATATTGTATTGTCACCCGATTTATCAAAATTTCAGCTCAATTGGAAATCGGCAAATGGATCAAATTTAACTTGCAAGATTTTATTACAGACAACGGGACAGGTAAAAGTAAATAAAAGCTTGTAATAAATACTTTTGACTAAAAGATTGCTTTCTGCGATAAGACCACCAATTGTTTACATTTGGTTTTTAAACCCGTCAAACTTATAACACCCCGCCGTTATAAGTTTGAGGGGTTTGCGTCGGGGGTTAAAAACATAATTTTTTTTATTAATTTATTCTGACCATGGATACCAGTCCTTCAGTCGAAATCTTTATTATAATTTTAAGTTCATTGTTTATTGGAGAGGATATTCCCTCCAATATTCGATAAAGAGTGGGCGTTTATCGAATCACATTGATTCATTTTGTGACGATTCTTGAAAACAGCAAACTGTGGAACTTTTTTCCATTCTTCGACAGTAAATCACATTCACAAACACTCAACGTTTATTAAACCCACTATTAATACGCGTTTAGCACTTATTGCAAAATTATTAACCAAGAAAGCAAAAAATTTCATCCGCTTTCCAAAAGCGCGGCAAAATGAATCTAAAAAAAACATAATTTAATTGCAATGTTGCCATCACATCTCCCTAAAGGTTGTTTTAATCTCTTTAATGAATTAATTGCACTGACGCCAGAGCCTCGTCTAGATTTAATTCAATATGGAGATACTCTCGCAGATTACTCATGTAATTACTTAGTTCCACCCCCGACTGAACGGAGGGGTGATTAATTTAAGGGAATATTATAAAAAAGTTAAGATATGTACAGTCAACTACAAAGAGATGTATCCATGTTAGTCTTACAAAATGAAGGAACTTTTAGTATGCAAAAATGATTTACCCTTCGTGACATTTTCAGTATCCACCAAATCTTATACTATATTCGATTCATTTTAAATGCTATTATTATGTATCACCTAAGGAAAAGTAGGGGGAAACATCATTGTTGCATATTAAACGAGTCGATGATAATATAAAGTTTGATTGCTACTTGAAATGTCACGAACCAAGGGTAGTTCATTGTGGCAAATGAAAATTTACTTCATTTTGTAAGCCTAACATGGATACATCTCTTTGTAGTTGACTGTACACGGTAAAGAGATATTAGAGTAATATGACTCCCTAGAAGCGGTTGAACTCAAGGTCGCGCGAGTTTACAACGCGGTCGACAGGGATCGGCAAGAAGCGAGGTGCCGAATACACGTTTTTATGCAGTAAGCTTCCTAATAATAGTTGTGAATTAGTAAAAATATCATAAAGTATTTAATCCTTCTTGATAACGCCTATTCGCCACCTCGCTGCCTACCGAACCCTACCCACCTCGTTGCAAACTCGCGCGACCTTGAGTACAACCGCCTTTTGGGAGTCACATTACTGTATTTCTCTTTACAGTGATATGTAGGAGTCAGTCGTTAGGTCATGTTGTAGACCACATGGTATATTTTATGCAATTCTTTACACTCGCCCTTCTGTTCTCTCTTCTCTGCTCTTCTTTGCTTCTTACTTCTGTAAGAATACGAGTACAATGCTCTCCTGATGGTATGAGATAACGCACAGAGCACCTTACTTAAAGAGAAGCTTCTTACTCAAAGAAATTACTGGGCTGAAGAGTCTTTACATTTAATGATTCTCAAGTAGGAAGCGTTGACGCAGTGCACCCAGAATTTTACCTTTGCAAAATTCTGGGTAGCACTGTACTGATTATGGGCAGCGTTATCTCTTAACATCAGGAGAGCGTCTTGCTCGTCTTCTTACTTCTCCGTATAAAAAAAACCATCAGGAGAGCGTCTTGCCCGTCTTCTTACTTCGTTGTATAAAAAAAGGTAGTGTATCCTATAATATGTAAGCTATAGGTAATTGACCGAAAACCGTGTGTTAGTTAACGCAACAGTGAGCCTCCCAAGTTACTCCCGTTAGTGGGGGTAATGTAGCGAAATAGAATTATAGATGCCGTTGAGGTACGAGTTCTCCTATAGAAAGTTTTACTATTTTTAACCCCCGACGCAAAAACGATGGGGTGTTAGAAGTTTGACGTGTCTGTCTGTAGCATCGTAGCTCCCGAACGGATGAACGGATTTTGATCTAGTTTTTTTTTTGTTTGAAAGTAGAGTTAGTCGAGAGTGTTCTTAGCCATGTTTGGTGAAAAACGATCCAAGATGGCCGCCGCTACAAAATGGCGGCTTATTTTTTTCTTCTACAACCCCCTCAATATGGGTATCAAATGAAAGGGCTTAACAAGTAGAATACAACGCACGATGATAAATTTAAAATCGAACATAGCTGCCACCACGAAATGGCGAAATACAAATTTTGAAAGCGTTGAGTTGGGGTTTTTTTAATTTAATTCACTTGATTCTATTGAAACTGAAGAGAAAGAGAGAGAAAAATCTTTCTTCCTTCCTTTTCTTTCCCGTTCTTTTCGTCCCGAATTTACTTCAACAACAATCAATAAAATTATTATGACAACTCTATTCAGTGGTTACTCTATGGTTGGTTGAATTATTGCGGAGCTGCGTTTGACCAGCCATTTAGCCAATGGCTAATGTAAATAAATGATTCGGAAACTAAGATATAAATTATGGCCGTATTGGCAATTGACATCTTGTAAGAAATGTAACTATTTAGTAACGCCCAAGTCGTCCGTGTATACCATCGGATAACAAAAACAAAGGGGTGTTATAAGTTTGACGTGTCTGTCTGTAGCATCGTTGCTCCCGAACGGATGAACGGATTTTGATTTAATTTTTTTTGTTTGAAATTAGAGTTAGTCGAGAGTGTTCTTAGCCATGTTTGGTGGAAATCGGTCTAAGATGGCCGCCGCTACAAAATGGCGGATTACTTTTTTCTTCCACGACCCCCTCAATATGGGTATCAAAGGAAAGGGCTTGACTTGGCCACGGCCGAAGCCTGAAGGTCTTTTTTTTTTTTTTTTTTTTTATGTGATGATGTAGAAGACGAGCAAGACGCTCTCCTGATGTTAAGAGATAACGGCTGCCCATAATCAGTACAGTGTTACCTAGGATTTCACAATTATGAAATTCTAGGAGCACTGCACCAACGCTTCTTACTCAAGAGTCATGAGATGTTAAGACTCTTTAGCCCAGTAATTTCACTAGCTACAGTGCCCTCCTACCGGAGCACAGTGATATTTGCACATCACTGCTCAGGCGGTAGAATAACTGGCACTGTTGGGGTACCCACCTAGACGACCTCCTGCAAAGGAAGTCTACCCCCGGTAAAATCATCAGGTCATGTTTTTTATAAGTTTTGATTAAATAATTTTAAGAACAACATTTGAACAAATACAAAAACAAAATTAACTCAGCAAAGCTTTAATTAAAAACACATATCGGCAGCTTAGATTATAGCTACTTAGTTTAGACGCCACATAGTCAAATTCGGTGGACCAGAGACGGAAGTGGCGCCTCTCTTGTGTAACGCAGGCAACATCGCATTTTCGTGATCGGTTGACAAGTAAAGGGGAGTGACGGGAAGTGACGTTAGCCAATGAGAGTCGAGTAGTTGCACGGTCGTCCGCTAGGGGCGCTGTTGTGAGCGAGCGGTAGGGCGGACGGGCGTGAGGTATTATATTGAGCTGTGTAGACGACGGAGACTCACTTTACGTTTGGCTGGCGGCTGGGACGGTCACCTTACTTCGGGACGGCAACTCGAACGGAGGTTATGTTCGAACGGTGACTCGGATTGTCACTATACGGTTTGGGTATCGAATTAGTTATCGAAGCGTTCGTAGCTTTGCGGAACACTCGGTCCCCGTTAATATTGTGTAATACTGAGTAGTGTTATATCATCCCTAATCACATTGTAATGTAACTGTTTGCAAGTGTAATAAAACTAATCATATTGTGGTGTGATGTCTTATTCTCTTCATCCATTATATCCACGCTGTAAACCATGCCTGAGGGGCTCCAGAATGAGCGACAATAGAGTGACAGTGACACATATAGGCTACTACGCTAAGCGCCCGGCATCCTGTCCCGACACACATATAAAACGAAGGCACAATTTTCACAAAAATCTCTAAAAACTAAGATTTATAAAACTGCAATTTCAACAAACTCCCGCGAAATGTTCTCGCAAATCCAGAAAGTTCGCTAACGACACAAAAAACCGCAGCCATTTCTCCACTTGACGCCTCAACTTTACTGAAAAACCCTGAAAATAAACTGCCAGAGTTAAATAACATCGTTTAGAACAGCTTTTCAGGATTTTCTCGCGATTTTCCTTTAATTTTTAACTTTTTTTTTTTTTTTTTATGTGATGAAGTAGAAGACGAGCAAGACGCTCTCCTGATGTTAAGAGATAACGGCTGCCCATAATCAGTACAGTGATACCTAGGATTTCACAATTATGTGAAATTCTAGGAGCACTGCACCAACGCTTCTCACTCAAGAGTCATAAGATGTTAAGACTCTTTAGCCCAGTAATTTCACTAGCTACAGTGCCCTCCTACCGAAGCACAGTAATGTTTGCACATTACTGCTCAGGCGGTAGAATAACTGGCACTGTTGGGGTACCCACCTAGACGACCTCCTGCAAAGAATGTCTACCCCCGGTGAAGACTTTTTCAAATATTTAAATTGGTGACATCTAGCGGAAACATTTTGAACTGCGTGCACAGCTTGGTTTTAATAATTATTGTAATCTGTCATTTTCTACTTGTAAAAGTTCCAGGAGAATAATAAAAGATGGCGCTGAAATAAAAATGCAAGCTAGATTAATATTATAATAATATTATGTTTGGTGATTATTTTGCTTTTTCAAAATTACTCCTTAGCGACACGGTTTTGTCGAATGTTGATTAGGTAATTTAGAAAAAGTAGAATTCCTAGTATGCTATATTGTCAAGTACAGCATACTAGAAATTTTATTTTTACGACTTGAATATTTTCTATTAATTCATACGAAATGATAGAAAATACACCAACTTTTACATAATTTATCTGAAAATGTAAATGCTGATTTATCTGGGGGCACGGCAGTGCCCCCGCCAAGTCGAGCAAAATAAGCGGCACGACCGTACCATCCTTTTCTGGAAGCAGTTCAGACCATTTTCGACCCCCTATAACTTTGTTGTGGAAAAAACTAGAAGCTTCAATTTTTAACAACCGAGTATGCATTGTATAAACACGATTTATTCCAAATTTTATTCAATTTGAATTAGTCGTTTAAAAATTATAACTAGTCAAAGTTTTGTAATTTTGTCACTCACTCACTCACTCACTCACTCACTCACTGACCGATCATCAAAAGTCTAAGGCACTTCTAGCAAACATAGAAGGTTCAAACTTGGTAGATACTTAGAGTTTATTGTATAAACCCTAGGAAAACTAAAAAAACATGCCATTTCGGTCTAGTTTTCGAGATACATAAACTGCATAAGTAACTTTGTAATCCCGTATAAATGTATAGGATTACAAAGTTATATTTGCAGTCGACGGTAAAAATTGCATAAAATCCCAATAATAATGCCATAATATATATGCCGTAATAATGTATAAAGCCAGAGAGGGATTATCCCGCCTTCTAGGTTTACTCTGCTCCCATCTACGGGCGTCGTCACTTAAAATCAGGCGATATCGTGGGCAAAGGCTAACCTATAACGAATAAAAAAAAAAACAAAAAGTAGTGAGATGCCACCAAAAACATAACTTGTAAAAAATACCAAGTCTCGCAACTGCAGTTCTTCTACCGTAAAAAGTTGTGAGATCCTTGTACTACCAAGTCGGTAAAATCTTTTGTGTTTTAAATTAATAGATTGACTTGGCAATCGCACTATTATGTTATATTACTTGAGAGATACATTGTTGTGTTTTCATGCGATGGCCAAGTCGATCTATTGATTTAAAACACAAAAGATTTCACCGACTTGGTAGTACAAGGATCTCACAACTTTTTACGGTAGAAGAACTGCAGTTGCGAGACTTGGTATTTTTTACAAGTTATGTTTTTGGTGGCATAAAATATTTAAATGCTGATTTGTAATATATAAAAGCGCCATCTAGCACATAAATTACAAACTTTTTACAAAGCAACTTGTCTACCTGTTTCCATAGTTTGCCACTAGATGGCGCTAAATTAAATAATGAATTTGGTCCTTCGAGACGGTCGAGACTCACCGGGCTGAGGGTTGAAGCGTCTCCTCACGTAGTCGAGAATCATCTGCTTGAAGCCGCGCTGCTTTGTCTCCTTCTCTTCTATGCTCTAGAGGGAGAGAGAAAATAATATATTAATTTACTAGCTGTGCCTAGCGGTTTTACCCGCTGTTATGTAGAGCAGCCTATATGTTATTCCAGGGTCTAAGCTATCTGCCTCGGATGAATGCTTCGGCGTAACCGCTGCTCCGGCATTATGGCCTATAAATTGTGATTTGACTCTGACAGTGTAAGTAGAGTAACCTGTTCTGTTGGAGTATAAACCCCAATTATTATGGCGTCCCGCAGGAACACATCTAGGATTTTAGTGGGTATCCCCGCCGCGCCCATCTTCGGCGGGAGATCCCCAGCGTGAGGTGATGATGCGTAATGTATTTTTTCTGGGATAAAAAAAGGTCAAAGCTATCTCTCAGCAGAATTTCAAATTTGAATATCAGCTCAATCGGTCCACCCGTTAAGGCGTGAAACAGGAACAATCATTCATCCAGATGTCTACGACATTCTTACAGACTTTCACGTTTAACTTTATTTATTATCATTCACTATAGGTTAGCCTTTGAACACGATCTGGCATGATGTTTAGCAACGATTAGATGGTAGCAGACTAAGCC
Source organism: Hemithea aestivaria (assembly GCA_947507615.1). Taxonomy (NCBI): domain Eukaryota; kingdom Metazoa; phylum Arthropoda; class Insecta; order Lepidoptera; family Geometridae; genus Hemithea; species Hemithea aestivaria. The sequence goes on along the minus strand of OX382353.1, from coordinate 972,850 downwards.
TGGAAAGCGGGATAAATCCTCCCTGGCTTCACTGAACATCATGCCGGAACACGGCTATTTTAAACGCTAGGCGACATTCAACATAAGTTACAAGGAACTTTGATGGAGGTGTAACGCATGCTTCAAAGCGTTAAACTTTAAATTGAAATAAAAAGGAAAGATACGGTACATGCGTCTCGTTAATGGACCGCTCTAATTAGGTTCAGGCACACAATTTTACTTCGGCGCGGCAACCAACCAGGCCCAAGTTTGGTTTTAGCAACGATAGCGCGTACGATATCTAGATTCATCTTTGATACTAAGCTCATAGCGCCTATATGTCATCATCATCATCATCTCAGCCGTAAGACGTCCACTGCTGAACATAGGCCTCCCCTTTAGACTTCCATATGTACCGGTTGGAAGCGACCTTCATCCAGCCTCTTCCGGCAACCTTTATCTGTCGTTAAGGTCGTCTGTCCACCTTGTGGGTGGACGTCCTACGCTGCGTTTGCTAGTCCGTGGTCGCCACTCGAGCACTTTTCGACCCCATCGGCCATCCGCTCTCCGCGCTATGTGGCCTGCCCATTGCCACTTCAGCTTGCTAATCCGCTGGGCTATGTCGGTGACTTTAGTTCGCCTACGGATCTCTTCATTCCTGATTCGATCACGTAGAGAAACCCCGAGCATAGCCCTTTCTATAGCTCGCTGTGCGACTTTGAGCTATATGTAAGCGCTAAATATTTGACGTCAATCTTCAAGTTGGAATGAGGTAAGTTACAATAGGCCAACTCACTTGAATTATTAACGCGGCACACTCGCGTTGCTAACTGATGGAGTTAAATGTATAGTCCATACTGAAACGGGACGAATCGAGGTGGAAATTTACTAAAGAATGCTGTAGTTCTTATTTTTCTGACAACCCATCCCTCATTTTGAAATACCTATTCAACGATACCCCACACGATGAGATCAACCGGGAAAAAATGTCATCCCCATCTTACATGTATGGGAGGTACCCTAAATTAATTAATTTTGCATTTTTTTGCTCCATTCTCTTACCCTTGCTATTGTCCTTATCGGTGCAAAATAACAGCTCTCTAGGACTCATAGTTTCTCCTTGACGGACAGACGGACAAAGCGAAACTATAAGGCTTCCTTGTTGACTACGGAAGCCTTAAAATATTAATGAAAGAGTCTGTGTGAATCTTATAAATCACAAGTAAATTAAATTAAAAAATTTAAAATACCCCCAACACAAAACGTAATTCACCATTTTTAGGTGGCGGCCACCTCTTATTTTAAATTTTATGTAGTGGGTTGTATTCTACTAGTAAAGCCCTTTCATTTGATTATACCTATATTGAGGGGGTCGTGGAAGAAAAAAGTAATGCGCCATTTTGTAGCGGCAGCCATCTTGAACCGATTTCCACCAAACATGGCTAAGAACACTCTCGACTATATAACTCTACTTTCAAACAAAAAAAATATCGGTCCAAATATCATCCGTTCGGGAGCTACGATGCCACAGACAGACACACACACACAAACAGATACGTCAAACTTATAACACCCCGTCGTTTTTGCGTTGGGTGTTAAAAATCTCTTCACATAAAAATGCCGTAACAAACCTTAAAAAACCTCCAACTGAAAAGCCAACATTCATCCATCGCGTCAAGCAATAAATTGTAAAATTGTCGCAGCGTACACATCCCGGCCATTGTATTTTGCTATATTTATGGTATTTTCCGATAGCTGGTGTATTGTATGAGATTGCAAGTGATTTATGTTTTTACAACGACCTATAGACGGAAAAATATTTAACAAATTCATCCTCATCTTACGTGTATAGGTACGTAAATTAATTTATTTAAAAAACAAGTGAAATTTTAAAAATACTTTTTAAAACAAGCTTTAATTATTATTATCATCTTGCATCATAAAGTACTCGTCAAGACGAATCAAATGAGCCCAAACTCGATGGGGTTGCGTCGTTTAATTACGGAGTTCCTATGTCCACCTTCCAGCTACATCATCAGATCAGCTCCATGTCATAATAATATTGCATTGTCATCCGATTTACACACGCATGCAAATTTTCAGCTCAATTGGAAACCTATTAGTTAAATATCGTCATGAAACCTAAATATTATGTTCTTGAAATCTCACAGGGAATCGTAAATCCTGAAAATAAACTTAAAGTGGTATTTTACGAGGGAACTTTGCAAATATATAAACCAAAGTTATCTAACGTATAATAAACTTACTGATGGACCCGCGCGCACTTCGTAGTGGCTAATAGAACATTATATCAGTGTTTGTCTACTACATAATATTATGCCGTATCTTAGTAATATTATGAACGTGAAAATTTGTATAAGCGGGCTAAACAAGTAAACACAAAATTTTCCTATTTATTAAAGCATGCAATAAAAGTTAACTTCACCTAAACAAGGATTTTAAACCCAACTGTAAAATAAACTCAATAGTTTAGTTTTAAACTTGTGTTTACGCCACAACGCGGGCGGTAGAAAATTCTACCAGATGGTAGAAAATGGTGTTATTCTGAGAGCTGGCAACATTCCAGCGGGTTAACTTGAAACTTGAATTTATTGTTGAAACGGACGTAATTTTTAAATTATTATAATTTTATAGCCTCCAGAGTTGCCTTTTCACGGTTAAGTAGATAATAATTTTATTCTTTTTCAGCACATATTTTTTGGGTTTAATTTGGATTTATTGTTCTTTAGTATATTTTTTTTTATACAACGAAGTAAAAAGACGAGCAAGACGCTCTCCTGATGGTAAGAGATAACGCTGCCCATAATTATCAACGCTTCTTACTTGAAAGTCATAATATAAAGATATCATAGCAAAAATATTCATTAAGATGTTAAGACTCTTCAGCCCAGTAATGTCACTAGCTACAGTGCCCTCTTACCGAAGCACAGTAATGTTTGCACATCACTGCTCAGGCGGTAGAATAACTGGCACTGTTGGGGGTACCCACCTAGACTACCGAGTGCAAAGGAAGTCTACCTCCGGTAAACATACAATGTTTTTAAAATAATAAAACTATTGTCTAGCCAACTAATCGCGGCGGGATAAATCACTTCAATGATAATGCACTTATTAAATTATTAATTTGTAAAGCTTTTAATAAAGTCGTTGTATTTAATGTGCTTTTTAAATTGAATTTATTTTGGTGAACAATAAAACAATTTAGTACACGAGCTGTTGATTAATTCAATAACGGGTCACACTTTGTAATGAGGTCGACACGTAGTATTGTAATACGCAGGCACCACTGTCCGAACACAAAACTGAAGCCTTCACCAAAGAGTATGTAAGAAGGCCTTCACATTATCTGTGGCCGTAGCATGACACATGGGATCTCGACGAAACTTCAAGAGTAGAACTGTCATCCCATACATTGTACTTTTGTGAATGTATGGGAAAATATGTATTTTATATAACCTTCAATAACCTTAAATAATCTTTAAAACGCGGTTTTCTTTAATGGATAGAGTAACTGGAATTACTCAGGAAGGTTTATATTATGTATAATACACATGCATACTATATAATAGTTGAGAAATGCTCATAATTTACTGTTAGGCGCAACGTAGTGCGCCCGTGTCCACTAGTAAAACATATTTTGGACATGAAGTAGAATAATGATTAATTAATACTTATTTGTTATACAAGAGTGCAAAGTTGCATTTTGACCGCGTGCTCGGTTTGTATGACCGAGCAAGCGAAGGATTCTAAATTTAAATCACGAGCGCAGCGAGTGATTTAATTCATTAGAATCCTGAGCGTTAGCGAGGGAAACAAAAGAGCACAAGGTCGAAAATCTTTGCACTCGAGTGTAACACGTAACTTTTCATTCCCCCTCAGCGAGGAAATGACAAAATAAAAAAACATTCACGATCACAAGATGCTTTTATTTCAGTTTAGATACATTATGATAGTACAGAATAATCTATAAATTTAACTTAGGTATAACTTAGGTTTAGGTTGGTTGGGCGTTTTGATATTTCTCAACAATTTTACGTATTCCTTGCGAATGATGAAGTTTCGGTCTCTTTTTGTCTTTGTATTAGGTAAATGAATTAACAATAAGTCATCTGAATGTTTCTCGATGTTTTTGACATTAAGTTGTGTTAGTTCCCTAGTTCGACATCCTCCGTTCATACCAATAATAAGAACAACCTGTAACGTAAAGGGTATTATAGTAGATACATTAATAAAATTGATTAACGTGCATAATAAATTATGCCTATGAACATCAATAATTGACTTACTTTTGCCGCAAAATATACGGAATCAGGTGCTTCGTTAAGAAACTTTTCAATTTCAGATGCTGTGAAAACCTTAGTCTTTCAGATAGATAATTCAATAAAATATGCCAATAAAACGTTTTCTGAGAATGTTTTGGCTCCTTTAGTTAGTCGCCACGCGTTAAATATATCGTACTGCTTTACATACTTCTCGCGTGATTGTTGAAGAAGAAAGCTCATTTGCGCATTATTGACAGTTTCCGTTAATTCTGTAGGAGTCAAATACAATTCTTCGTCGCTAGAACTAGAGTCACTCATTTTACTTGTTTTTAGTTTCTTGTTTTAACCAATGAACAAGGAATAATATTATAGGTATACTGTATTCTATAGTTTTCACAACTTGACGTGAAAAAAAAAAGCGCGCGCACCGATAACAAAAAAATAAAGAGCGCACAAAGCAAATTAAAAAAAGAAATAGCACTCCGGGAGTGCCGGCAGAAGTGAAAACTTCAATATTAACGTTGTGTTTAATTATAAGTATAAAAATACTATCATTTATGAGGTAGAATACAATGTTTATTTATTACGCTATCGTACACAAATATGACAATTTATATGTTGTTATTTATAATATTATATCGTTATTTATATATAACATTAAATTTTATCTCTCAGAAAAATCAACTTCCATCCATAATTTCGACGACTTTTACACCATCGTTATTATCAGAATCATCATCGCAAATTTTTACAACTGATACAATTGGTTTATGATAACTTAAGTAAGAAACAAACAGTTTTGATTCGAACCTATTTAAGTGTCTAATAAAAAAAATATAAAATATAAATATAAAATATAAAAAAAATATATCGGGCGCGCGCTTGTCTAAGCCCCCTGTGCCGCCTAAACAGAGCAGCACACTCAGGCACGGTAGAAAGAGTGGGAGATACTAGTTCCTCTCCCTTCCCCTCGATCTTACGCTTTTTCGATCAGCATCACGTGACCCTGACGCGAGTTTTAAAGTTTTTACCCATACAAAAAAGTGCTCAGCGCCGCTAAAGAAGTTTTCACTTCAAAAAGTATACCAAGGAGGTTCCGCGTCTGAGTTTTTAACAATTTTAAAAAAGTTGTACGCTTAATTCGGTACCATAGAGGTGGAAGTAAATAGGTTTAATGATGTTTTTGACTAACAAACTCGGTGCACACGATCTTCTAAATTCAAATCTGGGGGCACGGTAGTGCCCCCGCCAAGTCGAGCGCGAAGCAAGCACTGCCGTACCATCTTTACAGGAACCATTTCGCCGCATTTTCAGGCCCCTATTTGAGAACCTCTGGATTAAACCAGAACACAGAAATTTTCGTCATCCAGTAAGCTATAATTACATACTTAAAATCCAAAATTTCAAGTCTGTAGGTCATTAAGTTCCGAAGTTAAGCGAAAGCAAAGTTTCGCATTTTCGACACTCACTCACTCATGATCATCAAAATAGAACTAGTACTTCCCATAAACTCAGAGAGCTGAAATTTGGTACATACCTAGAATTTATTGTATAAGCTATAGGAAAACTAAAAAAAACATGCAATTTCGGTCTCGTTTTCGAGATAATTTTGTAAAGCTTTTATTTACTTTCACCTGTCTGTCTGTCGGCCTTATAGTAACCTTATAATATAGCGTAGCGTTTCTACAAAAAGAAGCGAAATCCCACCAAAAACATTCTGTAAAAAACTAGCCAAGTCTCGATGGAGCTGCTTGTTTATCTCTAAAAAGTAATGAAATCTAGATAAAGTCGTGCCAAGTATAAGGTTCCTTACTGCGATTTCTTTATTATTATAGTTAATGTTGTGTGACTTGGCCGTTGAAGGGTACACAAGGGTACAAAACCAGATGCTCCATGACACTTGGATCGCCTAAACATAAGTATTATTGAAATACGCAGCTTTATCAAGCCTACAATTGACTGGTTATCCAATCAACGTTTTCCAAGTGGAAATTTTCTATCGTGAATGGGTAGCGGACAGATTGGTGCAATAGTGTCATGGAGCACCTGGTATAATACCCTTGTGTACCCTTCAACGGCCAAGTCACACAACATTAACTATAATAATAAAGAAATCGCAGTAAGGAACCTTATACTTGGCACGACTTTATCTAGATTTCATTACTTTTTAGAGATAAACAAGCAGCTCCATCGAGACTTGGCTAGTTTTTTACAGAATGTTTTTGGTGGGATTTACTTTACCCTCTAGAGGATAAAATGGACTTTTCCAGTCAGATATCGAAGCGCAAAAATACACTTTCCGAGGTGGGGGATGAAAATTAAATTTAGTTTCGCCAGTTTCCGCGCGACATCTTCCGTGATAAGCACCTCTAGTTAACATCGGTAGCGGTGTCTGGATAGCAACAGTGTGAGTCGGCCGAGTTGCGAACACTTGTTAGATTTTACGACACTTGCTCTCGCGAGGCGTAACTTTAATTCGAGGATATTATTTATATTGCATGCGAAGTAGATGGGGAGATAAGGGGTGGGTTAATTACATGTCACTTATAGATACGATGTATATAACATCGTATAGTTTCATTATTATTTAGCTGACATTTCAAATTTAATTTTTTAACCAATGTAATCAATATTTTTTATAAACTTATTTTAATAAATTTTTGCTTTGTTTATAAATGCATGTTCGCACTGTCAACAAGCACCCTCACAGGGTATGTAGATGTACAATAAGTTACACTAAGACCTAGATAATACCTACATTGTTGTTATGAAAAAATAAATAGATTACACTAGCTTATGCTCGCGGCTTTCCCCGCATGGGGAAATCCTTTCTTAGCGGAGGTCTACGTCATAAAACCTATCTGTGTTCCAAATTTCAACCCAATCCGTCCAGCGGTTTAGGCTGTGTGTTGATAGATCAGTCAGTCACTCTTTCCTTTTATATATTTAGAAGATAACTAGGTATTTAGCCGCGTCTCCAGCTCGTGTTTTAGTCTACATCCACTTCCCGATTTCTGATTGAGCTGAAATTTGGCATGTATGTATAAATCGGATGACAATGCAATATTATTATGACATGGAGCTGATCTGATGATGGAGCAGGAAGGTAGAACTTCGTAATTAAACAACGCAACCGCATCGAGTTTGGGCTCATTTGATTAAAAAAAGATTTACACATGCATGCAAAATTTCAGCTCAACGGGAAGTGGATCGAATTAAACTTGCAAGATTTTCAGACAGACAACAGACAGGTAAATAAAAGCTTATAAAATCTAAGCATACATAGGGACAGAACATAGTTGGAGACCCAAGAGACCATAGACACGTATTAAACCTCGTCGCTGTAAAGAGGTGCGACTGCGGAGGTTGTACTCGCCACGATTTACGAGCGAGGTTGACGAACAACGCTTTAATCATTCAACGATGCGGTGTCTTTTTGTTTACTGACTTGGAAAAGGAGATTCTGAACTTGGCTGTATTTTTTAGTTTGTTACCTAAAATCTTGTTTAAAAAAAAGACGTGTGGCACTCGGAGACTGCCGCGGTAAAGCTATTGCATAGCATTTTTTATCAACTTATGTAATTATAGTATCACCGCTGTGCCGGTCGGAGTGGGGGGTGTTAGGTTTTTTTCGTTACGGAATTTCTGGATTCGGTCCCCACGCTCAAGGCCCGCGATAGAAGCTATCCAATAGCTTAAAAAGTCGGGGGGACGACACAAGGGGGCGTATACATGACACTATTGCACCAATCTGTCCGCTACCCATTCACGATAGAAAATTTCCACTTGGAAAACGTTGATTGGATAACCAGTCAATTGTAGGCTTGATAAAGCTGCGTATTTCAATAATACTTATGTTTAGGCGATCCAAGTGTCATGGAGCATCTGGTTTTGTACCCTTGTGTACCCTTCAACGGCCAAGTCACACAACATTAACTATAATAATAAAGAAATCGCAGTAAGGAACCTTATACTTGGCACGACTTTGTCTAGATTTCATTACTTTTTAGAGATAAACAAGCAGCTCCATCGAGACTTGGCTAGTTTTTTACAGAATGTTTTTGGTGGGATTTCACTTATTTTTGTAGAAACGCTATATTATAAGGTTATCAGAAATACAAACCGTAAGCGCGTTTTAAAATACAGTCAGCGCCATCTAGATACGTGTGCGTTCACTCTTAGTCCAATGCATCATAATATTATACCGGGAAGTGGGCCTAATTATTAAACTTGCAAGATTTAATTACAGACAGACAGACCGACAGGTGAAAGTAAATAAAAGCTTGTAGTAAAGGCGGTATGTCGATCTCTTCTAATAGTTTGGTTGGGCTCTTATTTTAGCTGGCCACGCTAGATATCGCCTGATCATAACTGACGATTTACGACACATATGCACACTCACATATACATATACTATGCCTTAAATATATTTTGAATTAACAAGTTGGATATTACACAATTTTAACCATTGACTGCAAATGTAACTTTGTAATCCTATACATTTATATGAGATTACAAAGTTATTTATGCAGATGAATTATCTCGAAAACGAGACCGAAATTGCATGTTTTTTTAGTTTTCCTATGGCTTATACAATAAATTTTAAGGATGTACCAAATTTCAGCTCTCTGAGTTTATGGGAAGTACTAGTTCTGTTTTGATGATCATGAGTGAGTGAGTGTCGAAAATGCGAAACTTTGCTTTCGCTTAACTTCGGAACTTAATGACCTACAGACTTGAAATTTTGGATTTTAAGTATGTAATTATAGCTTACTGGATGACGAAAATTTCTGTGTTCTGGTCTTATCCAGAGGTTCTCAAATAGGGGCCTGAAAATGCGACGAAATGGTTCCTGTAAAGATGGTACGGCAGTGCTTGCTTCGCGCTCGACTTGGCGGGGGCACTACCGTGCCCCCAGATAAGAGCGCAGATCACGATAACAATCAGTGCAGAATAAGAACGGTATCAAGATTGATATCGCACAGATGATTGTAGATAGTGATAGAATATTTAATATAAAATGAATGTATGATTTATTAATGATAGAAGATAAGTGTAAATATAATAAGAGCGCAGATCACGATAACAATCAGTGCAGAATAAGAACGGTATCAAGATTGATATCGCACAGATGATTGTAGATAGTGATAGAATATTTAATATAAAATGAATGTATGATTTATTAATGATAGAAGATAAGTGTAAATATAATCCCACCAAAAACATTCTGTAAAAAACTAGCCAAGTCTCGATGGAGCTGCTTGTTTATCTCTAAAAAGTAATGAAATCTAGACAAAGTCGTGCCAAGTATAAGGTTCCTTACTGCGATTTCTTTATTATTATAGTTAATGTTGTGTGACTTGGCCGTTGAAGGGTACACAAGGGTACAAAACCAGATGCTCCATGACACTTGGATCGCCTAAACATAAGTATTATTGAAATACGCAGCTTTATCAAGCCTACAATTGACTGGTTATCCAATCAACGTTTTCCAAGTGGAAATTTTCTATCGTGAATGGGTAGCGGACAGATTGGTGCAATAGTGTCATGGAGCACCTGGTATAATACCCTTGTGTACCCTTCAACGGCCAAGTCACACAACATTAACTATAATAATAAAGAAATCGCAGTAAGGAACCTTATACTTGGCACGACTTTGTCTAGATTTCATTACTTTTTAGAGATAAACAAGCAGCTCCATCGAGACTTGGCTAGTTTTTTACAGAATGTTTTTGGTGGGATTATATTTACACTTATCTTCTATCATTAATAAATCATACATTCATTTTATATTAAATATTCTATCACTATCTACAATCATCTGTGCGATATCAATCTTGATACCGTTCTTATTCTGCACTGATTGTTATCGTGATCTGCGCTCTTATTATATTTACACTTATCTTCTATCATTAATAAATCATACATTCATTTTATATTAAATATTCTATCACTATCTACAATCATCTGTGCGATATCAATCTTGATACCGTTCTTATTCTGCACTGATTGTTAGCGTGATCTGCGCTCTTATTATATTTACACTTATCTTCTATCATTAATAAATCATACATTCATTTTATATTAAATATTCTATCACTATCTACAATCATCTGTGCGATATCAATCTTGATACCGTTCTTATTCTGCACTGATTGTTAATTATCTATACTCACTTCGATAATATTATAAGTATTATATATTTTTAGCGGTTCATCTGTGCGAAACTGTAACGCAGTTCCATTCACAATCTGCACTTATCTTTTACAGTCTAAATTCCAGTAGCAGTTTTACATATATTAATGTTCATTCTAATCAACAATTCTAAAAGCGGTAGATTTGTATGAAGTCAGTGATCTAAACTCAGGGTCAACATAAAATATAACTACACAAAAATAATTAATCATGAAAATAACCAATTTATCATCTATTCAACTCTATATAACGATCAAAATTAGATTATAATCATTATTCCGTATAACTCATCTCATATTTTAACATCAATCTCAATATATTACTAAATCTCATAATTTTAATAATATAGTTTAAGGATGATGATCAAATCATACATCGCCATTTTGATGTTCTATTTCATGGTCGCTACAAACAGGTTCAGTGTCGTTTTCATCGCCGTTATCACTACTGTAGTCATTAAAATTCAGCCACGGATGAATTTTATCTACAGCTACCACATTTTCGTACCTTCTGTTTCCCTTCTTGGTGAGTGGAGTATCTTCTACAACATATCTATCATTAGGTAATACCTTAATAACTCGATACGGTCCTTGGAATTTCGGAAGAAGCTTCTTCGATTTTCCCAGATGTTCCTTGTCAGTTACAGTCCTTTCAACTCGTACGAGATCCCCGACATTGTATGTTTTTGGCTGTTTCCTGTGCTTATCAAATCTGGCTTTAGCAAGTTGTTGATCTCTGTCAATCTTCTCTTTTGCATCAGATCTCAACTGCATTAGATCCTCTTCACTTACCGGGTGGGAGGTTTCGGATATTATGTCGGCCAGCATATTTTCAGACGTCGTTATCAATTTGCAACCAAACAAAAGTTCGGAAGGACTTTTCCCGGTGCTTTTATTTACTGTCGTATTGATGCCTAATTGTATATCACCTACGTATTCATCCCAAACGTTTTCATCTCTACCGTGACATTTAGTGCTCAAGGCATCCAATATGGTACGGTTGTATCTCTCAACCTGCCCGTTCGCTCTGGGGGTTGCAACCGCGTTCAATATATGCTTTATAGCCATCATCTCAGTAAACTCTTTAAATTTGGTGCTTGTGAAACATGAGCCACGATCGCTAATCAGTCGGGAAGGTGTGCCAAAGATACTAAAATACTCCTTGAATATTTTAATTGCAGTTACAGTTCTCGTGTCCTTTACTGCGTATATGTTTACAAATTTGGTAAACGCATCAACGATAACCAGTATATTACATGTTGCCCTTTTTCGTGCGAACGAACGGACCGAGATGATCTGTGTGTAACGTGTGGAATGGTTTACCGACTTTTGGTATGGGATGACGCATCCCTTCACGAAGACCGGACGGAGCCTTGCAATGTGCGCATTGCAAGCATGAAGCAACGTACTTCTTAACGAAGCGCCGCATCCTCGGAAACCAAAAGGATGCCTTTAATCTTGAGTAGGTCTTCTCAAATCCGAAATGCCCCACGTCATCGTGGTTCATTCTTAAAATTTGCCATCTCACGCCTTTTGGGACCACCCAACGGATTCCATTTTCCACAATTCGGTATACATGCTCCCCTTTAACCTGGTAATTGTTACGAACATCTGCTACGAACTTCGTGTCATCATCTAACAAAATGTCTTTGATCTGTTTTATCTCTTCATCGTTACTTTGGACTGTTAATATCCAATCCGATTCTTCCACCTGTAATACGTCGATTACATGCGTATTCGTATTTGCCTCGGCGGATGACTCAGTTACTGGAGCACGGCTAAGTGCATCTACATGGGCCATACGTGTACCTGGTCTATATTCGATACTACAGTCGTACTCCTGTAATTGCACCCACCATCGTGCAATCCGAGGGATTAGGTCACGTTTCGTTAAAGTCGTCCGCAATGCGTTACAATCAGTTAATATCTTAAACTTTAAACCGAGCAAATACACACGGAATCGATCTAGCGATGCAATGACAGCAATTGTTTCGAGTTCAAAAGAATGAAGCTTTTGTTCGCCTTCCGATGTCTTACGACTAAAGTAAGCCACTGGTCTTAACAAGTTATCATCACCACGTTGCATAAGTATACCTGCAACACCCACTTTTGATGCATCTGTGTGCAATTCTGTTTCCCGTCTGGCATCAAACAATGCTAGTATAGGTCGCTCTACCAGCTTACCTTTTATCATGTTAAATGCCTGCGCGCATTCTTCAGTCCAATTCCACTCAAATTTAGCTTTAAGCAAATTTGTCAGCGGACAGGCTAGCAGTGCAAAATCCTTAACGAAACGGCGAAAAAAACTTGCGAGACCTATAAACCGTCTCACTTCATGCACATTTCGTGGCACAGGGAAATTTGCAATTGCTACGGTTTTTCGACTACCTGGCCGTATACCTTGTTCAGATACATGAAATCCTAGGAAATCCAACTCTTTCTGAAAGAAATGGCACTTCTTTAACTTTAGAGTCAAACCCGCTTTAGTTAAGAGCTGAAGAACTTCCCTCAATCTGCTCAAACCTTCGTCAAAAGAACGAGCAGGGATTAATATGTCATCCATGTATATTACTATGTATTTCAGTTTTGCAAAGACTTTGTTCATTGTTCTCTGAAATACAGATGGGGCATTCGCTAACCCAAACGGCATTCTTTTAAACTGAAACTGCCCATCGGGTGTAACAAATGACGTAAATTCCTGTGAAGATTCGGCTATAGGAATCTGGTAGTACCCCGAAGCGAGATCCAAACTAATGAACACAGAGTTACCTGCTAATCTATCCAATTGATCGTCTATTAGGGGTAAGGGATAATGCTCCTTACGAGTTTTATTATTGAGTGCCCTGTAGTCAACACAGAGTCTCTTTTCACCGGTCTTCTTTTTTACAAGAATAATGGGGCTAGCATAGGGCGAATTTGATTCGCATGCTATGTCTGCATCGACCATCTCTTGGACCATTGTTTGGACCAATTCGCGCTCAGGATACGAGAGCCGATAAGGGCGATAGACTACCGGTTGAGTGTCATTTAGCTCTATTTCCATTTCCACAACATTAGTATAGCCAAGGTCTTTAAGGCTCGATGAAAAACAGCTCTCGTATTCTTTCAGCAGAGATTCGAGTCGATGAATCTCATCATCCATTAAATGATTGCCATAATTAAGGCTAGATCTCGTGTCAGGATCATTCAAATCCAGTAGATTCACGCTTAGACTGTCGTCGGTACAAGTGACTCGTGTGATCAAAACATCTTTATATAGAGTTACCGATTTGTCGCTGAAATTTTGAAGTAACAATGCACCGATATTGTTTTTAATTTCGTATTCGCCAGGTAGGAGATAAAACTCCTTCGTTGGTTCACCCCTCATGGAACCGTTTACATAAACTGGACCATTGTAATTATCATCGGAGTAAACTAATATTTTAACCATTTGCATGGGGGAATCTCAACATCTTCTTGTAAAAGTAGTCGCAATCTAGTAGCGTTTTCCTTTTTAGGGTTCCGTGCCTCAAAAGGAAAAAACGGAACCCTTATAGGATCACTTTGTTGTCCGTCCGTCTGTCTGTCTGTCTGTCTGTCTGTCAAGACCCTTTTTCTCAGGAACGCGTGGAGGTAACAAGCCGAAATTTATAGGAAATACTAAAGTCCATTGCTTCTTAGAGCTGTGAAAATTTCAAACTTCTAGGCCAACGCAATCAAAAGATATAGTCGAATATGTCGCAAATTTCAGCAAATTTTCGACATTACCACATAAATCAAAACCTACAGGATACTTCCCGTGAACTCAGAATCTTGAAATTTGGCACGAAGTAACTCCTTAGAGCACAGATAAAGGAAAAATTGCGAAATCTATAAATTTTTATTTTCATCATATGAAAAAAATATTTTGAATAATTTTATACCTACTACCCTTTTTCTCATGAACGCGTAAACGTATTAAATTGAAATTCATATCAAATACTCAAGTCTATAATACCTTTAAACTATAATAAAATCAAACCTCTATGTCAACGCATTCAAAAGAAACAGCAATTTTAGTCGCAATTTTAAACTCGCAAATACTCTCAAAAAATCAAAACCTACAGGGTACTTCCCGTGATCTTAGAATCTTGAAATTTGACACGAAGCAACTCCTTAGAGCACAGATAAAGGAAAAATTGCGAAAATTGTAAATTTTTAGTTAAATCATATAAAAAAATATTTTTAAAAATTTCATACTTACTACCTTATTTCTCATGAACGCGTGCAGGTATTAAACTGAAACTCATATCAAATACTAAAGCCTATTATACCCTTAAACTGTAATCCCACCAAAAACATTCTGTAAAAAACTAGCCAAGTCTCGATGGAGCTGCTTGTTTATTCAACTCTAAAAAGTAATGAAATCTAGACAAAGTCGTGCCAAGTATAAGGTTCCTTACTGCGATTTCTTTATTATTATAGTTAATGTTGTGTGACTTGGCCGTTGAAGGGTACACAAGGGTACAAAACCAGATGCTCCATGACACTTGGATCGCCTAAACATAAGTATTATTGAAATACGCAGCTTTATCAAGCCTACAATTGACTGGTTATCCAATCAACGTTTTCCAAGTGGAAATTTTCTATCGTGAATGGGTAGCGGACAGATTGGTGCAATAGTGTCATGGAGCACCTGGTATAATACCCTTGTGTACCCTTCAACGGCCAAGTCACACAACATTAACTATAATAATAAAGAAATCGCAGTAAGGAACCTTATACTTGGCACGACTTTGTCTAGATTTCATTACTTTTTAGAGTTGAATAAACAAGCAGCTCCATCGAGACTTGGCTAGTTTTTTACAGAATGTTTTTGGTGGGATTTCACTTATTTTTGTAGAAACGCTATATTATAAGGTTATCAGAAATACAAACCGTAAGCGCGTTTTAAAATACAGTCAGCGCCATCTAGATACGTGTGCGTTCACTCTTAGTCCAATGCATCATAATATTATACCGGGAAGTGTGTCTAATTAAACTTGCAAGATTTAATTACAGACAGACAGACCGACAGGTGAAAGTAAATAAAAGCTTGTAGTAAAGGCGGTATGTCGATCTCTTCTAATAGTTTGGTTGGGCTCTTATTTTAGTTGGCCACGCTAGATATCGCCTGATCATAACTGACGATTTACGACACATATACACACACACATATATACATATACTATGCCTTAAATATATTTTGAATTAATAAGTTGGATATTACACAATTTTAACCATTGACTGCAAATGTAACTTTGTAATCCTAAACATTTATATGAGATTACAAAGTTATTTATGCAGATAAATTATCTCGAAAACGAGACCGAAATTGCATGTTTTTTTAGTTTTCCTATGGCTTATACAATAAATTCTAAGTATATACGAAATTTCAGCTCTCTGAGTTTATGGGAAGTACTAGTTCTATTTTGATGATCATGAGTGAGTGAGTGTCGAAAATGCGAAACTTTGCTTTCGCTTAACTTCGGAACTTAATGACCTACAGACTTGAAATTTTGGATTTTAACAATTTTATTATAGCTTACTGGATGACGAAAATTTCTGTGTTCTGGTCTTATCCAGAGGTTCTCAAATAGGGGCCTGAAAATGCGACGAAATGGTTCCTGTAAAGATGGTACGGCAGTGCTTGCTTCGCGCTCGACTTGGCGGGGGCACTACCGTGCCCCCAGATAAAATCAAACTTCTATCTCAACGCATTCAAAAGAAACAGCAATTTTAGCCGTATTTTTTAACTCACGACTACTCTCAAGGGAATCAAAACCTACAGGGTACTTGCCGTTAATTCAGAATCTTGAAATTTGGTACGCAGCAACGTCTTAAATCACAGGCACAGGAAAAATTGCGAAAACTGTAAATTTTTAGTTACATCATATAAAAAAATATTTTAAATAATTTTGTATTTACTATCCCTTTCCTCAAGAACGCGTACAGGTATTAAATTGAAATTCATATCAAATACTCAGCTTTATAATAAATTTAAACTGTAAAAAAATCAAACATCTATGTCAACGCAATCAAAAGAAACAGCAATTTTAGCCGCATATTTTCAAACTCGCAAGTACTCGCAAGGGAATAAAAACCCACAGTATATAATATTATACCCACTTTTCCTTAGGGTTCCGTAGAAACCAGTAGATTTGTACGGAACCCTCGGTGCTCGAGTCCTACTCGTACTTGACCGGTTTTTTTATAATTAAAGAATCAGTGGTCTTTGTTATGATTATCCCGGGGCGTTCAGTGAAGGTATGCCCAATTAGAACTGGGTATTTAATAACACTGTCCTCAACAATGTATGCGTCAACTTCCTCAGTAACACCGTGTATACTTACGCCCACAATTGCAACCCCTATCGGGATAACAACATTATTTCCTAAACCTCTCATTACCGGCAGTTCACCGCCGGACCAGGTAATCCCTAATCTAGATGCTTCACTACGTTGTATCAGAGTGCATTGGCTACCTAAATCTACGTACCCTTTCGACTGACTGCCGTTAATGTGCAATGGTACTATATATTTGCTGTTGCTACTGCCTTCTATATCTACCTGCATAACATTATTTTCTTTCGAGGTTGTTTTATTAGCATCATTCGGTAGTCGCGTACATTCATTTGACAAATGACCTATCCAATTACATATACTGCATTTTAGTATCTTTTTAGTACATTTAGTACTATAATGCCCAGTTTCCTTGCAATTAAAGCACGTAATAGGTGCCCCAGTCACAGACTTAGTAGGTTTAGACTCATTACCACCTAACGATTTTGCAGTTTGTTGGTTGGACACGGAGGTTCTTTTATCCTGACTAAACCTAGCAGATCTCTCAATGTCACGACTTTGTTGCTTTGCCGACTGAAAATATCGAAGCACCTCTTCCGGTTCCTCACACTTAATTGCTTTGGCGCCTAATCTTAAGGAACGATCTTCGATGCCGTATAATAGACAGTCTACTGCACGCTTGCCATAAATCTCACAACGATTTAACAAATTTATCTTTTCGTAGTAGTAAAGCTCTAATGATTCATTGTACTTAACACGCTTGGCTAGCATTTCGGTCAACAGTTCAGCATAGTCCTGGCTACTAGGGAAAGAGTCCGTTAATTTAACTCGCCACTCGGGCCACGTAAACGACATCGTTGGTAAAGCCTGATACCACGTACGAGCGATGCCCGTTAGTTTCGGTAAAGCGTAGTGTATTATTTGATCATCACCCCATTTGTACAGCCTAGCACACTCCTCTACCTTATTTAACCACATATGAATAGTTTGACCCTTTACCATGGGGTCAAACTCAGGAATGACGTTACCTAACATAGGAAACTTATTTCCTTCCGGTCTATTCAATGTGAAAGAATTTAATATTTCTTTTAATAGATGTAATTGACTTACGTGATCCATAGGCGGCACTTTGCCACCACTTACGTTATCAGTACATGGTCGATCGCTCGCTGAAGACCCACGTCGACCCCTGGGATCTCGTCTCGGCTCGCCGCTGCTACTTCGCCGCTGTTCAACCTCACAGCTGATGTTGCGCCTTTTACTATGACCCACAGACGATCTGCGATCTCTTGATCCGCGCCTCAGGTTTGCACTGTCACGCCGTCCTTGTCCATGCTCATGGTTACTATGACGGCTTCTGTTGTGACTCGTCGATAGCTTGCGTCGTCGCCTCGAACTACGCCTCGAGTCCGCGCTGCTACTCTGCCGGTGTTCAGACCCGTAACTTCGGTCGCGGCTTCTGCGATGACTCGTCAAGGATCTGCGTCGGCGTCTCACCCCACGTAACGAGTCAATACTGCTACTTCGCTGACTTCCATGTCTGCGGCTGCGCTTTCGACTTCGACTCTTCTCGTCTTCTTGGCCGTGATGTCTCTTTCGCCGCGGTTGTATAATTTCCGGCGTATAACGAGAACAGCTCCGAGTTTTTTCGTTAGAATCTGGGGGCACGGTAGTGCCCCCGCCAAGTCGAGCGCGAAGCAAGCACTGCCGTACCATCTTTACAGGAACCATTTCGTCGCATTTTCAGGCCCCTATTTGAGAACCTCTGGATAAGACCAGAACACAGAAATTTTCGTCATCCAGTAAGCTATAATAAAATTGTTAAAATCCAAAATTTCAAGTCTGTAGGTCATTAAGTTCCGAAGTTAAGCGAAAGCAAAGTTTCGCATTTTCGACACTCACTCACTCATGATCATCAAAATAGAACTAGTACTTCCCATAAACTCAGAGAGCTGAAATTTCGTATATACTTAGAATTTATTGTATAAGCCATAGGAAAACTAAAAAAACATGCAATTTCGGTCTCGTTTTCGAGATAATTTATCTGCATAAATAACTTTGTAATCTCATATAAATGTTTAGGATTACAAAGTTACATTTGCAGTCAATGGTTAAAATTGTGTAATATCCAACTTATTAATTCAAAATATATTTAAGGCATAGTATATGTATATATGTGTGTGTGTATATGTGTCGTAAATCGTCAGTTATGATCAGGCGATATCTAGCGTGGCCAACTAAAATAAGAGCCCAACCAAACTATTAGAAGAGATCGACATACCGCCTTTACTACAAGCTTTTATTTACTTTCACCTGTCGGTCTGTCTGTCTGTAATTAAATCTTGCAAGTTTAATTAGACACACTTCCCGGTATAATATTATGATGCATTGGACTAAGAGTGAACGCACACGTATCTAGATGGCGCTGACTGTATTTTAAAACGCGCTTACGGTTTGTATTTCTGATAACCTTATAATATAGCGTTTCTACAAAAATAAGTGAAATCCCACCAAAAACATTCTGTAAAAAACTAGCCAAGTCTCGATGGAGCTGCTTGTTTATTCAACTCTAAAAAGTAATGAAATCTAGACAAAGTCGTGCCAAGTATAAGGTTCCTTACTGCGATTTCTTTATTATTATAGTTAATGTTGTGTGACTTGGCCGTTGAAGGGTACACAAGGGTATTATACCAGGTGCTCCATGACACTATTGCACCAATCTGTCCGCTACCCATTCACGATAGAAAATTTCCACTTGGAAAACGTTGATTGGATAACCAGTCAATTGTAGGCTTGATAAAGCTGCGTATTTCAATAATACTTATGTTTAGGCGATCCAAGTGTCATGGAGCATCTGGTTTTGTACCCTTGTGTACCCTTCAACGGCCAAGTCACACAACATTAACTATAATAATAAAGAAATCGCAGTAAGGAACCTTATACTTGGCACGACTTTGTCTAGATTTCATTACTTTTTAGAGTTGAATAAACAAGCAGCTCCATCGAGACTTGGCTAGTTTTTTACAGAATGTTTTTTGGTGGGATTCATTTTTTCGTTAAATTGTGGGAGTGTTTGGTACTATCCCACTTCTGAGATGTAAAGTCAGGCTTCAATCTCAGAAATGAAACAGGGATTAATGTGATATTCTCCGATTTATTAACATAGATATTATTCTCTTCAATGATCGTTCGACATGAATCATACAGCAACCTACTACCCTCAATAATCTTCTTCTTCTTCTTCTTGGTTTTTGGCTCTAATCTTTAGCCGGGCGCTACGATTCTGCCAATGTCCGTATCCTTAAAGTGTCATAAACTTTGTGCTAGGAAGGTCTGCGATGAGAATATGGTCGGTAACTATTACAAGGTTTTCTTTACCAGTGCATAGAAAGGCCTGTAGGACAACACAATATTTGTTAGTAATGCAGACGTCACATACTTAGTTTATAAATAAGAAAAAACAACATTTAAAGCATTAAATTTACAGCAGTGTTAATAGGGATATTTACAGTTTAATATTATTTCTTTTTACAAATGTACATAACATAGGGATGAAGGAAGGGTCAAACACATGGGATAGGAGGCATTTAAGGGATGTAGGACGAGGAATTTTGCAAGGAAGAATGTCATATAGAGAGGAATTAAGTTTAGGACAAGAAAAAAAGATGTGATCAGCGTCCCCTTCGTCAAGTCCACATTCACACAACGAAGAATTCCTGATCCTGAGCTTGGCTAAGAAAACAGGAGTGCAAGAATGACCTAGTCTAAGTCGGCATATGGTAGAAGTGGTCCTTTTATTAGCATTCTTGTATTTGAAAAACCATGGGGAGCAGGGGATATCAGGTTGGATATCAGCATAATGTTTGCCTTTGACTAATTTGGATGAGTCCCAAGCGGCTTTCCATGATTTTTCAAGTGAGGGTTTGGCTGTGAGACTAAGGTCATGAGAGTATGAATGGAAGTGCTCAAGAGTACCTATCTGAGATGCAGTTTTGGCACAGGAATCTGCTGATTCATTGCCAGGAATACCTGAGTGACCAGGTATCCAGGCCAGAATCACAGAGATATTTGCCTTGAAGCAATCCAGAAGAGCCTTTTTAATGTTGAGAATTACAGGGAAACGAGACACCGCACGGAAAGGATTAGACAGAATAGCTTGGAGGCAACTTTTTGAGTCAGTGAATATAATTGATTGGTTAAGGCGATGAGATATCACAAACTGGATGGCTTCAAGGATGGCCAGCGCCTCACCAGTAAAGACGGAAGTGGAGGGGGGGCATTTATAACAAAGTGATATCTTAGAGGACGGAAACCATACGGCCGCACCAACGGGACTATCCTGAGCCTGTTTAGATGCGTCCGTAAATAGGGTATGCCAGCCTTGGAACTGTTGGTTCAAGATGCTGTGAAAAGAGCTACACGCATCAACACTGCCTTTATCAACACCGCAATGAAGAAGGACCTTAGGAGTATATACTAATGCATCGAAGGGGATAAGATATAATGGGTTAGTTGGGAACTGAACGACAGGATTAGGGAGGCGTGTAAACACTTTAAAACTTTGGAGGATGCATGGAATTTTGTCTATGTTGTTACAAAGTCCAAGAAGGTGTTCTAACTTGGGGAGGAGGGGGTGATTTGAATTTTGGATCAATTTAAAAATAAAACGATCCGATAGGTATTGCCTACGTAGACTTAGAGGAGGATCTCCACTCTCGACCTGCAAAGCATTAATGGGTGTAGATTTCATTGCTCCAATAATTATACGTAGGCATTTGGAATGAATTTTGTTCAGAGAATCAATGTTAGACTTGTTACAAAGGTTGAGGAGGAATGTGCCATAGTCAAAATGGCTTCGGATGATGGCATTGTACAAGAGCTTCTGAGAGTATGGATGGGATCCCCACCACACTCCAGAGAGGGCTCGGATGATGTTTAGATTACGCTCACATTTCTGTGCAACCCTGGCAAAATGGGGTGATCCTGTCATTCTAGAGTCCAACGTAATGCCCAGAAATTTGACTTCATCAGCCTGGGGAATGATCTCATTATGAACAAGAATATTGACAGAAGGGATGGTTCGTTTTCTAGTGAAAACTACTACAGAACTTTTAGAGGGTGCGAGGGATAAACCGTGATTCTCTAGCCAATCACACAGATAGCTCAGGGCTGTATTTAAACGGCTGGTCGCGTCTTCTATGTTTGCAGAAGAGACGTATATAGCTAGATCATCGGCATATTGAAGGATGTTACTGAAGGAATCGACCGATTGTTCGAGATCATATGTGTAAAGACTATAGAGGAGAGGACTAAGAACAGATCCCTGGGGGAGACCTTTCCAGACCTTCCTGGGAGGGAGGTAACCAGAGTTGGACTTGATGGTAACTGATCTCTCCACAAGCATATTGTGAAGAAAACGTACAAGCTTCGCGGGTATTCTCAGCTGGGTGAGCTTTCTCCTGAGAACCGGAAGCAAAACGTTATCGTAGGCAGCTGTTATATCTAGAAAAACTCCTACCAGATATTTTTTTTCCCGGAAAGCTATTTGAATGTCTGTAGTTAGAAGACTAAGGCTGTCCATGGTGCTCATACCTTTCCTGAACCCGAACTGAGTCCGAGCTAGGAGGGAGCGGTTTTCGACGTGCCATTCCAACCGGTGTTTAATGAGTCGCTCTGCAATTTTAGCTAAAACGGAAGAGAGAGCAATTGGCCTATAGCTATTGGGGTCTGTTGGGTTCCTGCTTTTTTTAAGAATTGGGATGATTATTTGGGTTTTCCATTGCTCAGGGACCACACCGAAGTTAAAGAGAGAATTAATAATAGAGAGATAAGATGATTTTACTTCATCTGAGGATTTAGTTAGAAACGAATACGGGATTCCGTCGATGCCAGGGGCCGAGTCAGTCAGTCCGTCAAGGGCAAAAAACAGTTCACTGGGAGTAAATGGGTGGTCAAGGGAGTTGGCATGGCATAATTGTGAGGGAGGTAATGATAGGCAGTCTTCACAGGGGGCAGTTGCCGGGGCTAAAGAATCCGAAAAGGCCTCAAGCCATGATGTAGGATCAGGACACATTATCAATACTACAAGACCCTCTGAATCGTCTTATCTGTTTCCAGACAAGCGATGGAGAGGATCTGGGAGATAAAGATTTACAAAAGGCTATCCATCCTGTCTTTTTACTTTTTTTAGTTATTCGGACGACACGGGCTGCTTTCTTCTTATATTCGAGGAAATTTTCCTTAGTCATAAGACCATTGTATGCTTCTTCTGCCTGCCTTCTCTCGTTAACCGCAGCCGAGCACTCAGAGTTCCACCAGGGGGTGGATACCCTAGGCTGGTTTCTCGCGGGTTTTTTTTGTGGAATGTGGCGGTTGGCACTGTAGACGATGCATTCGACCAACGTCTCATAAGAAGAAAGGGGAAACCTCACAGGATCTATGGAGCTATCTGCTAACACAGAATCCAGGGTCGACGAAAATGCCGGCCAATCAGCTTTAGACAGGATATATTTAAGGCAAGGGGAAGAATTTTGATAAGTAGTGACCCTATTACTAAATGAACAATCTAAGACTATAGGGTAGTGGTCACTTCCATAGGAGAGGGGAAGAATTTTCCAAGAAATCAATGGAGAAAGTGAAGGGGAGCAAAGAGAGAGATCAACAGCACTTTTCGGATTTTGGGTGGGATAGACTCTGCGGGTAGGAGAACCGTCATTCAAAAGGCAGAGGTTGGCATCGTCAAAGATTTCTAGAAGAGAGTGGCCGAACAAATCTGAGTGGCTATGACCCCAAACAGTGTTATGGCCGTTAAAATCCCCCATGACAATCATGGGAGGGGGGATGGAATGTAGTAATGTTAAGATATCTGCAATGAAGCGGGAGTTAGGATGGGGGATATAAATAGATACATAAGATATATTATGGGATCTGACACCAACTATGTTGATGTCCGGGGGGTGGGATGGGAGGGAGATTTGGGAGAAAGGGAGGCAGCGCCTTATCAGTAAGGCACTACCAGCATAACCGTCAGTACCGTCGTCCCGGAGACAGGAGTAGCCGGGGACCCTAAAATGGGACCCAGGACTAAGCCAGGTCTCTGAGACAGCAATGACCGAGGGAAGATGCGTGTTAATGAGGAAAGCTAGTTCATGTCGCTTAGTTCGCACGCTGCGGCAGTTCCACTGCAGTATGCGGACCAGGTCCATGTTGGTTTACTGTGGAGAGTATTTGGGAAAGTTTGGTGGCAACGTTGGTCGGTATGGATGCAGGGTTTGTAAGTATTATTTCTAATATAAGGGATAATAGAGACTCTAGTATATTATTGTTTTCAGATAGATTGGACTGCTGGATATTACCTAGGGCACAACCATTTGGTAAGGTAGATGGAGGCGTAGCAGTGAGCTCCCTATGGGCAACCCTGTCATATGATTTACCCAAAGGGGCTCGGGGGCGGGCTGAAGCCGTCACCGTCTTAGTATAAGATCGGCTGGGCTGAGGTTGGGGTAAGGCATATGGGGCAGAGATTTGAGTTTTAGGGTGAGAGAAAGAGGCTGCTGGTTCCTGAGCAATATCGGAAAACGAACGAGTGACTGGGGGGAACAGGGCACAAGATTGTTCATATGAAATTCCCTTTTCAGCCATCACTACCTTAATCGACTTTTGCCTCTGGAGCTCCGGGCAAGAGTCACTTGTGGCGTAGTGGCGTCCTGTGCAATGGATACAAATAGCTTCCTCAGTGTTTATCTCACATGAATCACCTGAGTGTTCCTTTGCGCATTTATAACATCTTGGGAGCGATCTACATTGGGCCTTCGTGTGACCATACCTACAGCACTGATGGCACTGTATTGTAGGGTAGTAATATACACTAACGGGTAGGGCAGTATAATAAAGGAAAATTCGTGACGGTAGTGACTGACCAAAAAAGGTGATAACTACTGTCTGGGTAGGAACCCAAGTGGTTTTTCCTTCTTCCTGTTTTTTTCTATTAAGACGTCGGGCCTTGACAATATGTCCACACCCAGAGGGCAGGACAACATCTTTGACAAATTCCTCCATTGACAGTTCTGTTGGCACATCACGCACCAAGCCCATCCTGGTGACATTAAATGCGGGAATAGTGGCTGTATATTTACATGCTGCAAGGATAGGAGAGCCGGTGAAGTTATTGGCATCCTCTGCCGACAAAAACTGCACTGATATTTTATTGCGGCCAACTCTTTTCACACCATCTGGACAAACGTTTTTAATTTTGTGGGTTGACAAAAATTTACCAAACTGGATGGGGCGGATAGAAGTGCCAGCAGCAGGATCAGGGGTAGTTCGTGACACATGCACCAAAAACGGGCCTTTAGATTTGGTGTCATAGACGTTTACTGTTCCAATTACGAAAGCTGGGTGCGTATACACTGTTTGTATAGATGCGGCGGCATCTTCCGGCGACGTAATGGTTTTTTTGGTTGGCGTTGGCTCAGTGTCAGCCATACGCCTTTTTAGGCCTGAAGTTTTGGCAATATCTACTGCCATGGGTTCCGAAAGGGCGGCATCAGGAGGGTCGGGGGGTTTGTCTGGGGGATCGCGAGACGCCTGCGGCGTCTGCGTCATGGTGAGGTTATAAAACCTTCACCACGACGCGTTTCAAAACTTACCTTATTTACAAGCTAAACACAAATTACCCAATCACCACTATAAACACAAAAACTCCACTATAAGCACAGCACTTCCTGCACTAGTAATTACTAGGCAACGAAGCGCGGTATTTCTGTTTTCGACCAAAAACCTTGCACTCGATTTACTCGCTTACAAGGGCGAACGCAGAATCCCCCTCAATAATCAAGAATGCCACAGAAAAATACGTCAGTGCCAAGCAACTGTCAGTGTCAATGTCATAATATTGTAACAACTATTGTGAGTAGTCTGTGGTACGATACTTCGACACCACAGACTAAATAGAATATATTATTAAGTCTGACTTCTACACATTTGCTAACGCCCAATGCTTGGCACAGAGTATAATCACAAATCAGACGGAATACCTAAATGTACATGAATGTATACTACTAGACTAGTTTCTAACTCTTACAATCCGTTCATCCGTTCGGGAGCTACGATGCCACAGACAGACACATACACACACACAGACAGATACGTCAAACTTATAACACCCCGTCGTTTTTGCGTCGGGGGTTAAAAATCTCTTCACATAAAAATGCCGTAACAAAGCTTAAAAAACCTCCAAGCCAACATTCATCCATCGCGTCAAGCAATAAATTGTAAAATTGTCGCAGCGTACACATCCCGGCCATTGTATTTTGCTATATTTATGGTATTTTCCGATAGCTGGTGTATTGTATGAGATTGCAAGTGATTTATGTTTTTACAACGACCACTAGACGGAAAAATATTTAAAAAAATCATCCTCATCTTACGTGTATAGGTACGTAAATTAATTTATTTAAAAAAAATGTTACCGTTTTCTTACCCTGATCATTGCCCTCTGTGCAAAATTTCAGCTTGTTGTTTTTCCAAGTTATCACAATATAATAACTGCGAAATTTTGTGAATGTGTGAGTGTGCATATTTATTACTTCTTCGCGCCTAAATGGATGGACCGATTGAGCTGAATTGGTATAGAGATAGCTTAGACCATGGAATAAAACATAGGCTACAAGTATAGCGGGTAAAACCGCTGGGCGCAGCTGGTATTTTATAAGTTTGACGTGTCTGTCTGTGGTGGCATCCATAGATAAAATACATATAGTGGCATCGTAAATCGTAGCTCCCGAACGGATGAATCGATTTTGAATCGCATTTTTTAAAATATTTATTAATAGAATTTTATGGTCATCATAAAGATATTATATAAGCTATCACTACCATGGAATAAATTTGTTGAATATCGTCATGGAAGCTAAATATGTTCTTGAAATCTCTCAGGGAATCGTAAATCCTGAAAATAAACTTAAAGTGGTATTTTACGAGGGAACTTTGCAAATATATAAACCAAAGTTATCTAACGTATAATAAACTTACTGGTGGACCCGCGCGCACTTCGTAGTGGCTAATAGAACATTATATATCAGTGTTTCTCTACTACATAATATTATGCCGTATCTTACTAATATTATGAACGTATTTTTATTTTTTAATTTTCCTATTTTTAGGGTTCCGTACCTCAAAAGGAAAAAACGGAACCCTTATAGGATCACTTTGTTGTCCGTCCGTCTGTCTGTCTGTCTGTCTGTCAGTCAGTCTGTCTGTCTGTCTGTCTGTCTGTCTGTCTGTCTGTCAAGACCCTTTTTATCAGAAACGCGTGGAGGTAACAAGCTGAAATTTATAGGAAATACTAAGGTCTATTGCCTCTTAGAGCTGTGAAAAATTTCAAACTTCTAGACCAACGCAATCAAAAGATATAGTCGAATATGTCGCAAATTTCAGCAAATTTTCGACATTACCAAATAAATCAAAACCTACGGGGTACTTCCCGTAAACTCAGAATCTTGAAATTTGGCACAAAGTAACTCCTTAGAGCACAGATAAAGGAAAAATTGCAAAAACCATAAATTTTTATTTGCATCATATGAAAAAAATATTTTGAATAATTTTATATCTACTACCCCTTTTCTCATGAACGCGTGGACGTATTAAATTGAAATCCATATCAAATACTCAAGTCTATAATACCTTTAAACTGTAATAAAATCAAACCTCTATGTCAACGCATTCAAAAGAAACAGCGTTTTTAGTCGCAATTTTAAACTTGCAACTACTATCAAAAAATCAAAACCTACAGGGTACTTCCCGTGAACTTAGAATCTTGAAAATTGGCACAAAGCAACTCCTTAGAGCACAGATAAAGGAAAAATTGCGAAAATTGTACATTTTTTGTTACATCATATAAAATTTTTTTTAATAATTTCATACTTACTACCTTATTTCTCATGAACGCGTGCAGGTATTAAACTGAAATTCATATCAAATACTAAGGTCTATAATACATTTAAACTGTAATCAAATCAAACTTCTATCTCAACGCATTCAAAAGAAACAGCAATTTTAGCCGTATATTTTAACTCGCGACTGAGTAGCACTGTACTAATAATGGGCAGCGTTATCTCTTACCATCAGGGGAGCGTCTTGCTCGTCTTCTTACTTCGTTGAATAAAAAAAAAACCGGTCAAGTACGAGTCAGACTCGTGCACCGAGGGTTCCGTACAAACCTACGGGTTTCTACGGAACCCTAAGGAAAAGTGGGTATAATTTTATATACTGTAGGTTTTGATTCCCTTGCGAGTTTGAAAATATGCGGCTAAAATTGTTGTTTCTTTTGATTGCGTTGACATAGATGTTTGATTTTTTTACAGCTTAAAGTTATTATAAAGCTGAGTTTTTGGTATGAATTTCAATTTAATACCTGTACGCGTTCTTGAGGAAAAGGGTAGTAAATACAAAATTATTAAAAATATTTTTTTATATGATGTTACTAAAAATTTACAGTTTTCGCAATTTTTCCTGTGCCTGTGATTTAAGACGTTTCTGCGTACCAAATTTCAAGATTCTGAGTTAACGGCAAGTACCCTGTAGGTTTTGATTCCCTTGAGAGTAGTCGCGAGTTAAATAAAAACCGGTCAAGTACGAGTAGGACTCGAGCACCGAGGGTTCCGTACAAACCTACGGGTTTCTACGGAACCCTAAGGAAAAGTGGGTATAATATTATATACTGTGGGTTTTAATTCCCTTGCGAGTACTTGCGAGTTTGAAAATATGCGGCTAAAATTGCTGTTTCTTTTGATTGCGTTCACATAGATGTTTGATTTTTTTACAACTTAAAGTTATTATAAAGCTGAGTATTTCGTATGAATTTCAATTTAATACCTGTACGCGTTCTTGAGGAAAGGGATAGTAAATACAAAATTATTAAAAATATTTTTTTATATGATGTAACTAAAAATGTACAGTTTTCGCAATTTTTCCTGTGCCTGTAATTTAAGACGTTGCTGTGTACCAAATTTCAAGATTCTGAGTTAACGGCAAGTACCCTGTAGGTTTTGATTTCCTTGAGAGTAGTCGCGAGTTAAAAAATACGGCTAAAATTGCTGTTTCTTTTGAATGCGTTGAGATAGAGGTTTGATTTTATTACAGTTTAAAGGTATAACAGACCTGGCTCATTCTCATGGAATCGATTCTCATCGTCACCTTCATGGCAATTCTTATTTATTGCTCATTTGTAAGGTTCATGTACAATATTGTATAGAGCTGGATAACACAAGTAAACTTTTATATAAATAATTTAAATCGTACGTTTCATTTCGAAGAAAAACAGTTTTGAAATTTTTAACGCCACGAAAGTGATTCCGACATTATTTTTTCACAACTTTTTCAAGTAAAACCCTTTTTAAAGACTAAATCTACCAAAAATGTACAATAAAACGACGTTCTACGTAACAATAAACCTCACAACAGAAGAAAATATGCGTAATTTGAGATATTACATTACCTTTCACTTTACTTTTTTATTAGTCAGAAATTTGGTATGTATGTATTAAAACCCTAACATAACAGATAAAGTACTTTTTAGTTGGTAAAAATGCCCTTTTAAAAGAAAAAAATACAAAAAAATCACTTGCGTGGCTTAAAAATCACCTTCATGGTAAAAACGCCACGAAGGTGATGCCACGCTGGTGACGAAAATAACCCTTTTTGGTGAAATTCTGGAAAGTTTAGGTTTAATGTATAAAATTAAATACTACATCTTACTCTCGCACATTTTGGCGTTTCGAAAAGCTAGTTTTGATTTAAATAACTAAAATACAATGCATAAAAATGTTGTCCATGCAAGTGATCGGTACACCCATGAATAAATTGAAACTTAGCAATTTTATTTTTTCCCACGGCTCGATAACTCCTAGATCCTACTTCTACGATTGCAGAACATGGCCATCATTAAAATGAATCGAACTCTGTATTGGATTGTTGATGTTGTGTTTTACAGCAGCCGTTAAACTATGCGTATCTAAAGCACCTAAAATCGTGTGACCGCCGCATTATATTATTTTAAATTCAAAATAATACTGAAAACTCTTTTTTAGCCTGTAGACCTTGAAGTATATTTATTTGCGATAATTTTGGTATATATAACATACAGATACATCAAAATTTGTTAAAGTAGTGCCTAAATGTTTAACTGCAACGCAAAGTGTGACACCATGAGAATACGAAAAATGGCCCCGATTTTGAACTTTCATGTAAAATTTTAGTATTATTTTTTGCGTCTATTAAGACAATCTTCATTTATTTTGTAGCTTAATATATGCTTTATACACCTATCTACGATTCATATCTCTGTCTTTAACGGTTTAGGAAATATAACCGTGTGACCATCAAATTTGAGCTAAAATGAGAATCAGCCACCTTAGTATTTGATATGAATTTCAGTTTATTACCTGCACGCGTTCATGAGAAATAAGGTAGTAAGTATGAAATTATTAAAAAAAAAATTTTTTATGATGTAACTAAAAATGTACAATTTTCGCAATTTTTCCTTTATCTGTGCTCTAAGGAGTTGCTTCGTGCCAAATTTCAAGATTCTAAGATCACGGGAAGTACCCTGTAGGTTTTGATTTTTTGAGAGTAGTTGCGGGTTAAAAATTGCGACTAAAATTGCTGTTTCTTTTGAATGCGTTGAGATAGAGGTTTGATTTTATTACAGTTTGAAGATATAATAGACCTTAGTATTTGAAATGAATTTCAATTTAATACGTTTACGCGTTCATGAGAAAAAGGGTAGTAGGTATAAAATTATTCAAAATATTTTTTTCATATGATGCAAATAAAAATTTATAATTTTCGCAATTTTTCCTTTATCAGTGCTCTAAAGAGTTACTTCGTGCCAAATTTCAATATTCTGAGTTCACGGGAAGTGCCCCGTAGGTTTTGATTTATTTGGTAATGTCGAAAATTTGCTGAAATTTACGACATGTTCGACTATATCTTTTGATTGCGTTGGCCTAGAAGTTTGAAATTTTCACAGCTCTAAGAGGCAATGGACCTTAGTATTTCCTATAAATTTCAGCTTGTTACCTCCACGCGTTCCTGCGAAAAATGGTCTTGACAGACAGACAGACAGACAGACAGACAGACAGACGGACGGACAACAAAGTGATCCTATAAGGGTTCCGTTTTTTCCTTTTGAGGTACGGAACCCTAAAAATACGGCTAAAATTTCTGTTTCTTTTGAATGCGTTGAGATAGAGGTTTGATTTTATTACAGTTTAAAGGTATTATAGACCTTAGCATTTGATATGAATTTCAGTTTAATACCTGCACGCGTTCATGAGAAATAAGGTAGTCAGTATGAAATTATTAAAAATAATTTTTAATATGATGTAACTAAAAATGTACAATTTTCGCAATTTATCCTTTATCTGTGCTCTAAGGACTTGCTTCGTGCCAAATGTCAAGATTCTGAGATCACGGGAAGTACCCTGTAGGTTTTGATTCCCTTGAGAGTAGTCGCGAGTTAAAAAATACGGCTAAAATTGCTGTTTCTTTTGAATGCGTTGTGATAGAGGTTTGATTTTTTTACAGTTTAAAGGTATTATAGATCTTAGTATTTGATATGAATTTCAGTTTAATATCTGCACGCGTTCATGAGAAATAAGGTAGTAAGTTTGAAATTATTAAAAATAGTTTTTTATATGATGTAACTAAAAATGTACAATTATCGCAATTTTTCCTTTATCTGTGCTCTAAGGACTTGCTTCGTGCCAAATGTCAAGATTCTGAGATCACGGGAAGTACCCTGTAGGTTTTGATTTTTTGAGAGTAGTTGCGAGTTTAAAATTGCGACTAAAATTGCTGTTTCTTTTGAATGCGTTGACATAGAGATTTGATTTTATTACAGTTTAAAGGTATTATAGACTTGAGTATTTGATATGAATTTCAATTTGATACGTTTACGCGTTCATGCGAAAAAGGGTAGTAGGTATAAAATTATTCAAAATATTTTTTTCATATGATGCATATAAAAATTTATGGATTTCGCAATTTTTCCTTTATTAGTGCTCTAAGGTGTTGCTTCGTGCCAAATTTCAAGATTCTGAGTTCACGGGAAGTGCCCCGTAGGTTTTGATTTATTTGGTAATGTCGAAAATTTGCTGAAATTTGCGACATATTCGACTATATCTTTTGATTGCGTTGGCCTAGAAGTTTGAAATTTTCACAGCTCTAAGAAGCAATAAACCTTAGTATTTCCTTTAAATTTCAGCTTGTTACCTCCACGCGTTCCTGAGAAAAAGGGTCTTGACAGACAGACAGACAGACAGACGGACGGACAACAAAGTGATCCTATAAGGGTTCCGTTTTTTCCTTTTGAGGTACGGAACCCTAAAAAAAAGACTACTCTCAAGGGAATCAAAACCTACAGGGTACTTGCCGTTAACTCAGAATCTCAAATTTGGTACGCAGCAACGTCTTGAATCATAGGCACAGGAAAAATTGCGAAAACTCTAAATTTTTAGTGACATCATATAAAAAAATATTTTTATAATTTTGTATATTTACTACCCCTTTCCTCAAGAACGCAAATACTTAGCTTTATAATAACTTTAAGCTGTAAAAAAATCAAACATCTATGTCAACGCAATCCAAAGAAACAGCAATTTTAGCCGCATATTTTCAAACTCACAAGCACTCGCAGGGGAATCAAAACCTACAGTATAATATTATATCCACTTTTCCTTAGGGTTCCGTAGAAACCCGTAGGTTTGTACGGAACCCTCGGTGCTCGAGTCCTACTCGTACTTGACCGGTTTTTTTAAACATGCAATAAAAGTTAACTTCACCTAAACAAGGATTTTAAACCCAACTGCAAAATAAACTCAATAGTTAAGTTTTAAACTTGTGTTTACGCCACAACGCGGGCGGTAGAAAATTCTACCAGATGGTAGAAAATGGTGTTATTCTGAGAGCTGGCAACATTCCAGCGGGTTAACTTGAAACTTGAATTTATTGTTGAAGCGGACGTAATTTTTAAATTATTATAATTTTATAGCCTCTAGAGTTGCCTTTTCACGGTTAAGTAGATAATAATTTTATTCTTTTCAGCACAGATTATTTGGGTTTAATTTGGATTTATTGTTCTTTAGTATATTTTTTTTATTCAACGAAGTAAAAAGACGAGAAAGAGGCTCTCCTAATCGTAGATAACACTGCCCATAATAAGTACAGTGCTACCCAGGATTTTATAAAGGTAAAATCTGGGTGCACTGCGCCAACGCTTCTTACTTGATAGTCATAATATAAAGATATCATAGCAAAAATATTCATTAAGGTGTCGAGACTCTTCAGTCCAGTAATTTCACTAGCTACAGTGCCCTCCTACCTGTGCACAGTAATGTTTGCACATCACTGCTCAGGCGGTAGAATAACTGGCACTGTTGGGGTACCCACCTAGACGGCCAAGTGCAACGGAAGTCTACCCCCGGTAAACATACAATGTTTTCTAGCCAACTAATCGCGGCGGGATAAATCACTTCAATAATAATGCACTTGTTAAATTATTAATTTGTAAAGCTTTTAATAAAGTCGTTGTATTTAATGTGCTTTTTAAATTGAATTTATTTTGGTGAACAATAAAACAATTTAGTACACGAGCTGTTGATTAATTCAATAACGGGTCACGCGCTATAATGAGGTCGACACGTAGTATTGTAATACGCAGACACCACTGTCCGAACACGAAACTGAAGCCTTCACATTATTTGTGGCCGTAGCATGACGTATGGGTTCCCGACGAAACTTCAAGATGAAACTGTCATCCCATACATTGTGCCTTTGTGAATGCATGAGAAAATATGTGTTTTATATAACCTTCAATAAACTTAAATAATCTTTTAAAACCACGCAACGGATTTTAATGCGATTTTCTTTAATAGATATAGTGATTCCAGAAGAAGGTAGGTAGTTTACCGGGGTAGACTTCCTTTGCAGGAGGTCGTCTAGGTGGGTACCCCAACAGTGCCAGTTATTGTACCGCCTGAGCAGTGATGTGCAAACATTACTGTGTTTCGGTAGGAGGGCACTGTAGCTAGTGAAATTACTGGGCTAAAGAGTCTTAACATCTTATGACTCTTGAGTAAGAAGCGTTGGTGCTGTGCTCCTAGAATTTCACATCATTGTGAAATCCTAAGTAGCACTGTACTGATTATGGGCAGCGTTATCTCTTAACATCAGGAGAGCGTCTTGCTCGTCTTCTACTGCATCACATAAAAAAACGTAGTGCGCGCGAGTACACTAGTAAAACATATTTTGGACATGAAGTACAATAATGATCAATGAAATTAAATTTAGTTCCGTCAGTTTCCGCGGGACCTCTTTTATGAAAAGTTCCCTACCTCTAGTTAACATCGGTCGCGGTGTCTGGATCCCAACAGTGTGAGTCGGCCGAGTTGCGAACACTTGTTAGATTTTACGACACTTGCTCTCGCGAGGCGTAACTTTAATTCGAGGATATTTTTTATATTGCATGCGAAGTAGGTGGGGAGATACGGGGTGGGTTAGTTACAAGTCACATATAGATACGATGTATATAACATCGTATAGTTTCATTATTATTTAGCTGACATTTCAAATTTTATGTTTTAACCAATGTAATCAATATTTTTTATCAACTTATTTTAATTAATTTTTTCTTTGTTTATAAATGCATGTTCGCACTGTCAACAAGCGCCCTCACAGGGTATGTAGATGTACAATAAGTTACACTAAGACCTAGATAATACCTACATTGTTGTTATGAATAAATAGATTATACTAGCTTATGCTCGCGGCTTTGCTCGCATGACGTAATCCTTTCTTAGCGGAGGTCTACGTCATAAAACCTATCTGTGTTCCAAATTTCAACCCAATCCGTCCAGCGGTTTAGGCTGTGCGTTGATAGATCAGTCAGTCACTCTTTTTTTTATATATTTAGATGATAAATATTATGCTGCGTCTCCAGCTCGTGTTTTTTTTTACATCCACATCCCGATTTCTGATTGAGCAGAAATTTGGCATACATGTATAAATCTGATGACAATGCAATATTATTATGACATGGAGCTGATCTGATGATGGAGCTGGAAGGCCATAAGAACTTCGTAATTAATCGACGCAACCCCATCGAGTTTGGGCTCATTTGATTAAAAAAGATTTACACATGCATGCAAAATTCCAGCTCAATTGGAAACCGGGGAGTGGATGAAATTAAACTTGCAAGATTTGATTTCAGACAGACAGACAACAGACAGGTAAATAAAAGCTTGTAAAATCTAAGCATACATAGGGACAAAACATAGTTGGAGACCCAAGAGACCATAGACCAGTTTTAAACCTCGTCGCTGTAAAGAGGTGCGACTGCGGAGGTTGTATTCGCCACGATTTACGAGCGAGGTTGACGAACAACGCTTTAATCATTCAGCGATGCGGTGTCTTTACAAGCTTTATATTACTTTCACCTGTCTGTTGTCTGTCTGTCTGTCTGTCTGTCTGTCTGTCTGTAATCAAATCTTGCAAGTTTAATTTGACCCACTTCCCGGTTTCCAATTGAGCTGAAAATTTGCATGCGTGTGTAAATCGGATGACAATGCAATATTTTTATGACATCGAGCTGATCTGATGATGGAGCTGGAAGGTGGCTATAGGAACTCTGTCATAAAACAACGCAACTCCATCGAGTTTGGGCTCATTTGATTCGTCTTGACGAGTACTATATGATGCAAGATGGTAATAATAATAAAAGCTAGTTTTTAAAAAGTTTTTTTTAAATTTCACTTGTTATTAAGACTATTTAAATTTTCTTAGCATTCGGAGCGAGCGAAACATACTCTTTTCGTGGTAAAAATTATACTATTATTGCCCGTCTGCACCTTGGACAATAGGGTAAGGAAGTAGGAAGGATTGTAATCACACTAATACATATTAGAAATGCGAGTGTGTGAGTATGTATGTTTGTTACTCTTTCACGCCTGAACGGGTGGACCGATTGAGCTGAAATTTTGTATAGAGATAGGTAAGACCCTGTAATAATACATAGGCTATAGAACAGCGGGTATAACCGCTGGGCGCAGCTAGTCCTATTATAAACGAGAAAGTTTGTAAGAATGTAAAGATGTCAGGATGTACCTATGTTTGTTACTCTTTCCTGCCTAAACGGGTGGACCGATTGATCTGAAAGTTGGTATAGAGATAGCTTAAAGAAAGAAAGAAGAAAGAAAAAAGTTTTATTTACGATAAATTACAGCATTAAGGTAGATATATATAAAACACAGTAAGTGTATAACATTTGCCGCAAAAAGGCCCTAGCTCAGCATATGTAGGTTCAAACAAGTGAAATTTTAAAAATACTTTTAAAAAACAAGTTTTAATTATTCTTACCATCTTGCATCATAAAGTTCTCGTCAAGACAAATCAAATGAACCCAAACTCGATGGGGTTGCGTTGTTTAATGACAGAGTTCCTATGGCCACCTTCCAGCTCCATCATCAGATCAGCTCGATGTCATAAAAATATTGCATTGTCATCCAATTTACACACGTATGCAAATTTTCAGCTCAATTGGAAACCGGGAAGTGGGTCAAATTAAACTTGCAAGATTTGATTACAGACAGACAGACAGACAGACAGACAGACAGACAGACAGACAGACAGACAGACAGACAACAGACAGGTGTAAGTAATATAAAGCTTGTAAAAAGGACCTACGCTGGTCTTCCGCTGGCACCAACGGCAGTGACATCACGGCCAGGCTAACAATAAGGGTTTATACCCTGGAATAATACATAGGCTATAGAACAACAGGTATAACCGCTGGGTGCAGCTAGTATGATATATTCACCTGTTCCCTGGTCGGCTGCCTGCTGGGTTTGCCGCTGCTTCCCTTCTGTCCGGCCACTACTCCGTACATTTTCACTCGATATTTGATTCTATTTGTTCACAAATGTCAATTTTCTGAAGACGGTTTTACTGTGGTGTTATTGACACTGTGGTGGCAATTTTAATACAAGTGAATTAAATTAAAAATTTTAAAAAACCCCCTACGCAATATGTAGAGTCCTTTTCCCGAAAGAAGTCCCGCGGAATTTTGCTAAACTAAATTTATTTTTTTCGATAATTACTAGACTTCATATCCTAAATAATTTTTATTTGTTACATTAAATAAAAACATATTTAATTATGAAATTAAATATGAGAAATTATGAGGCGTGAAAAAGTTATAAATATGCAAACTTTTAAAATTTGCGATAGTGGCGCCCCACAAAAAGGACTCCTTTCGTGAAAAGCACTCTAATTTGCCTTTTTGTGGTGGCGGCCATCTTGGAGTTTAAATTTATCATAGTGCGTTGTATTCTACTAGTTAAGCCCTTTCATTTGATATCCAGATTGAGGGGGTTGTGGAAGAACAAGTGAATTAAATTAAAAATTTAAAAAACCCCCAACGCAATATGTAATTAACTATTTTGTGGTGGCAGCCATCTTGGATTTTAAATTTACTATAGTGGGTTGTATTCTACTAGTGAAGCCCTTTCATTTGGTATTCACATTGAGGGGGTTGTGGAAGAAAAAAGTTATCCGCCATTTTGTAGCGGCGGCCATCTTGGACCGATTTCCACCAAATATAGCTAAGAACACTCTCGACTAACTCTACTTTCAAACGAAAAAACTACTTAAATCAAAATCCGTTCATCCGTTCGGGAGCTACGATGCCACAGACAGACACACACACACACACAGACAGACAGACATGTCAAACTTATAACACCCCGTCGTTTTTTGCGTCGGGGGTTAATAAACGTAAAAACGTGATATTATAAATTTCACTCGATATTAATACTTTTTTTTATACGAAATAGGCCCACGCTTGACCACATTCCACCTGATGGAAAGTGAAAATGCTGTCGACGACGGATCACTAGAGATGCCTAGAAAGGTACCTATTCACTCGTGCCTTGAAGATACACAAGTTGTACCGCTCGGGAAACACAGATGACGGCAAAGTGTTCCAAATGCGACCAGTTCTCATTAGAAACGACGAAGCAAAACGCTTGGTGCGGGACTTTAATTCATTTAAATAACTAACGGAACTGTTTGAAACGAAATTATAGAAAATGGCGTCCATTCCCAATAATTCACGGCTAATTACGCAATCGCTGGATAATTGCTTGATTTATGGCGCACTTGGCTTCTAATTGTTAAATTATAATCATTTTATTAAGGTCCGGCTCGCAGAACAATAAATAAGAAATAGGAATGAACGATAAATGCATTTAGCATTATTAATGAAAATATTGCAGTTTAAAAAAATATATACTTACAAGATCTGATTACAGACAAACAGACGGGCGGATAGACTGACATACAGACAACAGACAGGTGAAAGTAAATAAAAGCTTGTAGTGAATAGTAAATCCATATTTGTTAGGTATATTCTGTCCAAAGCTGAAGCTAAAATGCTCCAAGTAACGAGCTGTGTTTCCGCAAGATTGCAAGCTGCAAGCTCAGCGTATTACTGTGTTTGGCTTAACTTACTTGCAAGGCATGCCTACTTACCTAAACTAATACTAGATTATACTTACGGCTTTGCCTATGTGGTCAAATCCTTCTAATGCCCGAGCTACACGAGGCTAGTTTTTCAAGCTAGGATAGCAAGCTAGTGTTAGTAAGCTAGCAAGCTAGTACTTCTGGCGTAGACAAAACTATCTTCATTTGTAAGCTAGTAAGCTAGTTTACAAGCCAGGACAGTTTTTAAGATAAGATAAATTTATTTGTCAGAATTTTGGTACAATAAATAAGATCTTAAAACTAATAGGTTCCATCAAAATTCTGCCTTAGCAGGCGTACAAATATCGAATTCAATAATTGTAATTTATAAAATTAGATATTATTCATATAATGTGAATATAGGATGGAGTTCTATTTTCAGGCTAGTAGCGTCCCCCCACCACTGATTTTACTATCCTGGCTTGTTTACTAGCTTCATGTGACCGGTGAAGCTAGTTTGCAGTTGGCTAGTAAACAGGAACCATGCGTTTGGTTTGTTTTTTGGCTCTACCAGACACAACAGAATATCAAACAAATCAGCAATTCGTAAAATACTCTTATTCTCTCCTAAATCTTTATTGCGAAATTCTTCCAAAAGTAAAGCAGATGATCCACGTTTATCTTTTCGTAAAATCCACACCCGTTTTTGTAGTTCATCTTCTAGTTCGTCTAGCGCGAAATAGCACAGTTTTCGAAGCAACTGTTTTAGTCGAATAGTGTTTTTTTTTTGTATGCAGTTCATTTTGGACGAATGGTCACCTCAGCACTCCTGTAAGTACTAGCTTAAAAAAATCTAGCCTCATGTAGCAAGCCAGGACAGTTTGGTAAAAAACTAGCTTGCTATCATAGCTTGACAAACTAGCCTCGTGTAGCCCGGGCATTAACGATGGTCTACGTCATAAAACCTATCTGCATTCCAAATTTCAAAATTGGAATCGGTGAAATGGGCAAGATGACCGCCACCAAAAAACCGCGAAATACGTATTTTGAAAACGTTGCGTTGGTGTTTTTTTACAAGCTTTTTATTACAAGCTTTATATTACTTTCACCTGTCTGTTGTCTGTCTGTCTGTCTGTCTGTCTGTAATCAAATCTTGCAAGTTTGATTTGACCTACTTCCCGGTTTCCAATGAGCTGAAAATTTGCATGCGTGTGTAAATCGGATGACAATGCAATATTATTATGACATGGAGCTGATCTGATGATGGAGCTGGAAGGTGGCTATAGGAACTCTGTCATTAAACAACGCAACCCCATCGAGTTTGGGCTCATTTGATTCGTCTTGACGAGTACTATATGATGCAAGATGGTAATGATAATTAAAGCTTGTTTTTAAAAAGTATTTTTAAAATTTCACTTGTTTAATTTTCAATTTTATTCACTTATACCTACGTATAATTTTTACGCTTCCGTAGTCAACAAGGAAGCCATTTTTGCTTTGTCTGTCCGTCCGCGGCTTTGCGGAGAAACGACTTAGTCGTGTATGTTAGTAGAATAGTAGCAGACAACTAAATCTGAACTACTGGCTTTAAAACACTGAAAAAAATCACGAATATTTCTGGTTTCAACCATAAACTTTCCAGGAATACCAAAGCGGTTAGATAACTTTATTAGTTTTAAAGATATCGTTGATAAGAAAGTTAAGGCGCAATGTAGAGTCCTTTTCACGAATGAGGTCCCGCGGAATTTTGCGAAACTAAAATTATTTTTTGCAATAATTACTGGACTTCATATTCTAAATAATTTGTATTTGTTAGATAAATTATGTACATATTTAATTAAAAAATTAAATAAGAGTAATTATGAGGCGTTAAAAAGTTATAGATATGTTAACTTTTAAAATTTGCGATAGTGGCGCCACGCGAAATGGACTCCTTTCGTGAAAAGCACTCTACATTGCGCGTTGCCCGAATAGCGCTTGGCCTATTTATAATTTGTATATTCATTATATAGGTTAGCCTTTCACGATCTCGTGTGATGTTAACGACGATGCGGCCGTAGATGGTACCAGACTGAACCCAGAAGGCGGGATAAATACCTTCCAGTTCATGGTGTTCTTACGATAACTACTATTATAATCCGTTATTAGTCCAACATTTGACGGATTAGAATCGTATGAATACGACAGCAATCCTTTTGAAACGACGACCTCTGTGGCGCGGTGGGCTAATACCCGCCTGCAACGCAGAAGGTTACGGGTTCGATTCCCGTATGAGGCAAATATTTGTGTGATCCACAGGTATTTGTTTCTGGTCTGGGTGGTTTTCAATATCTATTATAAGTATGTATTTACAAAAGAAAAAGTATGTGCATATTATATCCGTTATCCTAACCACCATAACACAAGCATTAAGTTGCTTAGCTTGGGGTTAGGTGGCGCTGTGTGAAACGTCCTGAAATATTTATTTATTTATTTAAACGATTCCAAAAAGAAGGATCATCAATCATCTCTAGTCTAACCCTTGACGTGAATAGAGGGGTGTTAAAAGTTTGTCTATGACCGACATAGTAATATTATTATCTCTTGAAACCGATTTTTACAAGATTTTATTTACTTTCACTGTCCGTTGTCTGTCTGTCTGTCTGTAATCATATCTTGCAAGTTGAATTTGATCCACTTCCCGGTTTTCGATTGAGCTGAAATTTTGCATGCATGTACTCGTATAAATTGGATGACAATGCAATATTATTATGACATGGAGCTGATCTGATGATGGAACCGGAAGGTGGCCATAGGAACGCAGTAATTATAAACATTCGTTTAAAAAGATTTTTTGTGGATACTTAACTTGAATAAACCGTAGATTTCACAAGTGGACTATCAAAATTGGTCGAGCAGTTTTCAAGTTACGATTTTAAACTTAAGTGTCTTTAATGCTGAATTTATAATTTACTACCTACGAGATAATTAGCAAATAAACATTTATTAATGTCTTACTTTAATACATAATATAAAAAAAATCTTTTTAAAATACTTTTAAACGCGCCAAATTCCGTACGGCTGGAGAAGCTTTTCAAAAACTTTTTAGTTCAGAACTTTTGCACGTTATTTCGTCATAAAATAACTCTGCTTTTAAAATACTTTGTAATATGAATAAACATGAAATTTATATCAATAATATTATTATTTAAAACAAACAAAATTAGGTTATTTTTTAAATAATACGTTTTATAGTTAAAAATAAACATCTTTCGGTTTATAAATATTTTTGTTAATGTCAATATTAATATGTAATTAATTTGTTTTTTAATTATTTACGACCTATTATCATATTTTCCATTAAATTTAATTATAATAATTAGAAAATAATTAAATTTGTGCACACCACAGATTACAATAAAAAATAATAACGACTTTCCCGCCAAACGAACTTTCCAAATATTTTCCCGCGTTTCGCAGCGACCGCGTCACGAGTCACGCGCTCGGTACGTACTGGCTGTATGCGTATTACATTGCACCAACTATACAGCCTCCTTGCTACAATCACTACGAGATAATTGGAACTTTATTGTTAGGAAATAAGGTTGAATTTCAAGTAATATTTGAAATTAACCATGCAGGATGCGTACTTTGAGGTCGCAGTATCTTTGTTTGAAAGCGTTTGGTTGTAATGCGCATTTTGCGATATATTTGTTACTACTTGTTTACCCAGCGGGTTTATTGCTGAAAAGTAAGCTATTATTGGTTATAGGTTTTAACTATCAGGATCTTACATTTACCGAGTCAGCTAACATTTTAAAAAATACAATTTATTTATTTATTTAATCAAAACGGTACCTATAATACCAATTACAATGATTACAATTTAAAGCATTATAATTATTACATTCACATAATAAAGACTTATTACACATTGCAATAATAAAACTAATAAAAGAACAAATACAATAATTAAACTAAAATCTATACTATTATATATCATATTATATAATATAATAGCGAATATGCCTATAATATTGTATAATGAAGATTTAATTCGAGAGAAAATTACACAAAAACAAAAAAATATCTTTTTACATTATCTTTTTACAGATCTTTCGCTTCACAAAAACGTAAACACTCCGCCAATATGTTCATCCATTCATCAGCAAATATATCAAAACTAGGAGTGGCACACAAGAGGGTGTTAAGAGAAGAGAGCGAGCGCGGTATTGGCGAGTTAGCCCTAGCTACAGTTCGACCTGACGGCACCGCAAACAGTCTGTGCCTTCTATTACGGAGATAGTTGTTCGGGACATAGAGTGTGCACAACTTCTGATGCAGATCCGGGGCATCGATTTTACCACGAAGAATTTTACACATAGTGATCAGTTGATTTCTCTCTCGCCTGACTTTCAAAGAGTTATACCCTAAAGACCCCAGAAGAAATTTTGTAGGGTAAAGATAGGGGTAATATCCATTTACTCGCTTGTACAAGTAACGCAAAAATGCTTTCTGAACTTTTTCGAGCAGAAGGACATATGTACTTTCATGTGGGTTCCATACGCACATAGCTGCTTCTAGCTTACTGCGCACTAAGGCTCCAAAAATAAGGCGAATCACCTGTGGGTTGCGAAGATCTTTAGAGTTTCTAAGTATAAAACCGAGACGCCGGAAAGATTCCTTAGCTAAGGACAACATATGGTCATGGAAATTCAGCTTTCGGTCAAATATGACTCCCAAATCCTTAATTGTCGTTGAACGAGCCAGACTTACGCCGTTTAGTTTGTAATCAAAGTTTATTGGGTGCCGCATTCGACCGAAAGACATGGCACAACATTTTGAAGTGTTGAATTCCATGAGGTTCTTCCTGCTCCATTGGAATAAGGACTCTACATCCTCCTGCAAAGCAATGCATTCGGCATTGGATTTTACTTCGATGAAGAGCTTGAGGTCGTCGGCGTACAACAGACACTGTGAATAGTCCAGAATGGTAGGAATATCGTTGACCATCAACAAGAACAAGAGGGGACCCAGTATTGAACCCTGACTGACTCCAGAACGCGTATGATAGGGTCCAGACTCATAAAGTCCGAGTCTGACAAACTGCTGGCGGTCTTTTAAATAATTTGCAAGTAACAATAGCAGTTTTGGGGCAAAGCCTATGGCGTGGAGTTTTGCCAGCAATATGTCGTTATTGACCCTATCAAAAGCTTTTCTGAAGTCAAAATAGAGAACGTCTATTTGGGAACCCCGATCGAGTCCGGCCGATATGAACTCAACAAGTGTCAAGAGATTTGTATCCACAGATTTTTTGGGTCTGAATCCGTGCTGCTCTTGGCAAAGGTATTTATCGACTTGTGCGTAAATATAGGTATATGTGTGGATTATGCGCTCAAAAATCTTTGCCGGAGCTGACAAAACAGCAATTGGCCTATAGTCCTCAACACTAGTTCTATTCGAACACTTTGGTATAGGCGTAACTCTGGACAGCTTCCATTGAGGCGGGTATTGACCGGTCTTCAGCGCCAGATTAAATATGTGCGCGAGGGGAACACTAAGCCACTTGCTCGCTTGCTTTAAGACCGCAGAAGGAATGGAGTCCGGACCGACAGAGCTACTTTCTTTAAGTTTCCGAATGGCATTTCTGACATCAATTGGCATAATGCGAGAGATGTTAACGTAATTACTGACACCAAGACTACTAATAGAGTTTGCGGCCAAGTTTAAGTCAAGAATAGGCGCTCCAGGAAGGAAAACGCTAGAGAAAAAACTTGCAAATCCCTCCGCTGCAGCCACGCCTGACAAAGCCTTACCCTCATACGTTACATTGG
The DNA here is from genome assembly GCA_947507615.1 of Hemithea aestivaria. NCBI lineage: Eukaryota > Metazoa > Arthropoda > Insecta > Lepidoptera > Geometridae > Hemithea > Hemithea aestivaria. The sequence continues at coordinate 928,766 of OX382353.1, read as the reverse complement.
GCTCAAAGCCTCCCCTAGAGCGTAGGCTAGAAATATGACGCCAGAACTCGCTCGGATTTGATTTAATATTGTTCTCGATAGTTTGCATATATAATCTATGCGCTAAAGCTGTCTGTTGTTTAAGACTAGTGCGTAGGTTTGCGAATTTTTGATAATCATCGGCACTGTTTGAGTACTTCCACTGTGCATGCAATCTGTTTTTACGGCGAATGTCGTTTATAATCCTGTTGCAAAACCAGACAGGATATCGTCTGACTCGACATTTACTACGGACTTTTTTAGGCATACACTGATCGAAGCACGCATAAATAATATCATAGAAATTGTTTGTTGCCTCGATAACATTTTCGGAAAGTAAAACCGGGTCCCACGAGCTATCAGATAAGAGAGAAATCAAATGTGTAAAATCGCACTTCTTAAAATTCCAGTCCTTAGAAGAATTAATATTAGACGGTTCGATAAGGTTAAAATCACGAGTAGCATAAAGTTTTAACTCTATATCTAACGGTGGATGATACGCGTCAGGCGATACCAGGCCTTCGGTGGATGTGACTAGCACCTCTCTTGTCCCACCACCCTCTCTGACCAACACTACATCTAACATACCACCGTGCGTATTTATCACGTTATTCTTCTCTACTAAACCACAATATGACAAGAAATATAAATAGTAACTGTTGACATTTACAGACGCACTGTTCAGATTTATATCTCCTAATATAACAACTTGCCCTTTTAGGGACGATAGAACTTGCTCGACTCTACAAAAAAATTGCATGTAATCATGATCACTAGCAGTTGGTTTTATATAGACCACACATATGTAAAAAGGATGTCCATGCCATGAGAATTGGGCCCAGATGTCTTCACCACTATCGGTCTCCAGGTTTCGTCGCCTGTATAGGTATATAGGTGATCGAGCGGCGATCGCGACACCACCACACGGTGTAATTCTGTCTCTCCTCAAGATTTTCCAGTCGCCGCACACGAGCTCCGAATCTTCGACAGAGACGTCAAGGAATGTCTCCGTAACCGCCACGACCGAATGCACTGTTAATGCCAAGTTGTTTCTCCAAGAACGTAGTTTAGATTTCAAGCCACGCACATTCTGATACAAGACATTCAGATTAAATAGCTTGTTTCCTTGCACTGACACGAAAGGACCGATCGGTCTTTGTAGGCTTCATAGTGCTATGGTCCTGGTTCGTACTAACGCTCGTCCTGGAAGATCTGTTGTTTTGATCTGGTCGGTACGGTATCCAAGCTTTAAACCTAGCATTGATCGGCCATGCATCCGCTGAAAGACAAGCTTCGTAATCTGCTACGGGAACACTTATCTTATAGGATTTATATTCTCCTCTAGGTTTTAATTCCTGGACTGCACTGGTTCCAGAGGTACAGAATTGAGACAGATATTCTCTTATTTCATCGATATTAGATGCCATGTTCCAGAGGTGAATATGCTTCCGTAGTTCTACAGCTCTTAGTGTGGTTTTGCTTGCGTCCGCAGTACCACAGAGGGAAGGCGGTCGAAGATGTTTCTTCTTTTTTGAAACTACTTCTGTCCACTTCTCGTCATCCATTTCAGGACACCTCTCAGCTTGACAGACCATATCTGCTTCACCAACATTGTCGCGCAGAACCGGGGGGGAGTTCAATGTTGGGTCTGCTCTTACAGGTATTTTTACTTGGCTCTCCTTCTTTTTCTGCTTAGGCTTGCTGGAAACGGAGGTCGTTCTGTCGGCTACATTAGAGATAGCCTGCTTCTTGTTAATCTTTTGATCTGACGGGGCAGTTTCGGCTACCTTGCTGTAGGTTGTTAGTTTAGGGGTCTCTAGTGGTAGATTAGTAGCTGCAATCGAGGACGCAGTCTCTCTTAGGCTCGTAGTAGCTAAACCGGTAACCATGCCTATCTCCGAGGGTGTTTGTTCCAGCGGAGCAGTAATGGAGGCGACTTTGAGTAGATTGAGGACTGTGTCTATTTTTCTGTGCAGTTCTTTTACTTCCACGTTGTACTGAGCCGCGTTTGCATTATACATTTCGATTTTTTGTACGGCAAGACCAAGTTGATTTTTGAGCGATTGAATTTCCTGCCTCAGCTCCTGCTCCTCATCGTTTATATTCAGTGGTAAGTCACATGCCTCAGTGAAAAATGAGCTATCATTGAAAGTGTACGGAGAGACTCTTCTATGAATAGTAACATTTTCATCACAGTATGCCCTTTTACTCGAACCTACTGGAGTCAAAGTATTATCACCTCCTTTTTTAGTTGCGCAACGGCATTCCGGGCAAACCCATGAACATTTTTTGTGGAGTTCCAAGGCACTATTTCCTCCAGCACACAATAGGTGATATGTTTTCTTACAGTTGGTCATACTACAGAGAAGGTGAACCTCCCTTTCCTCAATAATTTCACTGCATGCCGCACAATTCATTTTGTCTAATTTATAGGTTCAGAGAACTAATAAAGCAACAAAAATTGCAGCGAGCGAAAATAATAAGCAAACAGCCGATAGGCAAGCGCAGTAAAGTACGCGGCAAACTGGTATGAAGCTTGTAGTAGCGCGATGACTCAGCCTCGGTACAAGGCCAAGCGGGCGAGCGGCGAGTTGTCGTAGGTCAGTTCCAAATTGCAACGGAATTTTTGCCACAGATTTTTGCTTATAACTTTGTCAATTATGATCAAATTTTAATCAAGTAAGCACCAACACACGCGTCTGTATATTAACTACAAAAATATACTAAGTTTACCGTTATAACTTCACTTTTTACCACTTTTCCAAAAAGAAATTTACGGAGTAAACGGAGTACAGTGTTGCCGTGAACGCTGTTGAGATCGAACTGTGTACAATGGTAAATGGTAATGTACAATGGTATTAAGGTGGTGGTTATAGTATGGTGTAAGTTATTACTGTGAATCTTGGTCCAGCATGACGTTTCAAAGAAAAATATCTATTATTCCGCTTTTTAGAACATTAGATAATCTTCTTCATCATCGGTAAAACAATGTTCAACTAATTAGTATAACTTATTATTATAGTTTATCAATTAAATTTATTTTTAATTCTGATTTTGTTAATTAAGTTTAATAAACAATCATAACACAACATAATATGGATGAAGATGAATATTTTGCTGCTCCTGTATGTTTAATATTATGTCTTATATCTGAAATAAACGATTATTGAAGTGAAAACTTCTTTAGCGGCGCTGAGCACTTTTTTGTATGGGTAAAAACTTTAAAACTCGCGTCAGGGTCACGTGATGCTGATCGAAAAAGCGTAAGATCGAGGGGAAGGGAGAGGAACTAGTATCTCCCACTCTTTCTACCGTGCCTGAGTGTGCTGCTCTGTTGATGGTGTAAAAGTCGTCGAAATTATGGATGGAAGTTGATTTTTCTGAGAGATAAAATTTAATGTAATATATAAATAACGATATAATATTATAAATAACAACATATAAATTGTCATATTTGTGTACGATAGCGCAATAAATAAACATTGTATTCTACCTCATAAATGATAGTACTTTTATACTTATAATTAAACACAACGTTAATATTGAAGTTTTCACTTCTGCCGGCACTCCCGGAGTGCTACCTTTTTTTTTATTTATTTATTTATAATGCCAAATATATTGTTATTTTAATATTTCTTCATACCAAAACGTAGTTTGTTATTCTTGTTGCCAACAGAAAAAGTCATGTTGCGTATTATGATAAAAACATTAATATTGTCGAGAAATCGACAAAAGTGGTGTGAAACTGAACATGATACTGGCAAATACACTAATATGCTACGTATTATAAACCTATTTTTTTTTCAAAGTTGGGTAGAAAAAATCAAATGTCAAACTATAAATAAGTCAATGCCAACGTCAAAGTCAAATTGACGTTGACGTTTTAGATTTCGGAGATAAAAAGCGGAAAATGAACAATTTTCGTGGAAAGAAAATGAATAAAATACGAAATTGAGCGATTAAATGAAAATAAAAATGTCTTTTCCTAAAATAGAGGGATACGTTGTGACTGAAAGGCTCGGCTCCGGCAGCTATTCAACTGTTTACAAGGCTTATAACAAGGTAAATAATAATCCTTAGCTATCACAGAATGTAAACAAACATGATTTTTACATTTTCTTTGCTCTCTCTACTTAAAATCTGTACATTTTCATACTTATTTAACAGGTAGATCCAATTTCTACTTTAACAAACCTAAAAATCAATCCAGAAACTATATAAAGCTGCTTTTTAATACAATTTACATTCATTAATCATCTCTTTGTTATCATCGTCTTTACTTGCTATTTAACATTATAAATAACGTTTCCCACTTTAATAACTTTCTTGATACATCTAAAAACTGTTTAACTACAAAATAAACCAGTAAAATAGGGTTTTCATAGCTGAAAAGTGATATTTTCATTGCAGGTTGGTGGTAGGACCATAGTGGCCATAAAATGTGTGGACAAGTCTCGAGTAAAGCACTCAGGCACGGCCGTAGACAATTTAATCACAGAAATAAGACTGATGAAGTCCCTGGACCATCCTCATATTGTTAAGATGCATAATTTCACTTGGGATGATAAGTAAGTGAAGAATATTATTTGGTTACTACTGCAAATACATACATTGAATTTAAATAAAATAATCAGTACAGTGTTACCTAGAATTTCCAAATGAATAGAATATAAGTACTCTTTATTGTGGACCAATATATTTACAAAATACTGTAATAAATCTTATAATTAACATAAAATTAGATAAAAATGTTTGGTCTACAATGGTCGGCCTTATCGCTTTAAGCAATCTCTTCCAGGCAACCACATTTTTAATGAATATAATATGGAAGGAAGAGTAGGGTTCTCATACAAAATAATGATAATATTAGGTACTTAATTGTAAAATTCTAGGTGAACTGCACCAACACTTCTTACTCAAGAGTAAAGGGTCATAAGATGTTGATACTTTAGCCCAGTAATTTTAATGGCTACAGTGCATTCTCTGAAGCACAGTAATGTATTATTATTATTTAATAACTAGCTGCACCCAGTGGTTTTACCTGCAGTACTTATGTAGCCTATGTGTTATTCCAGGGTCTAAGCTATCTCTATGCAAAATTTCAGCTCAATCGGTCCACCCGTTTAGGCAAACATCCAGACATCTATTCTTACAAACTTTCACGTTTATAATATCAGTAAGATGTTAAATTTTTCAGGAATATCTACATTATAATGGAGTACTGTTGTGGTGGAGACTTATCCAAATATATTCACAGATACGGACGAGTGCCTGAGAGGCAGGTAAGATCAGGTGTCCTGTGGATTCACCTAATGTTTTTACTCCTAAAGTTGTTTCATATAACTCATGTTCATGACATACAGTCATCCTAATATTTATTAGTATTTTTCCATTTATGGCCCAAATAATTATTAGTTGTTTGTTATAATAGTTTTCAATCCTAGTTTTAAACGTTGTAACCTTTAACCATAGAATACTAACCTCCGTCGATTCTAACCATATTCCTGTAAATTTTTCTGCTTGATTTCGAATGCCAAAAAGATTTCAAATAAATTCATCTAATTTTTATAGGACCTTACAAATAGTACTGTAAAATCTAAATTACAGCCGATAAATAAAAAATTCAAAATTGTATTTTATTTATAATCGCTGCTGGTATGCTGGTATGATGCTGGAGTTTTTTAAATACCCGTCGTTTCAACGGATGGTTAGCTTAAACAGGGTATCAAATAAGGTTAGTATTCTAGGGTTGAAGTATATAACTTTAATTGTCATAATATTTATTGTCCTAATCTTTAAAGTTTATAACTAGTCTTCATCTTCTTGCCCTTATCCCAAACTAGGTAGGGTCGGCACAACACGTTTTTCTCCTCCATTCTGCTCTATCATCCGTCATATCTGCATCCACTCCTCTAGCACGCATATCCCTGCACACACAGTTCATACAAACCTTTTTCGGGCGCCCCCTTCTCTAAAAAGTTTATAACTAGTATTTGTCGTAGTAGTGTTGATGTTAATATATTTCTTTCCCTATATAACTTTCAACCACCGTCGTTCGATATTTATTTTCCTTTCCCTGCTTGGTTGTCTGGAAGAGATCGCTATTAGCGATAAGACCGCCAATTGTCTCACTGTTTATTTTATAAACTGTTTATTTAGATTTAAGATATTAATTGTGGTGAAGTAATAAAGAGTTTTCTTATCTTATCTTGTCATAATATTTAAACGCACTGAACAAAAATTTATAATTATTTTTTTATCCATTATAGGTATTGTAATATTATGATACAATATATATTTTTTTTTATTTCGAATATTATGTACAATACTCAATGTATTTTGATTAAGTTAATTTTTATGACCTTTATGTGGAGAAGTAAGAAGACGAGCAAGACGGTCTCCTGCTGTTAAGAGATAACGCTGCCCATAATCAGTACAGTGCTAACCAAAATTTCACAATGATGTGCAATTCTAGGTGCACTGCACCAACGCTTCTTACTCAAGAGTCATAAGATGTTAAGACTCTTTAGCCCAGTAATTTCACTAGCTACAGTGCCCTCCTACCGAAGCACAGTAATGTTTGCACATTACTGCTCAGGCGGCATTACCTGTAACAATTCTAAATATGAGTAAACCTTTTACCACGATGTTAAGCGACGATGCGGCCGTAGATGGCAGCAGGCTATACCTAGAAGGCGGGACAAATCCCTTTACTCTTGTAAATGAACTATTTGTAAATGTGCAGGTGCTGTATTTCCTGCAACAACTGGCATCGGCGCTGAAATTCTTGAGAGAAAAAGGTAATTATTATTATGAAACACATTTATTAATAGTTAATGTTAATAATAATTATGTGAATAAATGTAAGATATACTTACCATTTAATTAAACAATTTGGAATAATGATTTTTGTTGCATTGAGAGCGGTTTCTTAAACTTTACATCACACTAATATGGCGAAAGATTGTGAGTGAGTGTGTACGTTTGATACTTCTTCGCACCTAAACGGGTGGACAGATTAAGCTGGAATTTAGTATAGAGATAGCTTAAATTTCTGGAATAGCAGCTTAAACCTTTTAACCGCCAGACTTAAAATCACTTGTCGTGCCCCTAGCGCGAGGCAAGTTTTTTGAATTATAAATACCTACAATAAAAGTGATGTCTAATATTTATTCTATTTGGGAGAGAAGCATAAAACCAACTGTAAATCATAACTTTATTCACTATTTATCTAATTACGAGTATAGTTTTATAAAATACAGTGTTACGACTTAAAAAATGTAGATTTAAAGTGCAGTCGGAAATATACGGCTCGTCGGAAATATACGACTCTGGCGGTTACGTTACAGAACAGGCTTGTCGGATATATCCGACGGTGGTGGTTAAAGGGTTAAGTAAGATAACTTCTGTTGAAGAATAAACTCCAATTAGTATTTTAGCTCTAAATAAGTAATTAAAAATGTAATTGATTTAACAAAATGTTTGTAGGTATAGTGCACATGGACCTGAAGCCACACAACCTGTTATTACAGAGAGGGAACGACAACAAATATGTGCTGAAAGTGGCCGACTTCGGGTGAGACATCATTATTATTGTTATTTGTTAACCACCGACGCAAAAACGACGGGGTGTTATAAGTTTGACGTGTCTGTGTGTGTGTCTGTCTGTGGCATCGTAGCTCCCGAACGGATGAACGGATTTTGATTTAGTTTTTTTTGTTTGAAAGTAGAGATAGTCGAGAGTGGTCTTAGCCATGTTTGGTGGAAATCGGTCCAAGATGGCCGCCGCTACAAAATGGCGGATTATTTTTTTCTTCTACAACCCCTGCAATATGGGTATCAAATGAAAGGGCTGAACGAGTAGAATACAGCCCACTATATAACATTTAAAATCCAAGATGGCCGCCATCAAAAAATGGTGAATTACGTATTGCGTTGGGGGTTTTTTTTAATTTTTAATTTAATTCACTTGTTAATCCATACATATAATAAGAATGGAAATTTCTCCCCATTCATTGTGATCCTTTACTAAGGTGAACTGTGAAAATACGCATATGAACAAAACGACGCGAAAAAGTCGCTTGCGCGATCTAGATCGTAAAACATTTTGTCAATTTTTCCTAGGGAAACGTAAAATAAAATAATAAAATAAATAATAATCATTTATATCGGACACATCGCCCCTAATTTACATCAAAATTTCTAAGTAAAAGTAATAGAATATAAAGTAAATTCAATTCAAAAAAAACAAAAAGCAAAAAGTGCGACAAACTAAAAATACGCCATCTATCGATGTGGCCATAAACGAAAATTTACCAGAGTAGTTTTATTAGGCTTAATTTGTAAAAAGGTTATTACTTATGTGTGATAAAACGGCACAACCGAATTGTATGCAGTTTTCGCTAAAACGTTGCAAATTTCTCTAATTTGTAAATAGTATTGGTTTTATTTAAATCGGTTTTTAAATAAAAGAGTTACGAGTATATCTATCTAAAGATTTACTTATCTTCTTTTATTATATAAAATCGTTCGTACACTTTCGTGCTATCAACGCACAGCCCAAACGGCTGGACGGATTGAGCTGAAATTTGGACAGCGTATTCTTTGAAAAACTTCATCGTGCAATAAGAAGCGATTTTTCTAAATTCCCTCGGGAACAGGAATTATTCCCGAAAAACGTTTGTATGCAAATCCGTAACCGCTGAACCGATTGAGCTGAAATTTTGTAAAACTATTGTTAGGATTGTGATTAGAAACATGAAATAGTTTTTTTGTCAGAAATTTACTTTTAAGGGGGGGTAAAGGGGGGTCGAAGTTTGTATGGAAAATTTAGAACCGCTGACCCTATTGAGCTGAAATTTGGTACACAGGTAGATTGAGTCCTAAAAAAAGATATTGGATACTTTTTATCCCAGAAATCAACCTTAAAAGGGGGAAAGGGGGGTTGCAAGTTTGTGAAAGAAATCGTTAACCGCTTCATTGTTTTAGCTGAAATTTGGACAGCGTGTTATTTAGGTAACGTAAGCGACCTATAAAAAGGGATTTTTGTAAAATTCTCCCGGGAACGGGAATTATTCCCGAAACACGTTTGTATGGAAATCCGTAACCGCTGAACCGATTGAGCTGAAATTTAGTAAAACGATTGTTTGGATTGTATTTAGGAACATTGAATAGTTTTTATCTCAGAAATTTACTTTTAAGGGGGGGGTAAAGGGGGGTCAACGTTTGAATGGAAAATTTAGAACCGCTGACCCTATTGAGCTGAAATATGGTACAGAGGTAGATTGAGTCAAAATAAATGATATGGAATACTTTTTATTCCAGAAATCAACCCTGAAGGGGGAAGAGGGGGGTTAGAAGTTTGAGTAGGAAATCAGTTACTTCAGTATCAGTATCTTTTAACGCTGAAATTTGAACAGCGTGTTTTTTATGTAACGTAGATGACCGGTAAAAAGGGATTTTGCAAAATTTCCACGGGAACGGGAATTATTCCTAAAAGACGTTTGTAAGCAAATCCTTAACCGCTGAACCGATTGAGTTGAAACTTTGTAAAACGATTGCTTGGATTGTGTTTAGGAATATTGTTTTTTTTTTTGACGAAAATTAACTTTTAAGGGGGGGTAAAGGGAGGTCGAAGTTTGTATGGAAAATTTAGAACCGCTGACCCTATTGAGCTGAAATTTGGTACAGTGGTAGATTGAATCCAAATAAATGATATGGAATACTTTTTATCCCAGTAATCAACCTTGAAGGGGGAAGAGAGGGGTAGTAGTTTGAGTAGGAAATCAGTAATCGGCCATCTTTTAAAGCTGAAATTTGAACAGCGTATTTTTTATGTAACGTAGATGACCGATATAAAGGGATTTTGCAAAATTTCCGCGGGAACAGGAATTATTCCTAAAAAACTTTTGTATGCAAATCCTTAACCGCTGAACCGATTGAGCTGAAATTTTGTAAAACGATTGTTGGGATTGTTTTGAGGAACATTAAATAGTTTTTATGACAAAATTTAACTTCTAAGAGGGGGTAAGGGGGGTACAAAATTTGTATGGGAAATTTAGAACCGCTGGCCCTATTGAGCTGAAATTTGGTAGAGAGGTAGACTGAGTTCTACAAAATGATATGGGATAATTTTTATCCCAGAAATCAACCTCAAAGGCGGGATAAAGGGGGGATGCAAGTTTGGGTAAGAAATCGTTAACCGCTTCTTTGTTTTAGCTGAAATTTGGACAACGTATTCTTTAGGTAACGTAAGCAACCGATATGAAGGTATTTTGCGAAATTCCCCCGGGAACGAGAATTATTCCCGAAAAACTTTTGTATGCAAATCCGTAACCGCTAAACTAATTCAGGTGAAATTTTGTGGAATCATGGTTTGAGTTTTGTTTAGGAACACTGAATATTATTTTAGACAGAAATTTACTTTAAGAGGGAGGGGTGCGGGGGAGTAAGGGGGGTAGAAGTTTGAGTAGGAAATCAGTAACCAGTTATATTTTACGCTAAAATTTAGACAGCGTGTTCTTTATGTGACTTTCACGACCCGTAAGAGGGGAGGGGATTTTGCGAAATACTTACGGGAATGGGAATTATTATTCCTAAAAAACTTTTGTATACAAATCCACAATAAGATTATTGGGGATGTGTTGAGGAATAATAAAAAGTTTTATGTCAAAAATTACCTTCGAATTGAAGCGTTAGGGGGTCAAAGTTTGTATAGGAAATAGGACCCTATTGAGTTAAAATTTGATACAAAGGTAGACTGAGACTTAAAAAAAATATGGGATACTTTTTATCCCAGAAATCAACCTTTGAGGGGAGGAAAGAGGGGGTGCAGTTTGTGTAGGATATCGGTAACCACTTCTTCGTTTAAGCTAAAATTTGGACAACGTATTTTTTATGTAACGTAGGCGACCGATAAGAAGAGATTTTGCGAACTCACCAGTACTCAGAATTTTGGTTCTGTTAATGAATAGTTTGTTATGTCAGAAATTAACTTTTAAGGAGACTCAGTATTGATCCTTCCCCCACCTTCAGGGTCAGAGTTTTAATGGAAATTCAGGAACCACGGAATTGATTTGAGTCGCGGAAAGGATGGTGTGAGAAATTAGTAACCTATAATTATAATTTAGCTTAGAAAAATTTTAATAGAGATAAGTTAAAGAGTTACCGGGAAAGGACCACAAATAGTATTAATTCCTGAGGAGAGGCGTGAAAATTTGTGATGGAAATCAATAACCGCTAAACTTAAATAGTGTGATCTCTGAGAAAGGACATAGCATTGGTTCCTACGGTAGCGAACAAAACTGCATAGAAATATCCAGCCCGATATTCTTCGCTATCCACAGCGGGAGCAAATATTATAGCCATGCCTTATTTTACGCTTACAAAGTCGCGGGGATGGAAATACAATCATAGTCAAAATAGCAGCACCGAATTCGCTTTATTAATTGACTCTCACGCGCAACGAAGTGCGCGCGGGTCAGCTAGTTTTTAATATAATTCACTTGTTTAAATTTTATTTTATTTGATATCTCTTATTCTATACATAGATTCGCGTCCCACCTGACCAGTACATGGTCGAGTCCCCACGTGCGAGGTTCCCCGCTGTACATGGCGCCGGAGATGGTGACCGCCCGACATTGTGGGCCCAGTGTGGACCTGTGGAGTGTCGGTAATTTTTTATTTACTAGCCGCGCCCAGCGGTTTTACCTTTACTTATGTAGCCTATGAGTTATTCCAGGGTCTAAGCTATCTCTATACAAAATTTCAGCTCAGTCGGTCCACCCGTTTAGGCGTGAAAGAGTAACAAACATCCATCCAGACATCCATTAGTAAGATTCATAAGATGAGCAGAAATCTTACAGAAAACTCCAGACCGCGGTTTCGTAAACCGGTAAGTGTCAAACTCAATGAAACAGTTATATATACTATTTTGCATTAACTTAAAATAAATAATAATAAATAATTATTTCAGGACGTTTCACACAGCGCCACCTAACCCCAAACTAAGCAACTTAATGCTTGTGTTATGGTGATTAGGATAACGAATATAATACTTATATACTTTTCTTTTGTAAATACATACTTGTAATAGATACAGAAAGCCACCCAGACCAGAAACAAATACCTGTGGATCACACAAACATTTGTCTCATGCGGGAATCGAACCCGCAACCTTCTGCGTTGCAGGCGGGTATTAGCCCACCACCGCGCCGAAAAGGTCGTCGAAAAATGATATATATATAGGCGTTTTTAGTCTGTAAAAATACAAATATATTTATTTTCCATAAGAACATAATACAAAAGCATTTATAATGGACCCCACACTTGGTCAAGCCTGGCTCGTGGGGTCCCTGTGACCGAAAGTAAAAAATATTACACTTTTTTTTTTTATGTGATGAAGTAGAAGACGAGCAAGACGCTCTCCTGATGTTAAGAGATAACGGCTGCCCATAATCAGTACAGTGTTACCTAGGATTTCACAATTATGTGAAATTCTAGGAGCACTGCACCAACGCTTCTCACTCAAGAGTCATAAAATGTTAAGACTCTTTAGCCCAGTAATTTCACTAGCTACAGTGCCCTCCTACCTGTGCACAGTAATGTTTACACATCACTGCTCAGGCGGTAGAATAACTGGCACTGTTGGGGTACCCACCTAGACGACCTCCTGCAAAGGAAGGACTTCCGTAAGTTATCAAAAAATGTTAATGTAAACTTTTTGTATTCATACTCTTTAATAAAGATATTTTTAAATCAATGAAAACGTGGCAAATGTATGTTGTAACTTGAAACTGTGTGTTGTAGCTTGACCGATTTCGATAAAATTGAAATGGAGCCATAGAATGGATTAAACTCTTTATTAAAAACGCACATTCATCACCCAAATGTAATGTATTGTATCATACATTTTACCTAAATTCCATTTAATGTGACATCTATTTCACCTAACTTTAAATAATGTAAAAAAAATAAAAGCAAACGTTAGGTATACAGTATTCAAAGATGTTACAATCGGTCATCTTAAAGGCTTATTACACCTGGCTAAATTTAGAAGCCTAAATTCAGTCGCCACTGAATTTAGTCAAGTGTAATCACATTTAGCATCCTAAATTTAGAAGAAAGTATCGTGCATCCTAATTTAGTCACTGAATTTAGTGACTAAATTCAGCCAAGTGTAATAACCACTTTATCGCTAAATGCGATCTCTTCCAGACAACTTACAACTAACTAGTACATTAGGTAAATGTGAGAGTGTGTGCGTGTGTCAATAAAGTATTCTCATTAAAGTATCAATTTAAAATCCTTTTTTATCCGACCGATTTTTATTTTTTTACCGCACAATAGATTTAGAAATCTCTTTTTGGGTTTTAAGGATTTTTGGTTATGCTTCCATTCCATTCCGTTCCATTTTTGGTTTTTTGGTTCATTTTTTTGTTTTGCTTAGGTGCTTCCATTAAAATTTTATCGAAATTATTCAAGCGGTTTTCAAGTTATGCGGCTTGCAGTTGGAGGAATATTTTCTTGACTTGTAACATAACATTACAGGTGTAATAATATACGAATGTTTGTTCGGTTCGGCGCCATACTCGTCGCCCACTCTGAAGGAGTTGATCGATAAGATACAACGGCAAGCTCCCATACAGGTACTTATGAGTACATACACAACACAATACACACAACACACATCCAATACAACACAATGCACATGCAACAACCACAACAACATGCAATTTTAAAAAAACTCGCTGTGCCCAGCGGTTTTTAACCCCCGACGCAAAAACGACGGGGTGTTATAAGTTTGACGTGTCTGTCTAGTCTATGGCATCGTAGCTCCCGAACGGATGAACGGATTTTGATTTAGTTTTTTTTTGTTTGAATGTAGAGTTAGTCGAAAGTGTTCTTAGTCATGTTTGGTGGAAATCGATCCAAAATGACCACCGCTTCAAAATGGCGGATTACTTTATTTTACAACCAACTCAATATGGGTATCAAATGAAAGGGCTTACCTTGTATAATACAACGCACTATAATAAATTTAAAATCTAAGATGGCCGCCACAACAAAATTGTGAATTACATATTGCGTTGGGAGTTTTTAAATTTTTAATTTTATTCACTTGTTTTAAAGCGTTGCGTTGGGTTTTTTTTATTTAATTCACTTGTATATATAGAGATTTCCATTTCAGATCCCATCAAACGCCTCAATATCTCCTGGATGTCGTGATCTATTGCAATCATTATTAAAACACGATCCAAATGAAAGGATATCCTATGAACAGTTCTTTGAACATGAATACTTGGACTTGGAGCATATGCCCACTCAGGAGAACTATGAGAAGGTAACATTTAATTTATTAAGGGTGGACCCGCGCGCATTTCGTAGCATTTAATAGAAAATTATAAGTGTTTTTGTGATTTTAAACAGGTAGACTGATTGATCTAAAATTTTGTATAAGAGATAGCTTAGACCCTGGAATGACACATTGTCTTTGCCAGCCTTGGGCCTTGGCCCCCCTGCCCCCCTCCCCCTAAATCTGCCTATGGTTTAGTTACGCCATTGTCAGCAGTTAGCCCCTCTTCAATCGTTTTGTTGACTATAATCCGCCTATGATGATGATACGATGGGATAGACTGAAAACCAGCGCTGCGCAGTGGTTTCTCCCTGTGCCGCACAAAGCTGAGTCTATCCCATTTGACAATAGAATTGTTCAAATTTTGTATGCTTTTTTCATGTGTATCTTTTGCTGTTTCACTGTCAATAATTTGCTTTTTAATTTTTTTACACAATACAAAAGCTATGTGTTACAATTGGCGGAAAAGATTTATATTTTTAGCAGCAAAAGCTCAAATATAAAGGTTTTTTTATAAATTTCAGGGCGTAGCATTAATAACAGATGCAATACAAAGCGACAGCATGAGAGAGTACGAACGAGCGTTACAATTGTATAAAGCTGGACTCAGATATTTAGTGCCGCGAGTTACTGGGGGCGATGTACACAGATTGACTAGGTGAGTGGGTTATTAGGTGTAAGTACATTTAGGTGAGTGATTTATTAGGTTAAACTGAGGTTAGGTGAGTCACTTTACTGGACATTATGTGTGGAGAACGATTAGGTGAGTGGGGATTAGTTGTAAGTTCATTTAGGTGTGTATTTTTAGGACTTGCGACAATCACAGTAACTTTATGTGTGTCATATTAGGACTTGGAATGACTTTAAAAACAAGCAAACTGTGATTTAAAAGAAAAAATCTTGATTTTGTTTAATTTGGGCATGAAAATTCGCCATTTTGTTATTTCATTATTGATACCACATTTTCGCGTCATTAGTATTAAGCGACGATGCAGCCGTGGATAGTAGTAGAAGCAGACTAAACCTACAAGGCGGGATACATCCCCTATTCTCAGCCAGTATCATTAATAACAGATGCAATACAAAGCGACAGCATGAGAGAGTACGAGCGTGCGTTACAATTGTATAAAGCTGGCCTTTGATATTTAGTGCCGAGAGTTACTGGGGGCGATGTACACAGGTTGACTAGGTGAGTGTGTTATTAGGTTAAACTGAGGTTAGGTGAGTCACTTTACTGGACATTATGTGTAAGAGTTGGCTAGGTGAGTGTTTTATTAGTTGTAAGTTTTTTTAGGTGTGTATTTTTAGGACTTTCGACAATCACAGTAACTTTAGGTGTGTCATATTAGGACTTTGGACGTTAATAAAAACAAGAAACTACTAAAACTAAAAAAAAGTAAATACTTGCGTTGACATAGAGACAGACAGACGAAAAGCTACTTTATTTTATACCATGTACTATGTAGTCCTGTATGTAGTCCTGTTCCATTCCTAGGTTGTCTGTAAGAAATTGCCTAGTGCGATAAGACCGCCGATTGTTTACCTAGCATTTAGATATTTAGCTCAGTAAGTTTATTTGTAATTATTTGGTACGCAATAAAGTATTAATCTATTCTATTCTATTCTATGTAGTGAAGATATTTTTTATTTCCAGGTATATGGAAAGAGCAGAAGCAATAAAAGAGTATTTAAAGTCGCAAAACAACACAACCGAAGCAACTGGACAACCAGAAACAACCAATTATGGAACAACTAACAACTCGTGCGACATTCCTGAGGAAAATGTACCCGAGATTGAAGTTCCATCCAATTTGGGACAGGAAAAGGTAAATCTTACTGATATTGTAAACGTGAAAGTTTGTAAGAATGAATGTCTGGATGTTTGTTACTCTTTCACGCCTAAACGGGTGGACCGATTGAGTTAAAATTTGGTATACAGATAGCTTAGACCCTAGAATAACACATAGGCTAGAAAAACGGGTAAAACCGCTGGACGCAGCTAGTATTATATATTGTAGGTTTTCATTCATTGCGAGTAGTCGCGAGTTTAAAAATGCGGCTAAAATTGCTGTTTTTTTTAATGTGTTGACATAGAGGTTTGATTTTATTACAGTTAGGTATTGTTTTCTATTTCATATTCTATTCTATAATATATATTGTGTGTATAATTCCAGAGTACATTAGAGCCGGCATCATCAACTCCTCAAAAGCCTCGGTCGACGTTAAAGCGACTGTTTTCAAGACCGCCACTGCCTTTCCTAGACGATAAGAATGTACGAATATATTAAAATCCGTGTAGACCCCATTACAAACCTCTCCATTTATTACAAACCACTCATAACAAGTCTCTCCATAGGTCCCTTGCCTTTGCATTATTATATATTAAGCATTGTAGAGTTACTAATTTTGCACATATTTAATGATCAAGATTATATTTTTTTCTCGGCACTTATTATTAAGGAAATTTGAATTTTCAAACTGTTCAGAACGAGCTAAACACGCACTTTTCGTAGTAAAATTTATAATATTTTTGCCCGTCTGCACCTGAACCAGAAAAAAATCCTGGATCCGCCCTTGTTGTTGACTATAATATTTATGTATGTTTCAGACAAACGAGCCATCTCAATCGGATAAGAACCAAAAAGAAGACAACGACACTTGCAGAATAAATTAAAAACTGAAAAATATAATATTTAGCGAAAATTAACTAAACCTATTTGTGAGTGACAAGGATCTTTTGGCGTGTGGTCAAACTTATAACTAAAAACTTGTCGCTTCAAAAGTGTTCTCATTTCCCTCCATGGTATACTGGAAAAGGTCGCTTTTGCGATAAGACCGCCAATTGTAACACTTGGTTGTATATTATTGTGTTCAAACTTTTTTTTTGTATATTATTTTTTTGTTTCAATAAAATATTTAAAATTTGTGATCTATAAAGTGAAAAGTCAAGTAGATTTTAACGAAATTGCTAAGTTAAATAAATCTATATTGATACGATAGAAAAGTAAAGAAGACAACTAAAATAAAATTGATAAAGGTGTGTAAAATTAAATTGATGTATCCATTGGCGGTCTTATTGCTAAGAGTGATCTCTTCCAGACAAACATAGGAAACATAACTACTGAAGGATGATGGTTAGTTTAGAATTTATAATTGCTATTTCAGTCATTTTTGCAATAATTTGTGTCATTCCTTTGATTTTACTTTGTTTTATTGATATTTTAAGTACAGTTATTGTTAATTTCGAATTTAATAGTTTATGATTATTGCCAGAAGACTAATGTGCCTTGAGACTTTTACGTTATAATTTGTTAATTTTAATAAATAAAAATGCCTTTTTAGCGAATGTTTTATTTAAAAAATATCCATAAGGTATGTAATACCTTAGATTAAAACAAACAAAAAAAACTTTATTTTAGTCTGAGAAAAATAACATTATATTTATTTACCTCGACATGCCACGATTCTTTTTGCAAAAAACCTTTATTATATCTATTGCAAATTACATAAAAACTTTGAAAAATGACTTTACCGTAACAAGGATCTTTTGGCGTGCGGCAAAAAATGAAATTAGTTAAAATTCGTTGAGTTTAGAAACTATAAGCGCCACTTTAATGTAGCATAATAGTATAATGACCTAAGTTGTCAAAATTTTGTTAATTATTGATTTATCAATGTCAAATCATTTTATATTGACAAATATGTCAAAATTATTATGTTTTCCAGCTGATATTCTAAATATTTATTTTATTTACTTACCTATTTATCAAAATGGTTTTTCGAATGTAATTGACGAGGCTTTTGAGTAAGTATTTTACGCCATTTTCAAGAATATTACATACATAATATTATGAGTTTATCTACCAAGTTTTGTCTAAAACTGAAAACTATTTAAGTTATGTTTGCTTAATTAAAAAAATCTGCATAAAATTTAGTTTTAGAGTTTTTGCTTCAATCACGTAAACCAAAATTTTAAATAATCGCGCGCTTTTAGGTATGATCTTGCAATTTAATTATTTTGATGAAATTGGATAAGACTGCGATGGATTAATATAAAGTAAGTTTTTATCATTATAATATACTAAAATTTAATTAATAAAAATTCATTAATTTATGAAAATTGATTTGATTTAAAATCTACTAATTTGGTAGAAAATGAGCTGATTTGGTAGATTTTTCATAAGTGTTTAAACTAGAAAAAATAATTACCAAAATGGTAGAAATAATTTTCTTAACATTTATTTTTAGTGAGAAGTTTTGGTTATCAGAGTATAATGTCTGGAGGTCAAACTTCAGTGATTGAAATACCGGAGCAAAGGGGCGGAACGTCCGTTCAACGACCAGAAGAAAGAAGACTCGACCAACGTTTATCTAAAGTCTTATTACAAAGACCGTACAACTCTCTGCGCAAGGAATGCGGTGGTTACACTGCAGTGTGCTGGTTATTTTTCATAGCAATCATGGGGACATTACTGGCGGTCGTTGCCGTTGTAGCTACATTTCTCACAAAGGAGTTTGTCAGCAGTGGCACGTAGGTGCAAAAATTAGCAGTAGAAATAAATAGCATAATTTATATTTTATTTACAATATTTTTTATATTATTTTATATGCATTTTGGAGACATGAAGTATGTTATTTAATATCTTCCTGTGTATGTTATTTAATATCTTTTTATTTAGCAACGTGAGCAAATATTAATGTCTCCTTTAAATTATGCTTATCGGTTTCTTCTTGTGCAAAACAATTTTTTTTTATATACTCAAATGTTAAATTTTATTTCTAATAAATGATTTATTAAGTTAAATAAATAACTTGCTTATTTTTTTGTAATGTTTTAATTGTTTTTAGATAGAACCTGTATCAGCCTTTAATAAATAGGCTGAGTGGCAACTCTTGATATATGGATATAGACTCGGTGTAAAGTGCTCCATTGTATCCTATTTGAATAAATGAATTTCGAGTTAAAATCAGCAGGCAGCAGGGCTATTCACTTATCTGTCAGGGAACCGAACCGAAGGCCGACCGAAATTCACGTCATTTCATACATTTTTGACAATTTGGTCTTCGGTTTTGTTCTCTAACGGATAAGTGAATAGCCCTGCAGGCGAGCGCCCGGCTCATCTCTTTCATTTGTTTGCTTTTAAATGTAATTTCATTGAATGGTTTCAGAATTTTCGTGTAAAATGGGGGAAGGTCCAATCCGCTTACGTGGAGAGCTCCATGGCCAGGTAATCACAACAATATTAATGTTCCGGTTCGCGGTACGATGTACAGTGATACTTAGCTCATATTATGTGCCGCGCAGATCGTGTTGATCTACTGTGCTGTATAAGATACACAATAGTTTAATATACCGCCAATTGTACAACTCAATAGTGAAATGTACCGCCAATTGTACCTACCACTTTTTGTTTTTAGTTTTAAATTTCTTTTTGAATATTTTGTGTGTTTCAATAGTGTTATCTATCCATCTATGTTCAGATGATGATGCGCACGGTACAAGTTTGTCTTCCCAGAATGATTTGCTCCATACTCCATGGTACATAATCCAACTTAAATGCTAGTCCAAATCTAAGTTATATTTATTACCGCCAGTGGCAGGGAAAAAAGTTGAATAAATATTTCTAGCGCTTTGATTTAAAACGCACACCACTTAATATCAAGCGAGCGTTGGGCTCGTCTCGTACATATGCAAATAAATGTAATCATTCATTTATTTCATTTAGGTAAATGTATTTCTTTGTTCACAGAACACATTTCTTGGTAAAAAATTCCACCTGTTGTTCTTTTGTATGATGGCGGTCATAATGATATTAAGTATTAGTACTCTGATCGTTGTCCTATGGAGGCATTCACAATCTTGATGACGTGGGCAACATAATTTAACTTATTTGTGGGTAGTGCCAGAAAATATTAATATATTAATGTGTTTTTATAATGTGTATTAAATTGTGAATTATTGTAAGTTTTCACAAGTATTATTAAACAGTTGACAAATAATATTATTAGTTTGCTTTGATACCACCTCCTTATTACAACGGATTGAAATTTTAATTTACTAATATTTTTTTATGACAGTGTTCAAATTTGATTTTGAAAAGGAAAAAGATTGAACTTTGGCAAGGTTGTAAGTTAAAGAGTTTTCTAATTATAATAATTTGAAAACAAAACCGTGACAAAAATATAAACGCGGCCTACCACGGAACTAAAATTTCTACCATACAATGGTAGAAATATTGTAAACTGATACTGACAACACTGACACCATCGATAAAAATGGCGGATTTTTGAGACGACGCTTGCAATTTTTAATTTTGTGAACTAAATGAACTTATTACTGTAAAATTGTCACCGGAAATTTTAAAAACTTTAACTTGACTTTTTCCTTAAGATTTTCTTTTATTTGCGTGGAAGAAATCGGTATGTGTCAGTGAAAGTGAAAGACAAAATGCAGGGTTGAAAAGCGTGAAATCACCATGACGCAGTTTCTGCCACCAAATCTTCTCGCGCTATTCGCGGCGAGGGACCCCATCCCTTACCTCCCGCCCGCGGCGAAGCTCCCGCACGAGAAAAAACAAAAAGGCTACGATGGAGTCGGCGCCTTCCTTAACGTTTTTGAGGTTAGTTTTCTTTTAAATCTTCATTAATATGCAAATTAACTCAATTTTTATGCAAACGCGCTGTAAAACCAATCGATAAACCGGTATGTTTTTTGGAATACAATAGCGGTATAAAATGTAGTCAAAATCTAATGTTTCAACTTCAAGCTATCATAATTTTTGAATAAGGCATGAGAGAAGATTGAATCAGATGTAATTCGGAAATCATATCGATTTGTTTGTTATCTCTTCAAGCCAAAACAGCTGAACGGTTGAAATTTGGAAGTTATTTCGAATTTTTGTGTTTAGTAAACAATTAACTTTGTCTACATTAGCTGATCTCTCTCCCAATTAGAGCAGAGCTGCTTGATGGGCCAGGATGTGTCTCTACACGTAATAGGTAGTAGAATAGAATACACTTTGTAGTGACACTACAGTTATATGTAGGTATACAAAAAACTTAGAACTAAATCAATTAGTGTACAATAGATAGAATAGAATAAGAATTTATTGCCAGAAAAGAACAATACAATTTTCCTTATCATATAGGTAAGTATAACTTGTAGTGTCCTTAAAGCTAACTTTTAATTATTATTTTCCGTGAGCTAATTTAATTATTTTCCGTGAGACTCAAACTAAGCTCAATTCAAGCCGCGTCTCCAGCTCCTATTTTGGTCTACACTCTCAACAAAAACACGTCAACACACAGCAAAATTCCCCTACACAAAAATAAGAATAATGTCTATGCTTCCAGCTTCAACAAATGTTTTTGCTTTGTTTATTAATTTATTTATTTACTAGCTGAGCCCGGCGGTAACCTTCAACAAATGTTTTTGCTTTTCATAGCCGATGGAAAGCAAAAACATTTGTTGAAGCTTAAAGCATAGACATTATTCTTTTTTTTTTTTTGTGTAGGGGAATTTTGCTGTGTGTTGACGTGTTTTTGTTGAGTGTGTAGTCCAAAAAATGAGCTGGAGACACGGCTTAAGGCTTGTATTTTGAGAGGATTGATTTGGATTGTACGAGTACATTATATTATGTGAAAAAAATACTAAATAAAATATGGAATACAAAACTTTAGAAAATTAAGTAGTAGAATAATATTAGTACTGGTGTAAAAGATCAAAGTTCGAGAGGTGAGACAGTAAGCTTTACAATGACTTACATCTTTACAGCCTGCCTTATTACAATTTTGTTATTATTAACCCTTTAACCGCCACCGTCGGATATATCCGACAAGCCTGTTCTGTTACGTAACCACCAGAGTCGTATATTTCCGACTGCACTTTAAATCTACATTTTAAGTCATAACACTGTATTTTATAAAACTATACTCGTAATTAGCTAAATATTTATAATTCAAAAAACTTGCCTGGCGCTAGGGGCACGACAAGTGATTTTAAGTCTGGCGGTTAAAAGGTTAAATGCTTATTCTAGGTATATTAATACTATGTACCTGTGATAATTTGGTATTTCTTTTGCTGTTCCTTATTTCTGTATATTGTTGTGCCTGTGTCTCTTTGCTCAATAAATAATTTTTAACCCCCAACGCAAAAACGACGGGGTGTTATATGTTTGACTTGTCTGTCTGTGGCATCGTAGCTCCCGAATGGATGAACGGATTTTGATTTTGTTTTTTTGTTTGAAAGTAGAATTAGTAGAGTGTTCTTAGCCATGTTTGGTGGAAATCGGTTCAAGACGGCCGCCGCTACAAAATGGTAAATAATGTAATGCGTTGGGGTTTTTTTTTAAATATTTAATTTAATTCACTTGTTATTATTATTATTTATTTATTTATTAATTAGACGGCTATATAGCCAATTACACTAATTAATCAGGAATACCTATAAAACATAAAATCTTAATAATAATGATGTCATAAAAAACAGTATACATTCGATTGAAAAACCCAAAATAAAAACAATACAATTATAGTGCTAAAAATTATTAAACATTTACAAAATAAACGTTAAATATATGCATGCGTTTATTTTACTTATAATTAATAGTTGACAAAACCGTATCATTCATCCGTTTCATTTCATTTGTTTTTCTTTCTTCTCCCCAGCACCCCTCGGAGACGCCCCCGCCGACCCGCGTGGAGACGCGCGAGGAGCGGCTGGAGCGCAAGCGTCGCGAGCGAGCGGAACAAACGGCGTACAAGCTGGAGCAGGAGATAGCCCTGTGGGACCCCACCCTCAACCCCAAGGCTACCATGGACGCTTTCAAAACATTGTTCGTGGCCAGGATTGTGAGTTACATTGGCTTTTACATTATTTTTACAAGCTTTATTTACTTTCACCTGTCTGTTGGTCTGTCTGTAATCAAATCTTGCAAATTTAATATCGAGATCCACTTCCTGGTTTCTGATTGAGCTGAAAATTTGCATGCCTGTATAAATTGGATGACAATGCAATATTATTATGACATGGAACTTATCTGATGATGGAGCTGGAAGGCCATAGGAACTCCGTTATTAAACGACGCAACTCCATCGAGTTTGGGCTCATTTGATTCGTCTTGACGAGTACTTTATGGGTGATAGATGGTAATAATATAAAAGCATGTTTTAAAAAAGTTTTTTTAAAATTTCACTTGTTTGTTTATTGCGTTCCATACATACATAGGTATAATTAAGATACAAAAAATATATATCGGCATTGCATAAATTTAGAAGAGAGGGAGAATAATTTGTTACATTTTTTATAGTTACTATTTTTCGAGGATGGTGGGGATCATTTTACAAAAATGTTAAGGAATCCACCCCGGTGGGGATTCTCGGGTGGGGAAAAATGGAGTAAGCTGTACATCTGGCTTGTGATCTGGGTTAAAATCTCAGTGTGGCAAAAACTTATCACCTTTACACTAGGATAGATGAGGATGATTATGGGCAGCGTTATCTCTTAACATCAGGAGAGCGTCTTGCTCGTCTTCTACTTCATCACATAAAAAAATAAATAAATAAACCAATCCTTCTTACACAAGATTCATAAGATGTTAATACTCTTCAGGCCAGTAATACCACTAGCTAAAGTGCGAAACCACAGTAATGCACATCACTGCTCAGGCGGTAGACCTGCAAAGAAACTCTACCCCTATTAGAGGTTAATGATTGAAATAATTTTAATTTATTTCAGAATTACGATACATCAGAATCCAAGCTTAGGAGAGAGTTTGAAGGGTATGGACCCATTAAAAAGGTGAGTTAACTTGAACATATTAAACAATATTTCAATCAGACGCCTGTTATACCACTATCTAAAGTCTCCACGTCAACTAACTCTGTCCGTCTGTCTGCAGATCTACATGATCTTCAACAAGAGCAACGACAAGCCTCGAGGGTATGCTTTCATAGAGTACGAACATGAACGGGATATGCACTGTGAGTACACTAGCTCACTATACACCTGAGAATAATTACAACTGAGTATATACTATACTATTTATATCTGCAACCTATCCATAGAACAATATTACATTTGAACAAGTGAATTAAATTAAAAATTTAAAAAACCCCCAACGCAGTATGTAATTCACCATTTTGTGGTGGCGGCCATCTTGGATTTTAAATATTATATAGTGGGTTGTATTCTACTAGTTAAGCCCTTTCATTTGAAACCCATAATGACGGGGTCGTGGAAAGTAATCCGCCATTTTGTAGCGGCGGCCATCTTGAACCGATTTCCACCAAACATAGCTAAGAACACTCTCGACTAACTCTACTTTCAAACAAAAAAAACTAAATTAAAATCCGTTCGGGAGCTACGATGCCACAGACAGACACACACACAGACAGACAGACACGTCAAACTTATAACACCCCGTCGTTTTTGCGTCGGGGGTTAAAAATCGCTAAAAAAGAGCAAGTAGTATCAAGAGTATGACTTGCATATGTCACCGGAAATTAACAAGTTTCGTAAATTTATTAATTTTCCTAGGAAACTTATAAACTTTCGTACGACTCCAAACGAGAGATAAATTGTAATATTTTACGCCCACATTTTCGCAAATTGATAAACTCACCGAACTCACTCGTAAAATAGTAAGTGTGAAATTTACCATAGAGCTACGAAAGTTTTATAGTGGCCATGACCAAAATAGCAGTGATTGTGCCAAGTCTATGGAAAGCATTGTCACTGTCAACTACAACCAATCAGAAAGAAGTGTGTTATTTGCCGTATTTTATAAAAGCGTAAAATTAAAAGCTCTTCTAAATCAATCAATCTAATCTAATCCAATCTTATCTAATTTTTGCATCTCTTGGAAAGTTTATAGACTAACGGATTATCCATGCGTAAGATTCTTCGGTTCAACCAATCATAGACGATTGGTTCGGTTCAACCGATTTGTTGAACCGAAGAATCTTACGAATGGATAATCCGTTAGTCTATAATTTTTCCAATATAGACAATGACGAAAATGTGGGCGTAAAATAATACAACTTATATCTCGATTGGAATCATATGAATGTTTATAAATTTCCTAGAAAAATTATAAACTTACGAATCTTGTTATATTCCGATGACACATACATTTGTTTACTTTTTTATTATCAAGTAGAACATAATGTAATATGTATTCACAAAAAAAATTCTTATACATACTTAATTCACTGATTTCCTAGAAGTCGATTAAGTATCCTGATAGTAAATTTTTAAAAATGTCTTGTGTTTAATATAGTATATACTCAGTCCTTAAATATTATTTTTATATGAAATTCGAAGTCATAATATTATTATTTTTGAAAAGTTTTTTACGAATATATATTAAAATATTATGACAATTTACCTATTGAGACCTTCTCGGAGAGGTTTGGTCTCATTTTAATGTATATTTAAATAATATGTAAATTATAATACATTTTTATTAGTTAATTTGTATTTTGGTCATAAAAATACAATAGAAAATATATTTTAAGGACTTTATTACAATTTTGAACTAATTATTTAGGTACCACCTTAATAATTAATAAAATTATAATGAAGTGATATTTTTATTCCGTGGCTGAAATTATTTTATGTGTTGAAACACAAATTATTTAGGAATTGAAAGCAGTTTATTTAGATGTTGAAAACATTTGATTACAAATTGAAATATTTATTTAGATTATTAAGATTGAAAGCATTTTATTAAAGTTGTTACTTTATTTAAGTACTGAAAACATTTTCATTTTACTCAGAGATTTAAAACCATTTAACTCAAAAGTTGAAGACATCATATTCAACATTGGAAAACAATTTATTCACAGATTGTAAACCTTTTGTCAGACGTTGAACCCAACTTATTTAGAGGTTGAAAACATTTTACTCAGAGTTTGAAAACATTTATTCAGAAATTGAAAACATTTTAATCAAAAGTTGAAAACATTTTTATCAAATGTTGAAAACATCATATTCAACGATAGAAAACAACAAAAAAGTTTATTCACAGGTTGTAATGTTTAAAACGTCTGACAAAAGGTTTAATATGACACCCAATGGCCTTTTGTCAGACGTTGGAAATTTGGAAACAACTTATTTAGAGGTTGAAAACATTTTACTCAGAGTTTGAAAACATTTTACAAAACATACCTCCGAGAAGGTGATCAATACGACCGCCGTACAAACAAACAAGCCAGCTATATTAACGAGGGTGTTTTTTCTGATTCCACACCAGACGCTGGCCGCCGCGGCACCCCGTCTCTTGGCCGTTTCTAGTTAAATATAGGTTTGTATGTGGTAAGACGCCAACATACAATCTCTAATTCATGTACCGTTTGACGGATTCGCCCGGTTGCGGATTGTGATATGAACCATTGTTTTAACTATAACGATAATTAAATGAAAGAAAATAAATTTATTGCCAAATTTTAAAAATTAACTTTATTGAACATTGAAAAATACACAATAATAAACTTAAAAATAAAAACACAATATTGTTTGCTAGTTAAATATAATGTGAATATATCTGTGATAAATGTAAATCATGCATATTTGCTTTAATAAATAAATAGAAAACGTAACTGATTAAATGACCGACTGATCTATTAACGTAGAACTCAAACCAGTTACGGATTGCGTTGTAATATGTAACAGAGAGCGGATGGCCGATGGGGTCGAAAAGTGCTCGAGTGGAGACCACGGACTGGCAAACGCAGCGTAGGACGTCCACCCACAAGGTGGACAGACGACCTTATAAAGGTCGCCGGAAGACGCTGGATGCAGGTCGCTTCCAACCGGTACATATGGAAGTCCAAAGGGGAGGCCTATGTGAGGCAGTGGACGTCTTACGGCTGAGATGATGATGATGATGATGTAACATTGATCGGTTTTCTACATAGATCTGGTATTTATTGGTGCACTGATATATCAAAACGTAAGTTTGAATCAAATTTAATCCCATAGGAACATGGTTCATAACATTTTTCGTAAATTACAACCAAAGTGTCACATTTTCGTTTAATATATAAAATGAATCTAATAATTGTTATATTAAATGTATATGTCGACGCCAAGGTGAGGCCGTATCTTTGTATTTTAAAATCTTTTTTGAAAAAATGTAGCATATTTGTGTTAGTTTTTTAATATTAAAATTGCGCGAATGGGAACGTAAGTAACCGCGCCCAGGTAATAAAAGTCAATTTTCAACGTGGCCCGGAAAATATATGTAAAAGTAAAGTAAGTAGTATTTGGTAGGTATATACGGTGGGTATCATGTTATACAATTTTTTTATGATATACTGTTGGATATGCGTGAGATCATATTGAATTTGCAGTAATATATAAATTCAAAATTTTGTAATAAATATAAATTCAAAAGTTGACAAAAAAAAAAATATCTGTATAAAAAAAATAGTAGTACCTACATAACTTGATATTTTTTTTTTATAAAAAAATTCTAAGATCCGTAATATTATTTTTTATAAAAATATTCAAAGATCCATAATATTTTCTTTTCAACTGGTTTCAATTTTAAATAAATATTATTTAGTTTTGAAAATGTATTATTTAAGTGTTGAAAACGATTTATTTGAAGGTTAAAACCTTGGTCGAAAGTTTTTTATGCAGCAATTTAATGAAATAAAGCTTTTAATACAAAAAAGTGACCTCCAAATTATAATTTTGAATAAACAAATAATGCAATTTATAAAACTTAGTATGATATTATTTTAATAATATTAAAATTTATTTCATTTTTAAAAAGATCTCTCGAAAATCCAACATAACTGCTCCTCTATGACTTTTGATTAAAATAAACAAGAATATATGAGTGAAAAGTTTTATACAATCCATTTTATAATTAAAGTGAAACTAATGGTCTTATTGCTAAAAGAGGTCCCTTACAGACAACCAAACACTTTAATATATTACTGTTAATTCTATATGTTTGCAAATCGTTCAGTATATAATATAAAATACAATTTTTTAAACAATGTGTCGTGACGGCCCGGTCGGTAGGTATCAAACATGTATTTTAAAAACGGTTTGTATATTTTATTCTGGCTAAACAATAACTAAATATATAAAAAGATAGTATATATTTTTGTTATTGAATATTGGCCAGAATTGGAGGAATTTGTGCCATTTATAAAGGTAAATCATTTTATATGAGTTTATTTTGAAATATATGTAAAACTCATATGATTTGATTTATGTGTAATTTTTGATTTGCGATTTGTACTCTATGCTTTCGGATTTAATTTAAAACATAAATAAATTTGCTATATTGTCGATTTGAATAAATGCATTTTATATTTAAATTTAAAGATAAAAAAAATTCTTCTTTGTTATATACGATACATAATATCATTATATGTATTTTTATCTTTATTAAACAAACATTGGTGGTATATTACTATTTGCAAAAGAAAAATATTAACAATTATTTTAATCTAAAATGAAGTTTAAATATTAACATTTTTTTAAAACTTTGAACAAGAAGTTTAACTTTTAACTCACTCAATAGTTATCCATATTAAACAGTTGTAAAAATCATATAAACGTGTATATAAAGCGCATATAGAGTACAAATCGCCGCCACCTGAGCAGTGACTCCATATAAAGCTAGCACCGATATTGCAGCGGCGTACAAACACGCGGACGGCAAGAAAATCGACGGCAAACGAGTCCTCGTGGACGTTGAACGAGCTCGCACCGTGAAGGGATGGCTGCCACGGAGACTCGGTGAGAATGTTATTATACTAGCTGCGCCCAGCGGTTTCACCCGCAGTACTTATGTAGCCTATGTGTTATTCCAGGGTCTAAGCTATCTCTATACCAAATTTCAACTCAATCGGTCCACCCGTTTAGGCGTGAAAGAGTAACAAACATACATCCAGATATTTTTACAGACTTTCACGTTTATAATATTAGTAAGATTTCTTCGTGAGTAGTAAATATTGTGAATTGTAATTTATTTCTACAGCTGCTTAACATAAAACTTAATAATTAACAGTTTATACACCATACAGCTAATTAAAGGTTCACACGTATATGACACAAAGTATTTTATAAAAACTGTGAGCTTAAGGGGTTACATGGGTTTCGTAGGGGAAAAAAGGCCTATTTTCAATATTTTTTTTTTCTATATAAAAAACTATTTATTTAATTCAAACTTTTTTCTGTCTTAAAGATACACATTTAAAGAATAATTTCTGAGATTTTCAAAGAAAAAAAAATTAAAACTCCGCCATTGTGACATCATTTCCGGTGACTCCTCGAAAAAAGGTGCGTCCGCGTTGTCAGCATAACTTTTGACAGGATCATTTAAAATGAAAAATAAAAAAACGTATTTTAGTTAAGACCATAAACTCGTGCTTAAATGGAGAAAAAAAAATAAGTAAAAATTGGAATTTTGGCAGACCTTTTTCCAAAACGATGACAATTTCGGTCAAATATGCTCGACATTTTTTTTTTTAAATAGTTGTAATTGAAAAAAAAAATCCTCCATACAAGCACGAGTAAATTGTATCTCGAACACCTGTGTAAAATTTCATCAAGATCTGTTGAGTAGTTTCTGAGAACTTTTGACAGCCGACTTTGAAAACACAGTTTCGAGAAAAACGCGTTTAATGGCGGTGTTTTAATTATTTTTTCTTGAAAATCTCAGAAATTATTCTTTAAATATGTATCTTTAAGACAGAAAAAGTTTGAATTAAATAAATAATTTTTTATATAGAAAAAAATTTATTGAAAATAGGCCTTTTTTTCCACTACGAAACCCATTTAACCCCTTAGTACAAAATGTATAAGATAGAGACAGAAACATTAAAGAGTCTTAGAGAAAAATTTAGTACTCAACCGTCGTCTCATTGTCGCTTCACTTGTGCAAAATAGTTCTAGATCATGAAGTTTGCTCAGCTCGTTGAATTTTCTGCTTGCTCGCCTCATATAAATATTATGCCGGTAATA
Source organism: Hemithea aestivaria (assembly GCA_947507615.1). NCBI lineage: Eukaryota > Metazoa > Arthropoda > Insecta > Lepidoptera > Geometridae > Hemithea > Hemithea aestivaria. Next base: position 898,407 of record OX382353.1, on the reverse strand, counting down.
TGTGTTAACTAAAGGTATCATATTAATTATATAACTCGGGGCTTATCGCGTTGCTATTTAATGCTAGTTATACAAAAACATTATAAAACTAACCTCGACGTTTCGATACTGTTGCATGTATCGTGGTCACGAGAATACAATAGTATTCTCGTCGAGGTTAGTTTTATAATGTTTTTGTAAAACTAGCATTAAACACCAACGCGATAAGCCCCGAGTTATATAATTAATGTGAGTTTAAATCGCGGAAGTCTAAAATGTTATAACTAAAGATATATTAATAAGAGGAGGAGGTATATTAATAATATGGTATTGTGTAGGCGGCGGGCTGGGAGGCACGCGGCGAGGGGGGGCCGAGGTCAACATCAAGCACTCGGGGAGGGAGGACAACGAGAGGGAGAGGGAGCGATACAGGATGGAGATGCGACATAACGACCGTGAGTGCACAGCGTTTGTTCTATTGGATCTGTCTTACCCCCTAGGCTTCCTTTCCTTGAGTCCCCGAGGTGGGATAGTTCGTGGCTCGTCTAACGCGTGGAATGTTCCACCCGCTGACACTGGGCCGCACCACCACCTGTATAACATCGCTCCACTACACGCCAGACCACCGGAGACGCCACAGAAGCGTCCATTGCCACGTGACGTGCTCCTTCCCAAAGAGAACGACGCAGAACAGACGCAGCGTAGGTCCGCCGCAGCAGAGCCGCCGTGAGATGCCTGGTAACGGTAGATGACTCCGGCAGCCGCCAGTGACCTGAGGGGCCCTCAGCGTTGAGGCCTGGGCAGAGGGGATCATCCCCCGGACCCATCCCCACCACCCTTACAAGGGAGATGGAAATACGATATATCCTTTCCTAGGTGAAGTTCCTATAGAAAGCAAAATATGTACATTTATTTGGCAAAGATTTTCGCCTGGACGCTACCGTGGTAAAACTGTGTGTCCCGGCTGTTTCCTATAAGATATGTAGGAGGCAGTCGTTAGCTCATGTTGCAGGCCCTGTAGTAATCTTGGAGACCTGACACTGCAGTATAATATATAAGTTGGCAACACAGCCTATAAATTGTGATTTGACTCTGACAGTGAAGTAGGGTAACCTGTTATGTTGTAAATTGCTAATTTTTACCGATATTTCATTATATTGCTCATATTTTGTGATATTTTATTGTATTGCTCAGTTTTACAGTGATATTTCATTGTATAGCTGATTTTTAACCCCCGACGCAAAAACTACGGGGTGTTATAAGTTTGACGTGTCTGTCTGTCTGTGGCATCGTAGCTCCCGAACGGATGAACGGATTTTGATTTAATTTTTTTGTTTGAAAGTAGAGTTAGTCGAGAGTGTTCTTAGCTATGTTTGGTGGAACTCGGTCCAAGATGGCCGCCGCTACAAAATGGCGGATAACTTTTTTTTCCACGACCCCCTCAATATGGGTATCAAATGAAAGGGCTTGACTAGTAGAATACAACCCACTATAGTAAATTTAAAATCCAAGATGGCCGCCACCACAAAATGGTGAATTACATATTGCGTTGGGGTTTTTTTTTAATTTTTAATTTAATTCACTTGTTAGTGATATTTCATTAGTCTTATGTCATTTTCCTAATTAAGAGTCCTCTAACACACATATATCCTCCATCACCCAGGAGGTGGTGCAGCAGGGATCAATCGCGCCCGCTCTCGGTCCCCGCGGCGTCGTTCCCGCTCGCGGTCTCGTTCCCGTTCCCGCAGGAACCACAGGAATGCCAACACTCACGCGCATGATGACGAGAATGATACGTGAGTATTATATATCAGTTTATTTCAAGTAATGGCCAGGGTCCGCAGGGATATTCACTTATCGTACCAAGTGAAAGGAAATACCACGGTAAAGAGATATACAGTAGTTTGACTCCCTACAAGCGGTTGAACTCAAGGTCGCGCGAGTTTGCAACGATTTGAGTAGTGTTCGGTAGGCAACGAGGTGCTGAATAGACGTTTTTATGCAGTAAACTACCGAATAATGGTTGTGAATTAGTAAAAATATCACAAAGAATTTAATTATTTTTGATATTTTGAGTAATTCATAATAATAACGCCTATTCAACACCTCGCTGCCTACCGAACCCTACCCAAATTGTTGCAAACTCGCGCGACCTTGAGTTCAACCGCTTCTAGGGAATCAAACTACTGTATATCTCTTTACCGTGGAAATAGTCTCTGCTTACCCCAATGGGGAATCAGACGGGATTATATGTGTTATTCCAAGTATTCTAAAATGTACAGAAAAGTCACTTATTGTTAATTATATTATCATTATGTTTACATTATTACATTTATAATTAACTATCTAAATCCAGCGGCTTTACCCGCTGTACTGTAGCCTATGTGTTATTCCAGGGTCTAAGCTATATCTGAACCAAGTTTCAGATCAATCGGTCCACCCGTTTGGGAAAGAAATAGTATCCAACATATTATATCCAGACATCCATACATTCTTACAAATTTTCACGTTTGTAATGTTATTAAGATGTAGGCCTTACGAATACCCAATTCAAATGTGTGAACATTGAATTGTTGACATCTGAGCCATTGGATCAGATGTCTGATTTTTTCGGCTATCGACTTCGGATCTTATAGGTCAAACATAAAGTCCGATGTTGATTGTTGAAGGAATCGGACATCCGACCCAATGGCTCTAGCGTCGAGAATCGTCAACCTGAGGGCCTATTGGCTATTGCCAAACGACATGTAGAGAATCCATAGACAATTTTGTGTACATTACTTGCTTAAACCTCCTCATGAATATGAGTACAATAACAAACGCAGCAATGTACATCGAAGTTGTCATCAATCGTAGTGGGTGAGAATTAGCCAATAGGCCTTCTCACCGTTTTTTTTTTTTTATGTTATGAAGTAGAAGACGAGCAAGACGCTCTTCTGATGTTAAGAGATAACGGCTGCCCATAATCAGTACAGTGTAACCTAGGATTTCACAATTATGTGAAATTCTAGGAGCACTGCACCAACGCTTCTTACTCAAGAGTCATAAGATGTTAAGACTCTTTAGCCCAGTAATTTCACTAGCTACAGTGCCCTCCTACCGGAGCACAGTAATGTTTGCAGTACACTGCTCAGGCGGTAGAATAACTGGCACTGTTGGGGTACCCACCTAGACGACCTCCTGCAAAGGAAGTCTACCCCCGGTAAGGATTATCGGAATACTTTGAACTAGTTTCTGGCGCATCGCCGGCCGCTGAAGCGACACACTCACACAACAATAACACAAGCTAACCTGCTAATGTTACAGCAGCCGTCGGCGTCGTAGATCGGTGTCGCGGTCGCGGCGGCGTCGCTCGCGGTCGCGCAGCAAGAAGCGATCCCGCCGCGAGAGGGAGAGGGACAGAGACAGGAAGGAGAGCAAGGAACCCAAGCGGGAACCTGACGTTAAGGTCAAACAGGAACCTGCTGATGGTGAGTGTAACTTATTATATCTATTCTTGTATACAGGGTTCTAAAACACCAACAACCTCGCAGGACCAGACAGCTGACACCACAAACATTTTGTTTGATTTTGATTGACATTTAAATTTTTATTGTATTTAATTTGTATATAATTTTTATTGTATTTCGTGAATAATTATTTTAATTCAGATTGACATTTTATGTAATTTTTCATTTTTTAACCCCCGACGCAAAAACGACGGGGTGTTATAAGTTTGTCGTGTCTGTCTGTCTGTGTGTGTGTGTGTCTGTCTGTGGCATCGTAGCTCCCGAACGGATGAACGGATTTTGATTTAGTTTTTTTGTTTGAAAGTAGAGTTAGTCGAGAGTGTTCTTAGCCATGTTTGGTGGAAATCGGTCCAAGATGGCCGCCGCTACAAAACGGCGGATTACTTTTTTCTTCCACGACCCCCTCAATATGGGTATCAAATAAAAGGGCTTAACGAGTAGAATACAGCACACTACATAAAATTTAAAATCCAAGATGGCCGCCATAAAAAAATTGTGAATTACGTATTGCGTTGGGGGTTTTTTAAATTTTTAATTTAATTCACTTGTTAGAATACTATGTTTATTAAGTTTTACCCCCGACGCAAAAACGATGTGGTGTTATAATTTTGACGTGTTTGTGTGTCTGTCTGTGGCATGATAGCTCCCGAACGGATAAACTAACATTGGTTGTTTTTTGTTCAATAAGTGAGTTAGTTGAGAGTCGAGTGTTCCTAGCCATGGTTGGTGGAAATCGGTCCAAGATGGCCGCCACCACAAAATGGCGAATTACATATTTTTATAGCGTTGGGCTATTTTAAATTTTTGATTTAATTCACTTGTCTGTCTGCAATCAAATCTTGCAAGTTTAATAATTTGATCCCCTTGCCGGTTTGCGATTGAGCTGAAATGCATGCATGTATAAATCGGATGACAATGCAATATTATTATGACAAGGAGTTGATCTGATGATGGAGCTGGAAGGTGACCATAGGAACTCAATACATATAGTTATGAAAACTTGTTTAAAAAAGTTTTTTTTTGTGTAATTTTTGTATGACAGTGGAGCTGGCCAGACATTCTAAGCTTACTTGTAACTTTACTGTACCTATTTTACCATGTTTGGAACAAATAAATCATTTCATTTCAAAGCTTTTTTTTAACCCCCGACGCAAAAACGACGGGGTGTTATAAGTTTGACGTGTCTGTCTGTCTCTGTGCGTGCGTGCGTGCGTGCGTGTGTGTGTGTGTGTGTCTGTCTGTGGCATCGTAGCTCCCAAACGGATGAACGGATTTTTATTTAGTTTTTTTTTGTTTAAAAGTAGAGTTAGTCGAGAGTGTTTTTAGCCATGTTTGTTGGAAATCGGTCCAAGATGGCCGCCGCTACAAAATGGCGGATTATTTTTTTCTTCCACGACCCCCTCAATATGGGTATCAAATGAAAGGGCTTAACGAGTAGAAGTATATATAGTATAAGTATAGTAGCCCACTATATAAAATTTAAAATGGCCGCCATCAAAAAAATGGTGAATTACGTATTGCGTTGGGGGTTTTTTTAAATTTTTAATTTAATTCACTTGTTATGTTACAATCTTTTATTTTTGGTTCCAGACTACCCGGAGTTCCGCATTCCTCCATTGGACGTCCAGATCAAGCAAGAACCTCCGGACGAAGAGAAATACAACCCGGAATTCTAAACACACACTCTTACACATTTTACTACATCATTACACTGTGTATTACATCATTACACTGTGTATTACATCATTACACTGTGTATTACATCATTACACTGTGTATTACATCATTACACTGTGTATTACATCATTACACTGTGTATTACATCATTACACTGTGTATTACATCATTACAACTTATCCGCAGAACAAAGTTCCATAAGATTTTAAGAAGTTTAACTTGCATCAATTTTACCCTAACTTTTTCTAATCCTGAACATGATAATGTGTGTCTAAGGTAAAAAAAGTTAGGGCAAAATTTATACCAAGTCACTTAAAATTGCTAACTTGTGAAGTAACGATTTTTTGTATGTAACTTTGTTCTACGGGTAGGTCAATATGTACAAAATTTTACATCGTGTGGAATTCAAAATATTAAACAAATTTGCTTTCAATAAAAAAGAGATGACTGCGAGTAGAGTTGATTATTTTCAAAAGAAAATGTCTTATGGGTCGTCCACATTTACCGGCGTGTGTGGTTTTGTCTATTGACGAATGTAGACGAATGTGTTCGGATATTTAGGGATTTTTTTACCGGTAAATTTCTGGTATACATTTTGGGCTCCATAGCTAACGACTTTAATAATAATTTGCATATTAATATGGATCATTTGAAGCCATTTTGTGAGAATAAGGACTTGAAACAAGTTAAATTTACCTAAAAAGAAATTTACCAAAAAAAAAACTAAATATCCGAACACATTCGTCAATAGACAAAAATTGCTCGTCCATAGACAAAACCACACTCGCCGAATCATTCGCCGGTAAATGTGGACGACCCATTTAAGGATATTTGTTTGACAATTTATGCTACCATTTAGGCAAAGTAATTTTACTTTAAGAATTATCGCTTAATATCAAGCGAGCATCATACTCGTCTCTATTTGTGCGCTTAAAAAAATAATGACTCAAATCTCAAAAATTATCAATTTAATTTTTTCACTCACGCACACAACGTAAATTATTATAATTTGGTTAAAAAAAAAATAGTAATATAGAGTATTTGCAAAGATTTGGTCAAAATATTTGTCCAATTAACAATATTTGGCCAAAACATTTGTCCAAATGCACCAATTTAAGAAAACAAGCTTTTCTAGAGAAATTCAGTAGTTTAAGTTTTAGCAATAAGAGGTAGCAAACGTTCGCTTATTTTATGAATTTGAAAGTAATTTGCTTTTTAAATGTAAATTAGTATAATGACTAAGCAATAAGTTTTAATGAAAACATATTTTTCAATGTTCGACCAATTTGGTTGTAATTTTTCATTTTAATATATTTTTCATAGCTATTATGAGAAAATATTAAATTGCTTCCAATCTCGATATCAGCTAATTTAGCACATGTTTTTTTTAATGAAATAGGATAATAATATAATTCGTTTCTGATGAATTTTGGCTAAATGTTACCAAAATTCATTTTAAAACTTCATTTTGCTAAAAATTCTCATATAATATCCGAATGAAATTATAGACAAAAATTATGAATGAAAAATTGAGTTTTTATTCTAAACGACCAAGTTGGTCGAACCAAGCCAATATGTGAGAGGATGTGTGGCCAATGTTTGTCCAATGTATGTTAGGTTATTTGACAAATATATTCCTCTAAATATTATTTGCTTTTTATTTACAATCCCTCAATAATTTTAGGTATTTTTACTAGAGTAGAAAAAGAATTGATATTTTGATAGCAGGAACTATTCCAATAAAAAAAAGTGTTTTTTATCACAAAGTTTATTTCGTATAACTATAATATTACGTACAGATAAAGTATTGCAATATACAGTACATAAAGAATTTGACCAAATGTTTTAACAAATATTTATATTATTGGTCAGATGTCTATCTAGAGAGGAATGTTGACTTTAAACGCTTTTTGTCCATAATGAACATTTGAAAATTTATGGGACACGTATTTTTTCTAAAGAATGTGTTAGATCGCACTAAAGTTGCTTGGTGGGAGATCATGACGTCACTTGTTCCTCCTCAGAGGGCCTATTGGCTATCGCAACACGACATGTAAAACACTAGAATCCATAGACAAAATTGCGTACATTACTTGCTTAAACCTCCTCATTAATATGAGTAAAGTAACAAAAGCAGCAATGTACATTGAAGTTGCCATCAATCGTAGTGGGTGAGAATTAGCCAATAGCCCCTCAGGTCGGTACATTATTACGTATTACTGGATAATGACCCCACCTATAATCTTAGATGCGTTATTATATCATACTCAGCCATATTTATTTTTTTCACAAACAAAAAAATACGTGTTATCTTGAATAAACAGAAATTTTTGACCACGTCAACATTCCTATAATTTTACAATCATTTGGTAAAATCTTCGGCAAACATTTGACCAAATGTTCACATATTTCAAGTGCCAATGTTTAATTAGAAAATTATTTCTTAAATATAAACCTAATATTTACATTATAACAAAAATATATTTAACACTCTTACAACAACCAAAGAAACTAAAATGTCACGTTTCAAATATGTCATCAGTTTTTTATAAATCTTAAAAATAAAACAAGTAACGAGTAATTTTAAGAAATTTTCCATATGAATCAATAATCAAGTCATCTATAAAATATAACTTTTTAACTGACAAAAAATATTATTAACCATACAATGTTAGATGAAATTAATATCCAATAACTATAATAGTACCTAAATGCATTATTTAGGTTAAGAACATAAAGTTGCGTACACTTGTACGAACTACTAAATTAGTTGAGTAAAAAACTTAGACAAATTCACCGCCTATTCATTGGTCATTTAGTCCACTTATTTGTTAAATCATTTGAACATAAATGTTTATATTTTGGTCACAGACCACAATGTCCATACATTGGCCAAAAGTGACCATACTTTTGTCAAAAATGTCTTAATTTGTCCATATTTTGGCCAAAAGTTCATAATTTGCGTTACGCAACATTGACCATATTATATCCAAAATCACCCATTATTCAGCCAAAATTATCAATACAGCCAACATAGTCCATTAATAGCCAAAAATGTCTATTTATTGGCCAAAAATGTCAATTTATTGGCCAAAAATGTCAATTTATTAGCCACAAATGTCCATATTTATAATCAAAAGGTTTAGGCGCTATTCGGAAAAGCACAATTCGACAACCGATCGCAAATCGTCGAAAGCGCATTTCGTCAAATGAAAAAACTATGTTTGTCACTTATTTTCGTTAAAAATACTGCCGATTGTACTGTATTTTGAAATATAGGTAGCTTAGATCCCGAAATACATGATTGGGTAAATTTCAGCTTGTAAAATTTTCAGGTGCAGTTTAGAAATAGGGTGAATATAAAACTTGACCAAATACGCTTTCGACGATTTGTGCCTCGGTTGTCCAAATGCGCTTTGGACGAATAACGCCTAAAACTAATCAAAATTTTCCACACTGTCCAAAAATGTCCACACATTGTTCAAAGCACAGTTTGTCCACACTTCATCTAAAAAGTGTCCGCCCTCTACCCGGACAGTATATGGTCATCAGAGACAGTCCTGACATCGGAGATGACCCCCATGCTGTGAGTCAAGGGCTTCACCGGACCCTCCGACCTCAGGAGCTGGTCTGTGGGGTCTGTTGCCTTATGAAGCCCATACTTTAACCAAAATTGACCATATTCGAGGCAGTAACGTCCATGTTATAACCAAAACTGTCTGTAATTTGTTTTGCTATGTATTTTATTATCATATTTTAACAATTAATGTCCTTATTATAATCAAATTTGTCCACACTGTCCAAAAAAGTCCATTCTTTAGCCAAAAATGTCCACACTGTCAAAAACTCTGCATTTTTTTAGCTAAGTGTCCATTCATTGTCCAAAACTGTCCACACTTCATCCAAAACGTGTCTGCCCTCTACCCGGACAGTATATGGTCATCGGAGACAGTCCTGACATCGGAGATGACCCCCATGCTGTGAGTCAGGGGCTTCACCGGACCCTCCGACCTCAGGAGCTGGTCTGCATTGGGGTCTGTGGCATCCTGGAAACAAAATATACAATTTTAAAGAACAATTGTGAACCGTTATGATGCTAATGTCTTTATATCACCGAGTTGGGGGCGTAACCACATTTATCGACGCGGAATCGGTTTATGAGCGTATATATCGAGTGACGCTCTCTCGCTCGCACAATTTGACGAATTTTGAAATATAAATTCATGGAATTAATTTATTGAAAATTCCTCTATACCAGCCCTCCATAATATTATTGCACACATTTTAAAATAAATAAAAAATAAATTTTAAGTGTTTTCAGTTTGATATATTAAAAAATGGGAACAATCACGACAAACAGTTCGTTTCGCCATCGGCCGTTCGACGCGTTCGAGCCGAGCCGATGCGAATGGTATTGGTAACGCCCTTATTTCGCAGACAAAGGCTTTTTTGACCGGCGTTAGCCGATTCCGCGTCGATAAATGTGGTTAATCCCTTAAGAATCATCAGCCGTGGCTAGTTTACCACCCACTGGACAAAACCGTGTCGCCAAGCAGTCTTTCCAACCGTGGTTCATTCAAGCCAGGGATGGATTTATCCCGCCTTGTAGGTTGCTTCTACGGCCACATCTTCGCTTAATATAGAGCTAGATCTAATCTATAAATACTTAAAAACTAATCTATAATTTTTTTTTTAAATCATCAGATAAGCTCCATGTCATAATATTGCATTGTCAACCAATTCTCACTTGCATGACACATTTCAGCTCAATCGGTAAATGAGAAGTGGATCAAATTTAACTTGCAAGATTTGATTACAGACAACAGAACAGGTGAAAGTAAATAAAAGCTTGTAACAAGTGAATTGATTAAAAATTTAAAAACCCCCAACGCAATATAAATTTATCATAGTGTGTTGTATTCTACTAGTTAAGCCCTTTCATTTGATACCCATATTGACGGGGTCGTGAAAGAAAAAAGTAATCCGCCATTTTGTAGCGTCGGCCATCTTGGATCGATTTGCCCCAAACATGGCTAAGAACACTCTCGACTAACTCTACTTTCAAACAAAAAACTAAATTAAAATTTGTTCATCCGTTCGGGAGCTACGATGCCACAGACACACACACACAGACACGTCAAACTTATAACACTCGTCGTTTTTGCGTCGGGGGTTTAAACATACCATAAAAGAAATGACATCCATAGGTATTTTATCCTCCCAATCGGTTTCTCTTCTCCCCACAGTCACTTCTGTCTCCTGTCTCCTTCTCTTTACTTCTCTGTCGTTCTGCGGCTCGTTCTTTTTACTTCTCTGTGTATCCTTCTTACTTCTTTGTGTATTCTCCTTCTTTTTACTCCTTTGTGTATTCTCCATCTTTTTACTTCTCTGTGTGAAAGTATCCGGTAAAATTTCTACAACATCATCTTGCGAAGGCTTATTATTTTTTCGTGCTTTATTACTTTGAATATAATCATCAAGAATTATAACTTCATCTTGTAAAGATTTCTGATTGACTTGATTTTCTGTTACAACGTCTAAATTCACTCCATTTTGGATGGTAGGTAATGCATTAGCATTATTTATTATTACTAGTTGACCGTTTATAATTTCTGCGGATAAAGTTGGTACAGAAATTATTCCATTATTGTCTACAACTTGGTGCAGCATTATATTTTTATCTGTATTTTGTATTACTGGCATCATTTGTGGGTTTATTAGTATTTTTTGCATGTTTTGAACGTTTAGTGGAGTGTTTGATGCTTTTAGCGAACTGTTAGGTAGATTTAGCGAGTTGTTAGTTATATTTAGCGAACTTGTTGGTACATTTAGCGAATTAGTTTGCAATTGGTTGTACAATAATGGTGAAACAATACTCTGAAAGTTCAAAGAGCTTGTAGGTACAGTTATTTTGAACGGTGTGATATTTTGTTGGTTTGCTAATTTTGGGCGGATTCTTAGGTTGGTTTTGGGGAGGGGATCGGGGATGTTTGATGGGGGGGAGTCAGGGAATAAGAGGGGGGTGTCTGGACGCTCTTCCTTTGGGACCTCTATGGGGTCGTCTTCATCGAGAATGACTACTGAGTCCATGTATATTTCTGGTTCGGCTAGCCTGGAATAATAATTAAAATATTAATCTAAAAATTTTATGGCATTTTTAAGTGGGGATGAAATTTTGCTATTGATACTGTGACGATTTGGTAATGGAAGTAATTTATTGTAGTATACCGCCAACTATAATAGTGAAGTTTTTGAGAAATTCTATTCTATTCTCATTTTTAGTCTCTGGTCGAGTCTATGACTTTTGATTTGTAATGGCAGGTTGTTGTTTTAGTAAAATATTTTTGTTAAATAAGATTAAAAATGTCTCCATGGCTTTAATACTTTAAAGAAAAATTGGACATTGTCATCTCTGAATAGACTTCTCTTGACGAATAGCAACACTCTTCTTTTTTTATGTGGACAAGTAAGAAGACGAGCAAGACGCTCTCCTGATGTTAAGAGATAACGCTGCCCATAATCAGTACAGTGTTACCCAGAATTTCACAATGACGTGCAATTCTAGGTGCACTGCACCAACGCTTCTTACCCAAGAGTCATAAGATGTTAAGACTCTTCAGCCCAGTAATTTCCCTAGCTACAGTGCCCTCCTACCTGTGCACAGTAATGTTTGTACATCACTGCTCAGGCGGTAGAATAACTGGCACTGTTGGGGTACCCACCTAGACGACCTCCTGCAAAGGAAGTCTACCCCCGGTAAATCTTCTTATCTTAAGTCAGTTAATCTAATATATAAAATTCTCGTGTCACAGTTTTCGTTGCCATACTCCTCCGAAACGGCTTGACCGATTTTGATGAAATTTTTTGTGCTTATCCGGTATCTATGAGAATCGGCCAATATCTATTTTTCATCCCCCTAAATGTTAGGGGTAGTCCACCCCTAAATATTTTTTTTTTTTTTTTAGACAAAATTTTTAATTTCTATTTTTTTATGATACAACATACAAAAATACATACAATCCTCAATTTTCACCCTTCTACGATCAACCCTTATTTTTTAATAGCCATTTTAATCATTTTTCCTCTCCGGTCGAAAACTGATCAATCGTCATTTAATTAGTTATCCCCGCCAGATGTCTACAGGTGTCACTTCTGACCCAGTAAACAGCACGGAGTAGGGATGAGAACGAAGCCGGTCTCCTTTCTTTCTCACTCCCTACACAGTTGTCGGCCATCATTATTGTTTATGCATCAAGTGTAGTAGTAACGTTGACAATTATTATTTTGCTATCTCAGTGTAACTCTCATATTAACTTTTAATCATTCCTATTTTATCAATAATAATTAAATTATCAATTTTGAGTGTATTTTGCACGATTAGTTAATCAAGTGATTTTATAACATCAAAAGTACTCAACACGTGACACGAGCTTCCAATAACAACGGATTTTGTGTTGTAAGTATACTTTTTTTTATTTATATCGAAAATGTTGATCTTAAAAAAATGTAATTTTAATTTAATTTTATTAAAAAAATGTAATTGAACAATTAAGATTTTCATAGTTTCCAAAAAATCAATCATTATGAATCTTTATTTTGAAATGTCAATGGAAATATTGGTTGTATGAAAAAATTATAAGAGACAATGTTTTCATAAAATTTAATTTTTTACATTTGTTTGAAAAAATTGTCCATAAAATAATGCTTATTTCACGCATATTACCACATTCTTCATACATACAATATACACATTCTAACATACATACATACTTCCAATAAGTAAGCTATTTTTTGTCTACACTAGAAATTACTAGGAAATTAGTTATATGACAAAACAACGTTTGCCGGGTAAGCTAGTAATAATATAATATGTACTTACACACTCTGTTCAAGCGAGTCCGGACAGACAGTCGGAGTAGATTCCTCGTTTTGTATAATTTCATCCTCTGTGGTGGTGCAGAAGGGGGGGTTTGGGAAGTTGTGGGGGATTCCGGGGGGATTTGGGGGGGCGGGGTCGCTCTGAAACAATTTATGTACTGATTAATGATTTATTAAAATTGTATTCATTAATTTAGGTAAACAACGTTCGCCAAATTATTAAATTAAGCATTGAGAGATATGCAACTAACTTCAGATCTTACTAACATTAAAAACATGAAAGTTTGTAAGAATGTATGTATGTGTGTTTGTTACTCTTTCACGTGATTTGCGAAACTTGTAAAAGTGCTACATTGTAGCCTATTTGAATTTTGAGTTTGAGTTTGAAACTGGTGAACTGATTGAGCTGAAATTTGGTATAGAGTTAGCTTAGACACTTTTCTTTGACTCAGGAAAAATGCGTTACGCATCATCATCCCGCGCCGGGGGCGGTATGTGGGACCCCCGCCTTATATGTGCGGCAGATACCCACTTAACAACCTGCGGGTGTTCCTGCGGGACGCCATAGATATCTATTAGACCCTGGAATAAACTGGATGCCAAGTGCCAAGGCTCTGCTGGTTCTCAGTCCTCCGTCACAAAGGGTTGTTTTAGTGTGTATACCGTGCAGTCTTCCTGCACGGGGAGTCCCACATAACCCTCCCATACCTTCCCCCATAGAGGGTAGGTTAGTTAATGCATTTTTCCCTGGTGAAAACAAAAAAAAGACCCTGGAATAACATATAGGCTACTGTGCAAAGAGTAAAACTGCTGTGTCCCTACTGCAATATCTCACCTCTTTGGGTCCAGTATTGAGCATGAGGACCTCAGTCTGCAGTAAGGTAGTTTGTGCTCTCACAGAGAGAAGGTTCCTCTCCCATTCTTCAATGTTCTGAGATTCCAGCAGTTTCTTCTTGTTTTTGTTTTGCTGAAGTTTTAAAGACTTTAGAAAGAATGAAAAGGGTTTAGGTTACATGAGTGGTACACATAGGTAAAATAAAAAAAAAACCTGACTAAAAATATATGTAAATCGCCAGCAGCCATCTTGGACTTGAAATTATAGAGTATCTTTTAATAATGTAATTTTTTTAGATAGGACATTAATTTTATGGATATGTTAATAGGTAATAAAAAAAATTCAATGGTCCACACCGTGTGGCCAATGATTCGCCGAATCGTTGGCCCAACGTTCGCAAACGTTGGCCGGGGCGCACAGATTATATATATCCACTCGGGGCACAGATTTTAAATGTCCACAAACAAAGAAAATTTAGCTATATTCAAATATTTATTTACACAAAATGGCTTCAAAATGTTATTAGTCATTAGCTACGGAGGCCGGAATGTCCATGAAACTTTTTTTTTCTGGTATATCGGAGACATTCATCTATAGACAAAAGTTGCTCGGGCATAGACAAAACTGTACAACGCATTGGCCGCCTGTGGACGAGTCAAAACTTAAATTTTCTGTATGGACTTAGTCTGATATAAACAAATTGAATGGTTTAAAACAACAAAGAGTATGGTACCTTCCACTTATGAACGTAAGCATACAGTTCGTCAGCCACCGTCTTGTTGTCGGCGAGTGTTTGGAACAGTTGATGCAGTTTGTCGGAGAGGCGCGCCGCGCGCAGCACCGCGCTCGCCGCCGACACTTGACGCTCGCACATGTAGCATAACATCTGGTACTGGAAGCCATTGGATTCAACATCAAACATGATAAATGATATTTATTATTGACCTAATAACATTCTCATTCTCGGCACGTCTAGTACAAAGAGTTCTTATGATAATATATATCTATGGTTAAATTTAGTTTATATCATTAAATTTAGTTCATTTTAATTAATAACATCATTATTCAATAAAAAATAAAATTAATATTATTGTCCCATTGTTAAAATTGAGATCAAAATACATAATAATTCAAAGGGGCAAAGATACGTTACATTCATGTTTCAAGTAAAAATGAGCTTAAAAATGAGCATGTTACGTTTTGTGTTATAATTTCTTCCCAAACTCACTTGCTGTACACACGTGCAGCGATACACATGGTTTCTTAAAACAGTATTTTATTTAATAACATAACAAAAATCATTACTATTTCAAAACTTATTACATATGAACACTTTCATTAAAATAAAACCACCCAAAACACTTGCCGCTCGCACATGTAGCATACCATTTGGTACTGCAAGCAATTATTCTTCATTTTGCGGCTTGAGACAGTGCAATAGCACGTCAATTTTCGTGGAAAGTTTTTTTTTATATTTAAAAAAAACACCAATAAAATTATTCCACAGATTAAACACACACACAAAAAAATAGGCAGATCCATTATCAGTTATGTTCATCCAAATATTCTTGAAAATGAACTCTTAAATCATTGGCCACCAAAAAGACTAAAAGGAAAAGATGTATGGTAATGAGGCAGATGAAGCACTGGCCTCCTCGCCTCTCAAGACAATAGTTTAAGAAAAGATCAGCCTAGTCTGGCGACTGATTGCCGATAGAAAATTAAAAGGAAAAAAATACATTAATCACAACTCTACAATGCTTCTGGACGGGGGCCCTCTGGCAATTTCTAATGGCAAATTCAGCAATAATTATTATAAATTTTACCTGCTGAGAAAAATGTGTTATTTCAGGGTGTAAACTACTCACATCTATGTAGGTACCAAATTGACCTCGCTGTTTGCCGTGAAGAAGTTACTAACAAACCCACATAAATCTATATTTTTCCATTTATAATATTTGTAGGAAGTAAGAAACAGTAGGATGTACTGGTAACTTTGTTCTCGCAACTATAGGTTAACTCACGAAGTCAGTTTACCAAATTTTCTGGACATAACTTTTAGTACAATGATCTCTTACCTTGCTTGTTATCTTGAATTCAGATTTCTCGATGTATTTGAGAACATTTTGAAGTGCATTTGGCTTTATTAAACGTCTTTCCGAGGAGGTTCTAAAGCAAATAACACAATAATGTACGTTTGTCTTGAGTATCACAGTCTCGTAAGCTTGAAGTATTTCCGTCATTTTTTCGGCTATTTCAACACATTAGACCACTTTAAAACATTATCCGTTATGCACAAACGTTTATGTAAGCTTTTTTCAATATTCCCACGCAAAAAACTGCTGATTATGGTCTTAATTATAAGAAAACAAATGGAAAAACAAATCTAGAAACTCGAAATTCGAAATACAGCATTATTTTGACATTGACAACCTCTGCAAACTGACAACTAAAATTTTGACACTATATTTCAGTGTTGCCAGTGCCCTATCTTCAAAAGTAACGCAGACAGGTTCGAAAAGTAACGCATTTACAATAAAAGTAACGCATTTCAAAAAAAAAAACTATTTTTAATCACAGAAGTAATACAACTAGAAGTAGCCATTTCATGTGTGAGTGTGATGGCAATAGGGAAAATTCTGTGTGAAGAAAAAGGAGAAGCTATTTTTTTTTCGTCCCTTTCAGCATGGCCGATTTATGTTGTTTGTCAAACTGCTTCACTTTGACAATAATACTTATATGTTTCGTTTTTTTCCAAAATTTTAAAGCAATTTGAGACAATAAAATGTTATTCAACTAGTTTATGACCTAAAATATCAATATATCGCGTATTTTCATAAAATAATGAAAATCCGTAAGCTGGTTTTTGTCTCACAGGTGGCCACGATGATGTGACCCCCCTGTTTTTAATACAATTTATATAAAATGTAATATACTTACTCAATTTAAATATGGGTACTTATACTTTTTTATTCATAGATTTCAGTAGGTAATTATATTGGTCCTATGGCTCGTCCACATATACCAGCCAATGATTTGCTGAGTGTGTGTTTTGTCTATGGATGAACAGTTTTTGTCTATAAACGAATGTCTTCGGATATTTACAGTTTTTTCCGGTAAATTTCAGGTATACATTTTGGGCTCCATAGCTGACGACTTTAATTATATTTTGAATATTAATCAATCATGGACCATTTAAAGCCATTTTGTGTGAATAATTACGACTTGCAGAGTCATTGACCGGCATATGTGGACGAGCCATGACATAGACATATTATTTACTTTTTTTTTTAAATTTTGTTTTCCGTTTCGATTGCGTTCCGATTCACTAAGTCATTATTTTATATTCTTCCATTGTTAGTTCAATTAAAAAAAAACATTACCCCAAAAAGTAACGCAAAAGTAACATTTTAGGACAAGTAACGTAAAAGTAACGCAAAGGGTCAAAAAGTAACGCAAAATGTTACAAAAGTAACGCACTGGCAACGCTGCTATATTTATTATTTTTTATGATGTCTCACGATTAAGTCCATTTGCGTAATGTAGGAATGTTATTTATTATCGATAATTTTTAAATTGGCATCTTCTTACATTAGGTGGCGCCACCACGGCGGAACCGATTTAGATGTAATTTGATATCAAGTAGCGGATATAATATCAACAATTTCAAGAGACAATAAAGCTAGACTCACCTATTACGAAATAAGAAACCAAAATAATGTAATAATTAAACAATTTTTATTCAATAATTTTGAACTATAAACTTTTCACATATCGAAACATTTTATATTTGACTCCAATGACGTAAGATTTGTCTATGATATCGCAAACGTGCCTAAAATCCTCTTTGCTTCGGTACTTGTAGAAACATTTGTCACTTTTCCATTTACACGTGAATTTTGGCTCCGAAAAGAAAGGCTCATCGGTTTGGACGTCTATAGTTTCTTGAGGAAATGGGAGGACTAATCTGTAATTATATGAAAAATCACATTGTATTACTATATTCAAATTATTGCAGGCGATTTTTGTAGTGAAGCGGTTCTAAATAAACACACACACAAACGAACGCACACGCACACACACATTCGCAAGGTGTGATTATGGGCAGCGTTATCTCTTACCATCCGGAGATCTTGCTCGTCTTCTAACATAAAAATAAGTGTTGTTACCTGGTAGCATGCAGGAACATGCGATGCGGCTCTATATCGGTGGCGCGGCTGTACGTGTAGTCGCCGAGGATGAGATGTCCCACCGCCGCGCAGTGCACGCGCAGCTGGTGGCGCCGCCCTACCACGCCCACAACATGATCACTATCACTACATCATAATAATAATAATTGCAGAATGCACATCCATAGCCTAGTTCAAGTAGTTTCCATTAATAAGCAATAGTCCTGTCACTTGGCGGAGACTGTCTTTGAACCCATTTTGTATAGATGGACTCACAGATAGACTCCGATAAGTGTCACCCATCACATTTATACTAGTAGTTCGCCTCGAACTGTGACCTCGCAGCCCAATTTCCGTGGTAAACCTTAGACTTTAGGTCTCGACTAAATATATCCTAATACAAGAACTTTAACATTAATATTAAAACTCAAAATATAAAAATTCTGAGAAATTAAAACTCAATAAACCTACGTACCGAGATTTTTTGAATATAGGTAATCCTTTTTAGAATTTCGTTCCTCTGAAGGAAAAAACGAAACCCTAATAAATAGGATCACTTGGTCATCCGTATGTCTGTCAAGACCAATTTATACTCTACATCCCGTAGAATTGTATATTTTTACCATAATACAGGTCTATAGCCGCTTGGTGCCCGTTAAATTAAACTTCTGAGTTAACGTAGAAAAAAATACACCCGTTTATCCTTCAAAAACGTACCTACATTTTTTTGACCTTCTGAATAAATCAACATTCATAGGGAACTTGCCGTTACCATCTAATATATAAAATTCTCGTGTCACAGTTTTCGTTGCCATACTCCTCCGAAACGGCTTGACCGATTTTGATGAAATTTTTTGTGCTTATCCGGTATCTATGAGAATCGACCAACATCTATTTTTCATCCCCCTAAATGTTAGGGGTAGTCCACCTCTAAATTTATTTTTTTATTTTTTAGACAAAATTTTTAATTTCTATTTTTTTATGATACAACATACAAAAATACATACAATCCTCAATTTTCACCCTTCTACAATCAACCCTTATTTTTAATAGCCATTTTAGTAATTTAACCATTTTTCCTCTCCGGTCGAAAACTGATCAATCGTCATTTAATTAGTTATCCCCGCCAGATGTCTATAGGTGTCACTTCTGACCCAGTAAACAGCACGGAGTAGGGATGAGAACGAAGCCGGTCTCCTTTCTTTCTCACTCCCTACACAGTTGTCGGCCATCATTATTTATTGTTTATGCATCAAGTGTAGTAGTAACGTTGACAATTATTATTTTGCTATCTCAGTGTAACTCTCATATTAACTTTTAATCATTCCTATTTTATCAATAATAATTAAATTATCAATTTTGAGTGTATTTTGCACGATTAGTTAATCAAGTGATTTTATAACCTCAAAAGTACTCAACACGTGACACGAGCTTTCAATAACAACGGATTTTGTTGTAAGTATACTTTTTTTTATTTATATCGAAAATGTTGTTGATCTTATAAAAATGTAATTTTAATTTAATTTTATTAAAAAAATGTAATTGAACAATTAAGATTTTCATAGTTTTCAAAAAATCAATCATTATGAATCTTTATTTTGAAATGTCAATGGAAATATTGGTTGTATGAAAAAATTATAAGAGACAATGTTTTCATAAAATTTAATTTTTTACTTTTGTTTGAAAAATTTTTCCATAAAATAATGCTTATTTCACGCATATACCACATTCTTACATACATACAATATACACATTCTAAAATACATACATACTTCCAATAAGTAAGCTATTTTTTGTCTACACTAGAAATTACTAGGAAATTATTTATATGGCAAAACAACGTTTGCCGGGTAAGCTAGTATATTTATGAAATTTGGCAGACTATAAGTACACGGCCCGCGATGCATTATGGTGTGCTCGTGCACCTTTATTGTTGAATGTGCCGGCACAAACAATTACTTTAGGTTTTAAAAAGTTATGCAGACTACTCAAATAACCTTACTGCCACCGAGAGATCTCTCAACTCTAAGAGTTCGCTTTGCTCGGTCGATGATATTTGTATGTATTCATATAAATTATGTATTTAAATTATATTTTATCATAAAACGATTCAGCGAGTTTTTTTATTCTATCACCACTTCCACAGACATTGTTACCTGCTTATTATTGTTTATGGTCTCCACTTTCGTGTTTTGCCAGTGGCCGTAGCATGCCACACAGAATCCCGACCAAACTTCAAGAGTAGAACTGTCATCACATACATTCACAAAACTACAATGTATGGTATGACAGTTCTACGCATGACATTTCAGCGGGATCTCGTTTGGCATGCTACGACCACTGTAAAATATTATTTTACTTGACAGCGAGTTATAGTCCGGTACATTGTGTTCGGGATAATTTATACAAAATTTTAGGCAATGTGACGTAGTTATGTCGTCATAATTATATTATATAATATTATATTATAATTATGCCTATACTACTAAGTCCAACTTTGGTTGCTTGCCATTAGCGATGGGCGTAAAATAACGCTATTAATAAGGTTTTTTTTTAAAATAACTATTTTACTTTATTTTCATACTACTTAAATTAAATATAACATTATATTTTATCGATCGAGCGAAATGAGGTTTATAAAAAGATTAAAAAAACAGCACAAAACGTGTACTTACCTACATGTATGTGACACCTATTTCAATAGCAAACTTTAGGCGGCCGGACTATAATTGACGCAATTATTGGTATTACGCAATGTACTAAAAAATTATATGAAAATAATTAAAAATATGATATATTGAAAATATGATAAATTGCTTGAAATTCTCGAATTATTGGACTTTATCGCTATTAATTCTTTAACTTTATCAACTTGCTTGCTCTTTTTTGCCTATAGGATCTTTCTCAAACTTAATGTACCTAACAAATTGTGCAAAACATTATAATTTAATCATCTTCATAACTCTACAACCCTTGGATCGATTTGGCTCATTTTCGAACATATGAGAATTCTTTTAGCTTATACTACCTGATCGCAAAGTTTCATTAAGATTGGAACTATGGTAACGTTGAAATTAAGCATTTTCTAAAACTCTAGAACCCTACGACCGATTTGGCTCATGTTCGAACTTAAAAATTCTATGGATTTATATTACGCGTTTGCAAAGTTTCATGCAGATTGGACCATTGGTTTTCCAGTTATCGCGTAACAAACATACATACAAACATACACTTTGGCTAATATATTTGTGTCGCTTATAAAAAATGTGTATATGTTAGAAAAAAAATTATCAGCGCTCCAGTTTTGAAATAATCGTCAGACCTATCGTAAAGACTTTAAGTCACCTATATCTCTGCAACCCTGTAACCTATTTAGCTAATTTTTTCACTACAATTATTCAATTAACCTTCTTAACTTGTGTGTAAAATTTCATTTAATTTGGATTTACCGTTTTCAAGTAAACGTCAACCAAACTTAAGCACCAGAGGTCAAGCGTTAAACTGGTCCAAACGCAGGCATTTCGCGGCTTTCGACTCTAAGACCTCGCTTCGCTCGGTCGATTAAAAGCTCAAAAGGGCCTCTGTGCGTTGGACTTTTTTAGTCTCCGTGTACGCCTATAAAAAGGCCCAAATTTGACCCGTGTTTATGAGCGACATAATAATTATAGTTGGGGTTTATACTCCAACAGAACAGGGTAACCTGTTACTTACACTGTCAGAGTCAAATCACAATTTATAAGTTGTGTGGCGAACCTATATGTTGCAGTTTCAGGTTGCCGAGATTACTACACCTGCAACATGAACTGACGACTGCCTCCTACATATCTTATAGGAAACAGCCGGGACACACAGTTTAAAACATAGTATAAAACAAAGTCACACCTCGCGCCTGTCTGTCCCTATGTATGCTTAGATATTTAAAACGGATTTTGATGCGGTTTTTTAAAACAGAGTGATTCACGAGGAAGGTTTACATATATCTATAATACATTCATAATATATATTGATTGCCTGGAATCGATTGCTCACAGCGATAAGGCCGCCCATTGTGGACTAAATTGTATTTTAGTGCTAATATTAAACTGTTATTTTCTTTGGTTGCAATAAACTCTACTACACTACTACTAGTACTCTATTATTTTCTAATATAGTACAGGAACACTGTCAATTTTCTGTTCGGCGCAACGAAGTGCGGGCGGGTCCACTGGTGCCCATACTTGTGTCCTGGTGGGTGGACCAATTGAGCTGAAATTTGGTATAGGGATGTTAATAATAATAATTGGGGTTTATACTCCAACAGAACAGGTTTCCCTGCTTACACTGTCAGAGTCAAATCACAACTTATAGGTTGTGTGGCGCACCTATACGTTGCAGTTTCAGGTCGCCGAGAGTACTACAGGGCCTGCAACATGACCTAACGACTGCCTCCTACATATCTTATAGGAAACAGCCGGGACCCACAGTTTTACGTGCCTTCCGAAACACGGTAGCGTCCAGGCGAAAATCTTTGCCACACTGAGATTTGAACCCTCCTGGGTTCAAATCTCAGTGTGGCAAACCTCCGGCTTACAAGCCGGACGTATGACCACTGGGCCACGGACGCTACAAGGGATAGCTTAGACCCTGGAATAACAAATATGCTGTACAAAGAACAAAATACTGTGCAGTTCTATCCTACCACTCACCAGTGACTGGTTTCAAAAGCAACACAGACGCGGGCGTCTCGTTATACAAGCCGTGTTCTAGAGATAGCACTCGTGTGTGAGCGCGCCTTGATACGACACAAGTGGCCGAGTCTTCCGAGCCTGTTAGCGCTGACATTGCGTGGGTCGACGATGCTGCGGTTGGGTCTACGCCTGAAATAAGATAGATAAATCTTTATTGAAACACAATAATTACAAATAAAATAATTTATTGATTGTTGTTGTTGAAAATTTATTTAAAAACTTGAGAGGTGTCAAGGGACACCCGGATGGAACGAAGTTTCCACGATTTACACGATTTATTATTTACAAAAAACCTGTATACACTCAACGAAAATAATCTTCGCGAAATCAAAACTCAACAAAAATATCTCCCCCTCCCCCTCCCCCCTTTAAAGTAGTAAGTCTCTAAGACCGCTGTAGCGGCTGTAACGTTTAACTCAACTTTTTTTCGGGCCGCTCTAGCGGTCGGGACGTTTGAGTTGATAGCAAAAAGTGTCGAATTTTTTCCGTCTAGTCACCTTTCACAATTCACAACGCGCGATAAGGAACTTCGTTCCAAAAACTGTTACGACTGGCGGTCTTCGCTCTCTCGCTAATAGCGATCTTTTCCAGACGAATATAAGTACAAATTAAAAAAACCCCGCTAAAATTTTTAACCGTGTCCATTACTAAACGCAGACTTGCGATTGTACTAATGATATGGACTCAATTATGTGTTTGTCCATAACGTAGATTATTTAAAAATTGTTTTTATTGAAAATTGTATAAAAATGTGAAAGATGCAATGCTTTGAAGCTGCATGGTAGGAGTTTTCCTCTCTCTCTCTCCACATGCGCTACAAATTCAAACATTTGTAAAAATTCCATCCCAGCTATGTGTGACTCCACCTTAATACATCATCATGACCTTTTGCAACTATCAAGATCATTTTAATACATCAACTTACCAATATTATACTCGATATCAGCTAATTCAAAATCGACATGTCCCCTCACTACGGCGAGGTAATATTTGTGCGTGCGCCGCGTCTCGAACAACTTGCCACCGCGAGCCGCGGCGGTTTTGTTTTTTGCTGGAATTATTTTATTTAAAATACATTATAGGTTGGCCTTTGATCACGATATTATCATGTGATATTAAGAGCGTTTACTACGCTGGACGCTCTCTCGCTCGCGCAATTAGGTAAATTTTGAAATATAAATTCATAATGTTTAACTTTTTGAAAATTCAAAGAGAAGCGTTGCACAATATTATTGCACACATTTTAAGAGTGTTTTCAGTTCAGCACACAGCTTGTTTTGGGAAATTTTCATAAAGTCAATTCTATGAATTAAGTCCAGCGAAGTAAGCGTTCTTAAGTGACAATTTGGCCATAGATAGTAGCAGACTAAACCTAGAAGGCGGGATAAATCCCTAAACATATATAAAAAATAATAAAATTCATATATTATGATAAATAGAATCTTAACTACATACCTATACAAAGCACGCCACTGGTGGCATAGTCGAGCCGTTGTATAAAGTGTATGGGGTCCGCCGATGTGGATAGATGTGAATCTGGCGATGCCACGTGGTGTGTTACTGTGTTCTGAAAAAAAATAAAACATTTGTGTACATAATTTTACATACAATTTAAATTATTTTTTAACTGACGCAGTCACGCACTTCTATCAACTTACAACTCGAACGGCTGAACGGATTAATTAACCTTTTAACCGCCAGACTTAAAATCACTTGTCGTGCCCCTAGCGCCAGGCAAGTTTTTTTAATTATAAATACCTACAATAAAAGTGATGTCTAATATTTATTCTATTTGGGAGAGAAGCATAAAACCAACTGTAAATCATAACTTTATTCACTATTTATCTAATTACGAGTATAGTTTTATAAAATACAGTGTTATGACTTAAAAAATGTAGATTTAAAGTGCAGTCATTTGAAAACTAAATGGGCTTACTATATTTTTTTTTTTAATCGAAATAAATTTGTCAAATACTAACTTCACCGAAAACCGAACAGAATAAGAAACCGTTTCACAAAATGAGCAGAACATCTCCTACATGTTTCTGGTGTTAGGGTACCTAATGTAGTAAGCTTATATATAAGTGAATTTAGTTTTTAAAAGTTAGTTAAAATTAGAGCAATTATATTATAAACAAGTTTTATCGGTAATAACTGTGCCGCGGGTAACACCGCGGGTCGCAGCTAGTAGTTTTATAAAATACAGTGTTATGACTTAAAAAATGTAGATTTAAAGTGCAGTCGGAAATATACGACTCGTCGGAAATATACGACTCGTCGGAAATATACGACTCTGGCGATAACAGAACAGGCTTGTCGGATATATCCGACGGTGGCGGTTAAAGGGTTAAGCTGATATTTGGAACACAGACCGGTTTTATAATGTTGATTTCGGCTTAGAAAGGATTTGTTTCGAGGCTAGCATAAGCTTAATATTATATTATATTAATTATAATGATAATTTTATAATACAAAAAACTGATAACTGATATCGATAAAAATTTGTCCCATCACTAAAGTAATTAATTTTAGCAGTCTATGGTCACGTAAACAAAACATAACCTAACTTTTGTATATTAAAGTACTACGGATAAAATATAACTTTATTATAACTTATTTTTAGCTTACCGTCTCTCTTTCATCGTCGGAATTGATGTACATATCATACGGTTTGTTAATTATTAAGAAATCGTCACTTTCATACAATTTTTCGATGCCTAACTTTTGCTTTGTTGACATTTTTGATCGAGGTGCGGATGCGTTCAAAGATTTTATAATTTAAATTAATATTGTATTCATTTTACTTCAAGACATTATTCATGATCTTTATATATCAATATGTTTTCAATTAATCACAAGTGATAGTGAAATCAATTGGTTACAAAAACCGCGATTTTAATGAGTCAATCTATGCTTGTGCTTGATTATTATAATTTGAATGAATAATTTTGCTTCGCGAAAATGCGCGAAAATGAAATGTTCCTAATAATAAATTAAACTTTGCAGAATTTTACAACGCCATGATGAATGTTATTAATTTTGTTATTTTTGAGCTGGAAGGACTGACATTTATTACTGAATAAAAACTCAATGACATTTTGATATTATGCAAAGAGTTTTAGTTTAAAAAAAACTTTCCTAATAAAATTTTTTCATTGTGAACGCAGCCATTTTTTTTATATTGGCAACTGTTCTCATGTTTTAGATTTAGCCAACATTCAGAAAATAGCTGTCAAAGTTGTCAAAAATTTCGACGCTCGATGCACTTTGAAAACAATGGCAAAAATCAATAAAAACTTCGAAATTCTATCGGAATAACTATGAATACGTGAAGCAATAAATTCTGTTTAGTACTTTGTGTATTGAATTTCATTAACATGGAGGAATTATGCACGGGATGTCTGTGTGCGGGTCGAAAACTGTACTTCATTGGTGAAACTGGATTCAGTGAGCTTTACACGCAAATATTGAATGAAATACCGGTACGATTTCGTTTATTTATTCTTTTTTAACATAATTTACTAGTTTTTACCTTTGGCCATTTATTTAATCCATATAATCATCCTTTTTCTGTGATTTTTCTTAAACGTACCTTATATGTGTTCGCTACTGCTGAAGCAGCTGTAGTATTGTTTTATTTAATTTTTTTATAGATTGAAGGTTAGCCTTTGATCACGATCAAAGTGACTATGCGGCCATCATCTTCCTGGTCTTATCCCACCCTAGGTAGGGTCGGCACAACACGTTTTTCTCCCCCATTTTACTCCGTAATCCGTCATATCTTCATCCACTTCCCTGGCACGCATATCCTCTTTTACACAGTTCATCCAAACCTTTTTCGGGTACCCCCTTCCCATATTACCACCTATCACTATATTCATAGAATTTTGGTCACATGATTTTCATCTTTAATTTCTCTGTCACTGGTGCAACTTTTAGGCTTCCCCTCACATACTCATTTCTGTTTTGTACGTTCTTGTCACTCCACACATCCATCTGAACATTCTCATCTCCACTGCATGCAAAACAAAAATACAATTTCTCACAAACAATAAATACAACAAAACATCTAATTATATAAAAGGAAAGAGTGACTGATTGACTGACTGATGTATCAACGCACAGCTCAAACCGCTGAACAGATTCACTTAATTTTTTTACTATAGATAGATAGATTACACTTCATTGAAACACAAAAGAAAATGTACAAATACAACTTAAAAAATAAAATAATATAAAACTAAGTGTTACAATTGGCGGTCTTATCGTTAATAGCGATCTCTTCCAGACTTATAAATAGGTAGGATTTATATATAGGTTTTATTACGTAAACCTTTGCTAAGAAAGGATACAGCCATGCGGGCAAACGAGCAAAAGCTGACTATATAGGTAGTTGGCTATAAAATATTTTCTGATTCTGAAAATAAACCTTAATTGTTCATTGTCATATATTGCAGGTAGCGGACATCTCATCGGTGTGTATTAGAGTTTGCTGGGAGTGTGTGGCAGGGCTCCGCAGGTTCCATCTGTTCAAGGCTCAGGTTAAACAGTGCTATACGGACATGTTGTGGGTATGTATCATCAAAAAACTTTTCTATCAAAAAATCTGCCTAAAATTTTTTTCTATGATTTTTTTGAGAAATTTTGGAATTTAGTTTTAAGGTATTCATCAAAGTTGGCAAATTTTGTTACTTCTATTCTTTTAATGTTCTTCTATTCTTGTAAATTAGATTTAATTTGATTAATTAACATAATATTTTGATATTTTGTTCACATAATTTGATAATAAAAAATAAATAATTATTCAGGGTTATTTTTTATGATTTTTTAAAATTATCAACTTGTTTATTTCGAAAAAATTAAAATAACTCGAAAACTGTAAATTTTCGCGGAACATACATATACATATTGCGCTCAAAACATGGCCAATAAACTCCCCAATATGGCCCTATACACCAATGTACTGAATAACCAAAGACCCTGTATATATCCTTTTCTGGGACTCAATACCAATTTTCTTAGCATTTATAGTTTCCAAGATTTCATGAGTGAGTCAAAGAGTTTTTTCCTCTTTTATTAACCTTTATAGATATAGTGAAACCTACCCGACCTGAAACTGCAACATATAGGTTTGCCACACAACCTATAAAAATTGTGATTTGACTCTGAAAGTGTAAGTAGGGAAACCTGTTCTGTTGGAGTATAAACCCCAATTATTTATTTTATTTATTGGAACGAAGTTCCTTATCGCGCGTTGTGAAAGGGGGCTAGACGGAAAAAAATCTTACGAAAAGTTGTCACGACACTTTTGCTATAGTAAGCTATTGTAAGCTGTGCGGCGTGCGCATGTTTCTCTGTCTGTCTCTCTCTCTCTCTTATAGAAAGCAAGCCAGATATTTTCATTAATCGAACTTTGTTCCATCCGAGTGTCCCTTTTTTTTATAGTGATTTTTGCTTCCCTTCCAGCATATGCCCCCACCAGCTCTGCCCCCCCGTCTCGTGGAATGCCCCCAGCCCCCCATATCCTACCCCGATACAGCCCTCGACAGTGACTCAACCAAACATGAGGTCCCATGTGAAGCTCATGTGAAGAATGAAGTCGAGTGGCCGGAGACATTCGCTTATGAGATCTCGTTTGTGGATAATGGTGTTGATGGAGCTGATGGGGGTGATGGAGAGCATCCAGGGGAAGAGGTGGTAGAGGATAATATGGAGGAGATTGAAGAGAAAAAGGTATGTTAATTTGTTTTATTAACCCCCGACGCAAACACGACGGGGTGTTATAAGTTTGACGTGTCTGTCTGTGGCATCGTAGCTCCCGAACGGATGTACAGATTTTGATTTAGTTTTTTTCTTTAAAAGTAGAGTTAGTCGAGAGTGTTCTTAGCCATGTTTGGTGGAAATCGGTCCAAGATGGCTGCCGCTACAAAATAGCGGATAACTTTTTTCTTCCACAACACCCTCAATATGGGTATCAAATGAAAGGGCTTGACTAGTAGAATACGAAGCACTATGAAAAATTTAAAATCCAAAATGGCCGCCACCACAATACTGCGAATTACATATTTTGAAAGTGTTGCGTTTGGGGTTTTTTTTTAATTTAATTCATTTGTTTAATACTAGCTTGTGATTGCGGCTTTGCCTGCTTGGCAAAAATCCTTTCTTAGCGGAGGTCTACATAATAAAACCTACCTATATGCCAAATTTCAACTCAATCTGTCCAGTGGTTTAGCACAGCCTAAACCACTGGACAGATTGAGTTGAAATTTGATAGATCAGTCAGTCACTCTTTCCTTTTATATATTTAGACTAGCTTGTGCTCGCGGCTTTGCCTGCTTGGCAAAAATCCTTTCTCAATGGAGGTTTACATCGTAAAACCTATATGTATATGAATAGCAAGTAGGGACAAAAATACATATATTTTACAAAATAATTTGTAAATAATAATAGCAGGTAAATCTGTGTTTTATTTCAGACCACAAAAAAATCCAAAAAGAAAGCAAAAACGAAAGAAAAGAAGGAAAAAGTAAAAAAAGCAAAAGTAAAAACAAAAAGACAAGCAAAATTAGTAAAATCAAAAGATTTGCAAGAGAATAGAATAGAAGATAGTGTACACAAACAGAAGGTAATAGAAGATACAGAGAAGATTCTAGAAGTTAAGGATTCTGCTGAGAATTTGGATAATGAAAATAATAAGGTAAGACTACAGACTTTTTCCTGTCTGTTGTCTGTCTGTCTGTCTGTAATCAAATCTTGCAAGTTTAATTTGACCCACTTTCTGGTATCCGATTGAGCTGAAATTTTGCAAGCCTGTATAAATCTTACAAGTTAAATTTGATCCACTTCCCGGTTTCCGATTGAGCTTAAATTTTGCATGCATGTGTAAATCGGATGACAATGCAATATTATTGTGACATGGAGCTGATCTGATGATGGAGCTGGAAGGTGGCTATAGGAACTCCGTAATTAAACGACGCAACCCCATCGAGTTTGTGCTCATTTGATTCATCTTGACGAGTACTTTATGGTTCTAGATGGTAATAATAATAAAAGCTTGTTTTAAGAATAAGAATTTGTTTATTCATAGATTTCAGGTACATAATATCAGATCTTAATGTAATGCATTGTTCTGCCGAAACCTGTCTTTTCCAGACGTATGAATAATACAATAATGACTTATAGCTAAGAATAATGCTTTTAGTTACCCCAACAGTGCCAGTTATTCTACCGCCTGAGCAGTGATGTGCAAACATTACTGTGCTCCGGTAGGAGGGCACTGTAGCTAGTAAAATTACTGGGCTAAAGAGTCTTAACATCTTATGACTCTTGAGTAAGAAGCGTTGGTGCAGTGCTCCTAGAATTTCACATCATTGTGAAATCCTAGGTAACACTGTACTGATTATGGGCAGCCGTTATCTCTTAACATCAGGAGAGCGTCTTGCTCGTCTTCTACTTCATCACATAAAAAAAAAATAGTTACATTGTATGGAGTATGCATGATTATTTATATTTTGTATGTATTCAAAAAGTTTTTTAAATTTTCACTTGTTTCTTTTATTATGAACATAATGCCTCCAATGGCTTGTTGGTTAGGTGTCGCAGGCTGCAGTGCGGGTTCCGTCGCTGTTACCGGACAAGCCTCAATGCGTGGAGTGCGGCAAGATGTTCAGCTCCCGGAAGACTTATAGATATCATCTGAAGTAAGTATATATATTTACTAGCCTATGTGTTATTCCAGGGTCTAAGCTATCTCTATACAATACAATAATACTTTATTGCAAACCTTAAACCCTAATAAACCCCCTTTAATCTTAATTTTTTTTTACAACATAGTAAGAAGACGATCAAGACGCTCTCCTGATGGTAAGAGATAACGCTGCCCATTATTAGTACAGTGCTACCCAGTATTTTACAAAGGTACAATTCTGGGTGCACTGCGCCAACGCTTCTTACTTGAGAGTTATAAGATGTTCAAGACTCCTCAGCCCAGTACCTTAATAACACTTTTTTGCAAATCTGGTTACAAGTAATTGTTTTATAAGTAGACTACACATACAGCTAGAGGTATACAATCAGCGGACTTATCGCATAGAGCAATCTCTTACAGACAACCTGACCCCCATCTATACCAAGTTTCAGCACAATAGGTCCACCCGTTTAGGCGTGAAAGAGTAACAAACATATCTATACTACGTTTCAAAAACAAAGATATTTTTTTAGCTAATTTGCAGAGTACAAAAGATCAATATCTTAATAAATTGGATATATATTACAAGCTTTATATTACTTTCACCTGTCTGTTGTCTGTCTGTCTGTCTGTCTGTAATCAAATCTTGCAAGTTTAATTTGACCCACTTCCCGGTTTCCAATTGAGCTGAAAATTTGCATGCTTGTGTAAATCCGATGACAATGCAATATTATTATGACATGGAGCTGATCTGATGATGGAGCTGGAAGGTGGCCATAGGAACGCCGTCATAAAACAACGCAACCCCATCGAGTTTGGGCTCATTTGATTCGTCTTGACGAGTACTTTATGATGCAAGATGGTAATAATAATAAAAGCTTGTTTTTAAAAAGTCTTTTTAAAATGTCACTTGTTGGATATTTTTCATAATATATCTGATATATATCATAAGCTATATCGGATGTAACAGTTTTTGTGAATATCTATGATATTTTCATAGATATATAACCTTCGAAACCCGCAAAAATTAATTATCTTTGTTTTTGAAACGAAGTATAGACATTCTTACAAACTTTCACGTTTATAATATTAGTAAGATATTGTTTTTCTACCCATACGTGTAAATAATGCAATGTGTTCTGGCAGCGTGCTACATAAAGGTCAGAACAGGTATCCGTGCCCTCGCTGTGGCAAGGTGTATCAATGGAAATCGAACCTCGGCAGACATCTCAGGACGCATAAGGTAACTTTCATTATAATGGCTATATTAAATTACATTTAAAAAAGTCACAAAATGTGTGTCACCTGTGCTAAAATGTTGAAAGGAGAATTTGAATTTAAAATAGATATTGACATTAACTTTTATTATAATAATCTCTCGATTTAAAACGTAAAATAATAATATTATTATAGTCACTATAAAATGATGTTAGGTTAGATAATTAAGCAATTACTTAAGACAGAAATTCCTTTCAGTAGAGACTGAATAAATTGATCGACTTGGTATTACTTGTATTCTTGGTATTACAACTTATTCGACTATGAATTTGATGACATTAAATTGATTGACTTGGTATAACATGCCCATCAAATGTTACGGTAGAAATGAGTTGCGCATGATATCGCGGTGACACGTCATTGAGATTTGCAATTTGTGACATAGGTCCCTATGATGAAACCTTCAAAATTCGTTTAAGAGGGACCAAGCAACTTTAGTGCATTGTGTCTCACACATTTGTCATAAAATGGGAATATCAAAAACGTATAACAAAACCAAGTCTCGCAACTCAGTTCTTCTGTAACTTTTGATGGGCATGTAATACCGAGTCGATCATTTTGTTCAGTCTACTTAAGGACCTTCTGTCTTAAGATTTTTATGTTTTTGTTGGTGTATAAACCCCAATTATTATAATTAATGTGCATAATGCAGGCGGTAGACGCGGGCGAGTTGCACTGTGGTTTGTGCAACAAGTCATTCGCCTCCGTCGCGACTTACAGGCAACATCTCCGGATATCGCGGCGACACGTCACTGAGAGCGATTTCAGGTCAGTTATTGTACTATCCTACTAATATTATTATAATAAATAAATATTTCAGCACATTTCACCAGAGAGGCTATTGGCAAATTCTCACCCACTACGATTGATGGCAACTTCGATGTACATTGCTGCTTTTGTTACTTTACTCATATTAATGAGGAGGTTTAAGCAAGTAATGTACGCAATTTTGTCTATGGATTCTAGTGTTTTACATATCGTTTGGCGATAGCCAATGGGCCCTCTGGATGGAAAGTGAAAATGCGGTCGACGATGGATCACGTAAGATCTTAGAAAGGTACCTTCACTCGTGCCTTGAAGATACACAAGTAGCTTGAATCTAATCGGAGCATTTTCGAGACGCCTGCACCTATCATTGATGACGACCTCTGTGGCGCGGTGGGCTAATACCCGCCTGCAACGCAGAAGGTTGCGAGTTGCGGGTTCGATTCCCGCATGAGGCAAATATTTGTGTGATCCACAGGTATTTGTTTCTGGTCTGAGTGGCTTTCAATATGTATTATAAGTATGTATTTACAAAAGAAAAGTATATAAGTATTATATCCGTTATCCTAACCACCATATTACAAGCATTAAGTTGCTTAGTATGGGGTTAGGTGGCGCTGTGTTTATTGTCGTGAAATATTTATTTATTATTATTATTATTTATTTATTTCTCTTTTTTATTGTTATCTAAGAGTATTTATATTTATATGACACGGGCCTAGAGCAGAGTATTTGACCCCAATATTTGCTCCCTCCAGTTTCACATGCAACGAGTGCGGCAAGAAGTTCGTGAACAAAACAAGACTGCGCGATCATATCGACTGGGAACACCTCAATAATATCAAGTTTAGATGTCAGCTCTGTAATAAGGTAATTAATATTTTATTAAAAATATTTATAAAAACAAGCTTTTAATATTATTACCATCTAGCACCTAAGTACTCGTCAAGACGAATCAAATGAGCCCAAACTTGATGGGGTTGCGTCGTTTAATTACGGAGTTCCTATGGCCATTTGATTCACTTCCCGGTTTCTGATTGAGCTGAAATTTTGCATACGACATGTATAAGTGGGATGACAATGCAATATTATTATGACATGGAACTGATCTGTTGATGGAACTGGAAGGTGGCCATAGGAACTTCGTAATTAAACGACGCAACCCCATCGAGTTTGGGCTCATTTGATTCGTCTTGACGAGTACTTTACGTTGCTAGATGGTAATAATAATAACAGCTTGTTTTAAAAAATGTGTTTTCACCCCCGACGCAAAACTATGACTTGAGACTGTGTGTGTGTCTGTCTGTTGCATCGTAGCTCACGAACGAATGAACGGATTTTGTATTAGTTTTTTTTTTGAAAGTAGAGTTAGTCGAGAGTGTTCTTAGTCATGTTTGGTGGAAAACGGTCCAAGATGGCCGCCTCGATATAGGTATCAAATGAAAGAAAAAAAATTAAGATCCATTTTAATCCAAGATGGCAACCACACTGCGAATTACATATTTTGAAAGCGTTGCGTTGGGGTTTTTTTAATTTAATTCACTTCTTTAAAATTTCACTTCCTTTACCTATTTGTTTCATCCCCAGGCGTACAAATGTCACACATCTTTATACGTGCACCTACAGAACGTGCACAGAAATAAAGAGAAGAAGGATAATTTGTGCCACGTCTGCGGGAAATCATACCAGGTGAGATCAATACGGGGTGAAATGGGGCTTTCTTGGGGGTGAAATATTAACTATATTTCACATTCTTGAAGGGTTAAATGTATTTTAATGAGAGTGAAATATTGTGAATTTCTGGGTAGTTAAATGTAATTTGATGGAGGTGAAATGTAGTGAATTTCTGTGGGGTTAAATGTACTTTAATTGGGGTGAAATATAGTGAATTTCTGGGGGTTAAATATACTTTAATTGGGGTAAAATATAGTTAATTCTTGAAGGCTTAAATGTATTTTAATGAGGGTGAAATATTGTGAATTTCTGGGGGGTTAAATGTATTTTGATGGGGGTGAAATGTAGTGAATTTCTAGAGGGGTACAATATACTTTCTTGGGGTGAAATGTAGTGACTTTCTGGGGGGTTAAATGTACTTTAATGGGGGTGAAATATTGTGCCTGGGGGGTTGAAATGAAATGAGAATAATTTATTGGGTTGAATGTACTTTCTTTTGGGATGAAGATATGATGAGTACCTTGGGGGTGAATTACTTTCTTCACTCTCTAAATCGTTTCTTTTCATCTACTGTAAGACCCTGTCTAGAAAGATAATATACAAATTGTTTCGTTTCATCTCCTTACAAATCCCTGCTTATAGGAATATTTAAATTTTATTCTTTACTTGATTGTAATTGTTTATATCTCCCCCAATAGAAGGATATATAAATAATCCGTCCCTTTCCCCCCCAGAACCCAGCGAAGCTAAAGTACCACATAACAGCGCTCCACACCGGGGAGACCCCGTACCAATGTAACCAGTGCAACGCTGCCTTCGGCTGGTACTCGAGTCTGTACAGGCATGTGAGGGAAGTGCATTACAAGGTGAATATATTATGCCACCAAAAACATAACTTGTAAAAAATACCAAGTCTCGCAACTGCAGTTCTTCTACCGTAAAAAGTTGTGAGATCCATGTACTACCAAGTCGGTGAAATCTTTTGTGTTTTAAATTAATAGATTGACTTGGCAATCGCACTATTATGTCGGTATATTACTTGATAGATACATTGTTGTGTTTTCATGCGATGGCCAAGTCGATCTATTGATTTAAAACACAAAAGATTTAACCGACTTGGTAGTACATGGATCTCACAACTTTTTACGGTAGAAGAACTGCAGTTGCGAGACTTGGTATTTTTTACAAGTTATGTTTTTGGTGGCATCTCACTACTTTTTGTTTTTTTTTCGTTATAGGTTAGCCTTTGCCCACGATATCGCCTGATCTTAAGTGACGACGCCCGTAGATGGGAGCAGACTAAACCTAGAAGGCGGGATAATCTCTCCCTGGCTTTAAACATTATTACGGCATATATATTATGGCATTATTATTGGGATTTTATGCATTTTTTACCGTTGACTGCAAATGTAACTTTGTAATCCTATACATTTATACGGGATTACAAAGTTATTTATGCAGTTTATGTATCTCGAAAACTAGACCGAAATTGTATGTTTTTTTAGTTTTCCTATGGTTTATACAATAAACTCTAAGTATATACCAAGTTTGAACCTTCTATGTTTGCTAGAAGTGCCTTAGACTTTTGATGATCGGTCAGTGAGTGAGTGAGTGAGTGAGTGACAAAATTACAAAACTTTGACTAGTTATAATTTTTAAACGACTAGTTCAAATTGAATGAAATTTGGAATAAATCGTGTTTATACAATGCATACTCGGTTGTTAAAAATTGAAGCTTCTAGTTTTTTCCACAACTAAGTTATAGGGGGTCGAAAATGGTCTGAACTGCTTCCAGAAAAGGATGGTACGGCCGTGCCGCTTTTTTTGCTCGACTTGGTGGGGGCACTGCCGTGCCCCCAGATATATTACTAGCTTACCCGGCAAACGTTGTTTTGCCATATAAATAATTTCCTAGTAATTTCTAGTGTAGACAAAACAAGTGAATTAAATTAAAAATTTAAAAAACCCCCAACGCAATACGTAATTTACCATTTTTTTGATGGCGGCCATCTTGGATTTTAAATTTTATATAGTGGGATGTATTCTACTTGTTAAGCCCTTTCATTTGATACCCATATTGAGGGGGTCGTGGAAGAAAAAAGTAATCCGCCATTTTGTAGCGGCGGCCATCTTGGACCGATTTCCACCAAACATGGCTAAGAACACTCTCGACTTACTCTACTTTCAAACAAAAAAAAACAAAATCAAAATCCGTTCATCCGTTTGGGAGCTACGATGCCACAGACAGACACATACACACACACACAGACAGACAGACAGACAGACAGACAGACAGACAGACACGTCAAACTTATAACACCCCGTCGTTTTTGCGTCGGGGGTTAAAAATAAGTAAGCACTTATTGGAAGTATGTATGTATGTTAGAATGTGTATATTGTATGTATGTAAGAATGTGGTATATGCGTGAAATAAGCATTATTTTATAGAAAAAATTTTCAAACAAAAGTAAAAAATTAAATTTTATGAAAACATTGTCTCTTATAATTTTTTCATACAACCAATATTTCCATTGACATTTCAAAATAAAGATTCATAATGTTTGATTTTTTGGAAACTATGAAAATCTTAATTGTTCAATTACATTTTTTTAATAAAATTAAATTAAAATTACATTTTTATAAGATCAACAACATTTTCGATATAAATAAAAAAAAGTATACTTACAACACAAAATCCTTTGTTATTAGAAGCTCGTATCACGAGTTGAGTACTTTTGAGGTTATAAAATCACTTGATTAACTAATCGTGCAAAATACACTCAAAATTGATAATTTAATTATTATTAATAAAATAGGAATGATTAAAAGTTAATATGAGAGTTACACTGAGATAGCAAAATAATAATTGTCAACGTTACTACTACACTTGATGCATAAACAATAATGATGGCCGACAACTGTGTAGGGAGTGAGAAAGAAAGGAGACCGGCTTCGTTCTCATCCCTACTCCGTGCTGTTTACTGGGTCAGAAGTGACACCTGTAGACATCTGGCGGGAATAACTAATTAAATGACGATTGATCAGTTTTCGACCGGAGAGGAAAAATGATTAAATTACTAAAATGGCTATTAAAAAATAAGGGTTGATCGTAGAAGGGTGAAAATTGAGGATTGTATGTATTTTTGTATGTTGTATCATAAAAAAATAGAAATTAAAATTTTTGTCTAAAAAATAAATAAAAAAAATTAGGGGTGGACTACCCCTAACATTTAGGGGGATGAAAAATAGATGTTGGCCGATTCTCATAGATACCGGATAAGCACAAAAAATTTCATCAAAATCTGTCAAGCCGTTTCGGAGGAGTATGGCAACGAAAACTGTGACACGAGAATTTTATATATTAGATAATATACTAAAAGCCGTGCAGACATTTATAATTTTTTTTTTCTTTCTTTATGGTCCCCGTGCGTTTTGCATTGGTGCCATTCTTCAAGTCTTCAGATTGTTGCCAGTTATTTATAATTTTACTTAACAAAAATATTTTACAAAGCAACAACCCGCTATTACAAATCAAACTCTCTCTATAGACAATGACCACAAACTAAAAATACATGTCAAAAGAGGTCCTATTCATGGGGGAAAACTTCTAGCTGCTAACAATACTATTACTAGCTGCGCCCAGCGGTTTGACTCGAAGCCTACCACCTGTATATAAAACAAATAATATTAATTCCTCATTAAATAAAAGTATTTTTTGTGTTTTTCAGATGAAAGTTCAACCGAAAAAATCGAAGAAAATCAAGAAAATAGAAAATGAACCGCCTACGTATTTAAACTATCCTACTTAGTATTAAAAATAAATTGTTTATTTTGTAATCTTTTCACTTTATGTTAATTTAATGCAAAAAAGCAAGAAGACGAGCAAGACGCTCTCCTGATGGTAAGAGATAACGCTGCCCATAATCAGTACAGTGCTCAGGACTTCACAATGATGTAAAATTATAGGTGCACTGCACCAACGCGTCTTATTCAAGAGACATAAGTATTGAAGCTTGAAGACTTACATAGTTTTAATGATTTTATTTTAATATTCACAAAATAAGTATTATTTTAATTATTTTATTTTAAAAATCACAAAATAAGTATTATTAATAAAGATCTGACTGAAAAATAATAATTGTATATAGTATTTTATTATGAAATTAAATAGAATATTATGAAAGAAATGTTTTTTTTATTAACCATGAAAAGGGTGGAGCGCCTTTTACAAGCTTTTATTTTCTTTCACTTGTCCGTTGTCTGTCTGTAATCAAATCTTGCAAGATTAATTTACGTATCATAATACCTACGGTCGTTTTACTATTGGTCGAAATCACTACTGGACGACTCGCCTACGGTTAACTCAACTACGGTCGATTGAGCTATGGTTGATTAAACTAACGGACGATTCGCCTATTTTTGACTGAACCACAGATAAAAGAATACTAGACTGAACTAACGGACGATTCATTTTTTATTTTTAAATCATGTTTCCGGCTATTAGTCAGGAGTCAGGTATGATAGCAAATAACTACTTTTTTTTTAGTGCAGAATCCAAGGCAAACCAAAATCAGTTGGTAAGGTTAAATTTGAACAGTGACCACAATGCGCGAGCCGAGCGAGCGTGCCGCGGTAGCGGCCTGTGAAGCAAGTTGTTTTTTTAATACCTGAATGATTTATATCTGTAGATGTGCAGACAGCTTATTATGCCGCCATACCATGATAAAGATGATGAAATAAAATGCCATGACAGTATAAATCATGCAGTAATAATAAAAACACTCGTATTGTGGTCACTGTTCAAACCTAACCTAATGATTTCGGTTTGCCCTGAATACTGTACTAAAAACACGTGGAGCATAGAATTTAAGCCGTAGGTGAGTCGTCCATAGTTGAATTAACCAACATCTCAAATGAACATAAGCCGAATCATTCCTTCTATGTAGTTCACCTGACTATAGTTTAATCAACCGTAGGCGAGTTGAACTGTAGGCGAGTCGTCTAATATGTGTAATGAATATAGGCGAATCAACCGTAGTTATATCGACTGTAGTTGAAACGACCGTAGGTATTATGATACGTAACCGGCAAATGTTCATGTTCCCTAGCGTTAGATTGTAGTTACAGAAAAATTATAAAAAAAAGTTAACTGACAAATATATCAGTCATCGACTGTCAATGTCAAATTTATAGCAAAGAATGTCGAAGTTATTTTCCAATTTCTAAGCGTATTTATACAAATATTAGTAATTAAACTATGAATAACCAATTAAGTTTAACCACAGAAACACGGTGTGTTGCCTGTTTATGTTCAGAGAAGCGTTTACATCATATAAACCACTATGAAAGTAAACAACTATTTCATTCAATTTTGGACGATTTTGTAAGTATTTCTCTATATATAACCACTTATTTGGCTGAAAACCTACTCTTTAAACATTAAGAATTTAGCTATAAGCTAAATTCTTAATAATTTTAAAGTGTTAAACGTATTTTTATATATATAAACTTTACGCAACTTTGATAGAACTTTCTCTCTGTATTTTTCAGGAATATCCAAACGGTCAGTTATTATTATGTTACGAATGCAGAGGACGGTTGAATAATGCATTAAAATTCAAGAAACAAGTCAAATATGTTCAGGATCTATTTAATGTCACGGTAAGATTTCATTATATCACTAATGGACCCGCACGCATTTCGTGTGGCTAACAGAAAATTATTAGTGTTTGTCTGATATATTACGCATGTATTATACATATAAACCTTCCTCTTAAACTACTCTATCTATATAAAAAACCGGTCAAGTACGAGTAGGACTCGAGCACCGAGGGTTCCGTAAGGAAAAGTGGGTATAATATTATATACTGTGGGTTTTGATTTCCTTGCGGGTACTTGCGAGTTTGAAAATATGCGGCTAAAATTGCTGTTTCTTTTGATTGCGTTGACATAGATGTTTGATTTTTTTACAGCTTAAAGTTATTATAAAGCTGAGTATTTGGTATGAATTTCAATTTAATACATGTACGTGTTCTTGAGGAAAGGGATAGTAAATACAAAATTATTAAAAATATTTTTTTATATGATTAACTAAAAAATTACAGCTTTCGCAATTTTTCCTTTATCTGTGCTCTAAGGAGTTGCTTCGTGCCAAATTTCAAGATTCTAAGATCACGGGAAGTGCCCCAAAGGTTTTGATTTATTTGGTAATGTCGAAAATTTGCTGAAATTTGCGACATATTCGACTATATCTTTTATATTAGATTTATTGAGAGTATTTGCGAGTTTAAAATTGCGACTAAAATGGCTGTTTCTTTTAAATGCGTTGACATAGAGGTTTGATTTTATTACAGTTTAAAGGTATTATAGACTTGAGTATTTGATATGAATTTCAATTTAATACGTCTACGCGTTCATGAGAAAAGGGGTAGTAGGTATAAAATTATTCAAAATATTTTTTTCATATGATGCAAATAAAAATTTATGGTTTTCGCAATTTTTCCTTTATCTGTGCTCTAAGGAGTTGTTACTTCGTGCCAAATTTCAAGATTCTGAGTTCACATGAAGTGCCCCGTAGGTTTTGATTTATTTGGTAATGTCGAAAATTTGCTGAAATTTGCGACATATTCGACTATATCTTTTGATTGCGTTAGCCTAGAAGTTTGAAATTTTGACAGCTCTAAGAGGCAATGGACCTTAGTATTTCCTATAAATTTCAGCTTGTTACCTCCACGCGTTCCTGAGAAAAAGGGTCTTGACAGACAGACAGACAGACAGACAGACTGACAGACAGACAGACAGACAGACAGACAGACAGACAGACAGACGGACGGACAACAAAGTGATCCTATAAGGGTTCCGTTTTTTCCTTTTGAGGTACGGAACCCTAAAAATTATATCAAAATCTGTTTCATTATAGTTTAAAAGATCTAAACGTAAGGGCAGTAGGAAGAGATTTTATTTGACTACTAAATATGTACAGTGCAACCTTAATATAACGTACCTCAATATAACGACTTCCTCGATTTAACAAATTTTTTGTAATCCCCTTGAATTGTCCATAAGAGTCAATATAAAATATACCTTTACATTGCGAACATTCTTTGCGTACAACCTCTTTATAACGAATTTTCAACTATCAATGTGTTCACTTATATGTAATGTGATTCATGTCTCGACACGCTTTTGTTTGTACAGTAATCATTGTTGTTTTGATGGAAAGTAATGTAAACCCCTCTGCTCGTCACTATTGTTAAAGATTTAAGTTAAAATGGCTCAGAAACGTAAAAGGTGTTCCTTATCGGTCGCAGAAAAGCGAAACATCATTAATTATGTTGACCAAAATCCCATGACGAAAAAATTAGACATAGCTAATAAGTTCGGGATTCCCGCAAGTACATTGGCTACAATTTTAAAATTTAAAGATAAGTTTTCAGAAGAAAGTGGTTTGAATGTAAACAGTAAAAGATTAAAATCATGCGATTTACCTCTTTATAACGAATTTTTGACCAATCTAACCTCAACATAACAAACCTCAGTTCAACGAATTACTTGATATTACGAATATTTTCTTGTTCCCCTCCGATTTGTTATATCGAGGTTGCACTGTATATGCTCGCGGCTTTTCCCGAGTGGTTAAATCCTCTCTTAACGGAGGTCTATGTTATAAAATCTATGTTCCAAAATTCAACCCAATCTGCGGTTTAGGCAGCGCATTTATGGATCAGTCACTCTTTCCTTTTATATATTTAGACTATGTAGTGATCATATAATATTATATTTAATGTTATCTTTACAGAATACTGCTCATCATTCACCAATATCAAGACTTAATATCACCAAAACAGATATATTTGACTATACACCAGCAAAAACAAAAAAAAGCACTAAAACACAAATCGAAAATGCATCGGACTGTGAAAATGACTTTTTTGACGATTGTCTACCTGTAGAGACTTTACAAAGTGAAAAAGAAAGTGGGCATTTAGAAAGTAGTACTTTACAAAGTGGGCATTTACAAAGTGGATCTTTACAAAGTGATTTAAATAAACCAGGTTTTTTAATAAAAGGATTGCATTGGGACATAAAAGTGGAAGCAGTTGAAGAAAAATTGGAATTTAAGACAGAAGTAGAAGATGGAATAGAAGAGAACAGCTTAGAAGAAGTGAATTTAGAAGATAATGTTGAGAAGAAGGAAGATTCAT
Source organism: Hemithea aestivaria (assembly GCA_947507615.1). Classification (NCBI taxonomy): domain Eukaryota; kingdom Metazoa; phylum Arthropoda; class Insecta; order Lepidoptera; family Geometridae; genus Hemithea; species Hemithea aestivaria. Next base: position 856,025 of record OX382353.1, on the reverse strand, counting down.
TCAATGATTCGGATGATGAGCCGTTACACAATATAAAAGTTGTTAAGAATAAATTGAAGAAAGTTAAAAAAGAAAAGAAAGGTAAATATACTAATCCCCCTTACTAAACCCTACCCTACCCAATAAGGCATAGGCGGATTTAGGGGGGGGGACCAGGGGGCCAAGTCCGCCCCCCAGAAGCATTGTATAGTTACAAATTTTGCATATATTTCATGGTCAAGATTATAATTTTTTTCTTGGCGTACTTAATATTAGGGATATTTGAACTTTCTAACTATTCAGAGTGAGCTAAACACACACTTTTCGTAGTAAAAATTATAATTTTTTTGCCTGTTGTATTTTTTTGTTGTTTTGTACCTTGCCAGAACTAAATCCTGGATCTGCCCTTGCAATAAGGTACCAGCGGAAGACCAGCGTAGGTCAACTAAGGTCTACACATGCTGAGCTGGTACCTTTTAGCGGCAGGATGTGATTTTTCTATAAATATTTATACTATGTTTTTCTCTTATGCTTTGTATATTACTATCATCTTGTGTGCAAATAAATTTATTTCTATTCTATTCCTGCCCCCTTAACCTATCCTTGTCTGTCTGTCTGTAATCAAATCTTGTAAGTTAAATTTGACCCACTTTCCGGTTTCCGATTGAGCTGAAATTTTGCATGCATGTGTAAATATGATGACAATGCAATATTATTATGACATCAAGCTGATCTGATGATGGAGCTGGAAGGTGACCATAGGAACTCCGTAATTAAACGACACAACCTCATCAGTGAGTGTGTGTGTCTTTCTGTGCCATTGTAGCTCCGGAACGGTTGAACGGCATGAAAGCTTTGGAATGTGATTTAAGGTGGTCACAATATCGACTTCGCATCACTTTTATTTATTTCTCTACTGTCGGGACTCGTAGGTACTCGTGGATTTCTTCGTTTGTGGAAAACCACGATGTGTCAAGCCAGGGAACAGGGAATGTATCATTTTGTGCCCGCTATATAACTTAGAGATTGGATTTGCTTGTTGAATAAATGCATATAATTTAAAATGAACATATTATTACCATAATACAGTTACATTAGTGATGACTTCTGTGGCGCGGTGGGCTAATACCCCGCTGCAACGCAGGAGGTTGCAGGTTCGATTCCCGCATGGGACAAATGTTTGTGTGATCCACAGATATTTGTTTCTGGTCTGGGTGGCTCTCTGTATTATAAGTATGTATTTGTAAAAGAAAAAATATATGCATATTATATCCGTTATCCTAACCACCATAACACAAGCATTAAGTTGCTTAGCTTGGGGTTAGGTGGCGCTGTGTGAAATATCCTGAAATATTTATTTTATTTTTATTAATTATTACCATAATACAGTTCGGCGCAGTCGCGAGCGGTCGGCGGGAGTAGTATCGACGCCGGCGGTAGCAAACAAGCTGCGGGCGTTGAACCTGCCGCCCGGGGTTATTGATGTCGTCGTACTCAGCTGGGATGAGGTTAATATTCACACTAATCTTACTAATATTAGAAACGTGAAAGTTGTGTGTGTGAGTGTGCGAGTGAGTGTAGTGAGTGTGCGAGAGAGTGTGCGAGTGAGTGTGCGAGTGAGTGTAGTGAGTGTGCGAGTGAGTGTGCGAGTGAGTGTAGTGAGTGTGCGAGTGAGTGTGCGAGAGAGTGTGCGAGTGAGTGTAGTGAGTGTGCGAGTGAGTGTGCGAGTGAGTGTAGTGAGTGTGCGAGTGAATGTAGTGAGTGTGCGAACGAGTGTGCGAGTGAGTGTAGTGAGTGTGCGAGTGAGTGTGCGAGAGAGTGTGCGAGTGAGTGTAGTGAGTGTGCGAGTGAGTGTGCGAGTGAGTGTAGTGAGTGTGCGAGTGAGTGTAGTGAGTGTGCGAGTGAGTGTAGTGAGTGTGCGAGTGAGTGTGCGAGTGAGTGTAGTGAGTGTGCGAGTGAGTGTAGTGAGTGTGCGAGTGAGTGTGCGAGTGAGTGTAGTGAGTGTGCGAGTGAGTGTAGTGAGTGTGCGAGTGAATGTAGTGAGTGTGCGAGTGAGTGTAGTGAGTGTGCGAGTGAGTGTGCGAGTGAGTGTAGTGAGTGTGCGAGTGAGTGTAGTGAGTGTGCGAGTGAGTGTGCGAGTTAGTGTAGTGAGTGTGCGAGTGAGTGTGCGAGTGAGTGTAGTGAGTGTGCGAGTGAGTGTGCGAGTGAGTGTAGTGAGTGTGCGAGTGAGTGTGCGAGTGAGTGTGCGTGTAGAGTTAGTCGAGAGTGTTCTTAGCCATGTTTGATGGAAATCGGTCCAAGATGGCCGCCGCTACAAAATGGAGGATTACTTTTTTTCTCCAAGACCCCCTCAATATGGGTATCAAATGACCCTTTCATTTGATACCCATATTGAGGGGGTCTTGGAGAAAAAAAGTAATCCTCCATTTTGTAGCGGCGGCCATCTTGGACCGATTTCCATCAAACATGGCTAAGAACACTCTCGACTAACTCTACTTTTAAAGAAAAAAAAAACTTAACTAGTAGAATACAACCCACTATAATATTATATTTAAAATCCAAGATGGCCGCTATCTCAAAATGGTGAAATACATATTGCGTTGGGGGTTTTTAAGGCGGGGCTTTACGAGCCGATTAGGTATTTGGTGCGGGCAAGAGTTGCTCAGAACGCCCGTTGGAAACGTGTGGCGTACGCTTATCGTAAAACGTGCGCGGTCATTAACCCTTGGTGATTCTTTGCATGTAGTTAGCATATGTATGTGTGTTTCACATACATAAACACGTCAAACTTATAAAACCCCGTCGATTTTGCGTCGGGGGTTACAATGTGCTAAAATTATATATAAATTCGAAAAAAAATCTGATTAATTCTGAAAAAATCTGGTAAATTCAGATAAATTCAAAAAAAACAGATAAATTCGAAAAAAAATCTGATTAATTCTGAAAAAATCTGGTAAATTCAGATAAATTCAAAAAAATCAGATAAATTCGAAAAAAAATCAGATAAATTAGAAAATTAATTAAATAAATTCTAAAAAAATCTGGTTAATTCTGATAAATTCAGATAAAATCAGATAAATTCAGATAAATTCGAATAAATTAAATAAATTAAAAAAAAATCAGATAAATTAAAAAAAAATCAGATAAATCCAGATAAAAATAAATAAATTCGAAAAAATCTGATTAATTAAAAAAAATGTGATGAATTCTGATAAATTCAGATAAATTCGAAAAAATCTGGTAAATTCTGATAAATTCAAAAAAATCAGATAAATTCGAAAAAAAATCTGATAAATTAGAAAATAAATAAAATAAATTCTGAAAAAATCTGGTTAATTCTGATAAATTCAGATAAAATCAGATAAAATCAGATAAAATCAGATAAATTCGAATAAAAAAAGATAAATTCTGAAAAATTCTTATAAATTCGAAAAAATCTGATTAATTCGAAAAAAAATCAGATGAATTCTGAAAAATTCTGATAAATTCAGATAAAATCAGATAAATTAAAAAAAAATCAGATAAATTAAGATAAAATGAGATAAATACAGATAAATCCAGATAAAATTAAATAAATTCGAAAAAATCTGATTAATTCGAAAAAAATCTGATAAAATCAGATAAATTCAGATAAATTCGAAAAATTCCGATAAATTTAGATAAATTCGAAAAAATCAGATAAATTCGAAAATTCATCAGATAAATTCTGAAAAATTCTGATTAACCAGATTTTTTCAGAATTTATTTGATTTATTTTCGAATTTATCTGATTTTTTTCGAATTTATCTGATTTTTTCGAATTTATCTGATTTTTTCGAATTTATCTGATTTTATCTGAATTTATCAGAATTTTTCTAATTTTTTTTATGAATTTATCTGATTTTTTCGAATTTATCTGATTTTATCTGAATTTATCAGAATTTTTCAGAATTTATCTGAATTTATCTGATTTTATCTGAATTTATCAGAATTTACCAGATTTTTCAGAATTTATCTGAATTTTTTTCGAATTTATTTGATTTTTTCGAATTTATCTGAATTAATCTGAATTTTTCAGATTTTATCTGATGAATTTTCGAATTTATCTGATTTTTTCGAATTTATCTGAATTTATCAGAATTTTTCTAATTTTTTTTCGAATTTATCTGATTATTTCGAATTTATCAGAATTTTTCAGAATTTATCTGATTTTTTTTCGAATTTATCTGATTTTATTTTAAATTAGTTCAATCTAATTTAATAATTAGTTTATATTAATATTTAATGTAAATTAATTTAATCGTATTTAATAATTAATTCATATTAATATTTAATTTAAATTAATTTAATGTAATTAAATTATTAACTTATAATAATATTTAATTTAAATTAATTTAATCTAATTTATTTTATATAGTACGTGTGTGTTATATTTTTTAATAATCGACTAGAAGGACAAAATAAAGATTATAATATTTATTATCTAATTACAAATAAATTAAACCACGCTTCTGAGATTTGGAAATTCACAATATATGTAAGTACTCCTAAATAATTCAAACGTGTGTAACCGTAGTGGAGGTGAGATCGAAGTGCACAGGTCCGACGCTGACAGTGGTCACCGGCGTTCTGAGTGCGTGCGGTAATGCTCCGTGGGAATTAAAATTCAATTAAAAATCATTAAATAAACTTATCGATAAAATACCCTGCATAGCCATCCGTTTGAATGTTATGTATCAAATAAAGTACTCTAAATGTTTTCTCTGAATTTTACAAATATTTAAATGGAAGGAAGAAAATTAGGCATATTTAAAAAAAATAAAACTATCGAGAAAAAAAACAATTATCATGTTTCTGTTAATAAAGATCTCTTGTTCAAAGATTGAAGTTACACATACTAAAATATAAAGTAGTAGATCTTCTTAAAAGTTTGCTATATTAGGCTTTGAAAAACATACATTTCACTTACCATAGCGCCTTAAAATTTTTAATTTAATTCACTTGTTGAGATCGGAACGCGAGTGCTGAAAAATTAACGTTGTCGTCAAAGGATTTTTCCATACAAAATTAATTTCAGGCACCCAGGACGAGGGGCGGAGTTCTATTAACGCCGCTGCAATCAATGTGTTAAATTAGTTGCCCTAGTCAACTACAGTTTTGTCCATGTTGCAGGTGCGTGCAGAACGTGAGAAAGCATCAAATTCGGTTCAGTACTGTAGACAGGAGTTCCGCTGTGAGAACTGTGTGGTCGGATTCAACCACAGATTCAAGCTCGAAGCTCATATGAAGAAACACTCTCCCGTAGGTATTATAAATCATATCAACGATCCATTTATTTCAGGCAATAGTACATTATGTACTAATGTACAGTCAACTACAAAGAGATGTATCCATGTTAGTCTTATAAAATGAAGGAACTTTTAGTATGCAAAAATTATTTACCCTTACTTCGTGACATTTTCAGTATCCACCAAATCTTATACTATATTCGATTCACTTTAAATGCCATTATTATGTATCACCTAAGGAAAAGTAGTGGGATACATCATTGTTGCATATTAAACGAGTCGAGTATAATATAAAGTTTGATTGCTTCTAGAAATGTCACGAACCAAGGGTAGTTCATTGTGGCAAATGAAAATTTACTTCATTTTGTAAGCCTAACATGGATACATCTCTTTGTAGTTGACTGTACCAGAGACTCGTCTTACAAATATTATAAACGTGATTCTTACAAACGTAAGAATGGATGTTTAGATGTCAGGATGTATGTTTGTTTGCAGCTACGTTTTTAGTTCAAATATTCAACATGAGCATGACATCATACAAAAAATATCTCGGCGATTTTGATGAAAATTGATATTATGTTTTATTGTACGTGCTTTCCATCGGATATGGAAAGCAAAAAACATTGTTGGAGTGAACAAGAAGTCAAAATCACCGAGATTTTTTTTGGATGTTGTCATGTTCATGTTGAATGTTTTATTTATTTATTATTTTTTTTTTATTTAAAACTTTGAACTAAAAAGGTAGCTGGAGACGCAGCTTAACTCTTTCACGGCTAAATGTGTGGACCTATTGAGCTGAAATTTGGTATGGAGATAGCTTAGACCCTGGAATAACACATAGGCTACAGTACAGCGGGTAAAACCGCTGGGACCAGCTTGTATTGATATCTGTTACGGCTAAAACCCGAAGTTCGGCTACACCTAAGTTTAGCCGGTTAAACTGCAGTCGGTTAAAGTAAACGGCCTCACGCGTTTAAAACGTGAGACAAGTTGTTATCAACATGTTTAATTGTTGAATCTAAGATGGCCGCCGCTACAAAATGGCGGATCATTTTTTTTCTCCACAACCCTGTCAATATGGGTATCAAATAAAAGGCTTGACTAGTAGAATACATACATTATAATAAATTTAAAAACAAGATGGCTGCCACCACAAAATGGCGAATTTTGAAAGCGTTGCGTTGGGGGTTTTTAATTTTTTTAATTTAATTCACTTGTTTCAGGAAGCGGGTGATATAGAATGTGAAATATGTAAGACAAGATTCAAAACGAAAGGGGCTCTACTCTGCCATAAACGAAGACATAGGACAAGGTACGTACTTTTTAAATAACAGCGAATCCGTGCATCTGGAAATCAGATTCGAATTTGACAAATTAAGAAAAAAATAATGAATGGATGTTGAAATTGAAATGACTTAGCAATAGGACATTTTGTACGGTAGCTTTCACTGTTACAGTCATCCGAATATTGATTGTAGGTACTCTGTAATTTTTTATATAGTTTTAAATTTACAAATGGCGTCGCCATTTTGAAAATTTTAAGCCATTAAAATCTTTGCAATCAGCAGTGATTTTTGTTAAATTAAAGCGTTTACTACTATAAATATCATTTAACTATCCATTTTTCATAATATTTCGGTTCCCCAACCCCTATTTATTGAGATATTAGTATATATTTAGTACAATATTTGTACATATAGATGGCGTTGCACGTTATGTAGCGCGCTGTACTCGCGCGCAAGTGTAGCCGCGGATCACAGCGCACGAGTACATCACTTGGGTACTCCCACACACTCCTGCCATGTCTGCTTGTTGGAACTCAAGTTTGTATTACTTTAAATGTATTAAATCTATGTATAATAATAGGGTAGTTGATGATTTTTTTATGTGATAAAGTAGAAGACGAGCAAGACGCTCTCCTGATGTAAACAGATAACGCTGCCCATGGTTAGCGTTATGATGTTAACATTTTTAATTTTGGTTTTTAATTAGTCCGTAATTTATAAATAAAAAATTATTCAGGACATCTCACACAGCGCCACCTAACCTCAAGCTAAGCAACTTAATGCTTTGTGTTAATTTATTTAAAAATAATCAAATGAAATTAAAAAAATAAAAACAAGCTTTTATTATGATTATCATCTAGGACCTAAGTACTCGTCAAGACGAATCAAATGAGCCCAAACTCGATGGGGTTGCGTTGTTTAATGACAGAGTTCCTATCCACCTTCCAGTTCCATCATCAGATCAGCTCCATGTCATAATAATATCATTGTAATCTTACACATGTAAGCAAAATTTCTGCTCAATCGGAAACCGGGAAGTGGATCAAATTTAACTTGCAAGATTTCATTACACACAGAAAACGGAAAATAAATAAAAGCTTGTAAAAAAATACGTAAAAACGAAACTGTATGTATTTAAAAATTTAAATTTTTCTTTAAAATGCACTTTACATTTCAGTTCATTAAGCAAGCTTCGCGCCCATCTCCGTACTCATTCAGAAAAGCAGCATTGCGACCAATGTGGCAAGATATTCCCGGACAAACACTCGCTCCGGACGCATTTATTGTAAGCACACTTTTACACCGTACATCTTACTCTTGACTCTCAAACACACTTGTTACGTCACTTCATTTATATGACCATTTAATACCTATTTAGTAATGTCTATGGTCTATGAAGAACTAGCTGTGCCTACCGGTTTTACCCGCTGTACAGTCAACTACAAAGAGATGTATCCATGTTAGTCTTACAAAATGAAGGAACTTTTAGTATGCAAAAAGTATTTACCCTTACTTCGTGACATTTTCAGTATCCACCAAATCTTATACTATATTCGATTCATTTTAAATGCTATTATTATGTATCACCTAAGGAAAAGTAGTGGGATACATCATTGTTGCATATTAAACGAGTCGATGATAATATAAAGTTTGATTGCTACTAGAAATGTCACGAACCAAGGGTAGTTCATTGTGGCAAATGAAAATTTACTTCATTTTGTAAGCCTAACATGGATACATCTCTTTGTAGTTGACTGTCAAACACACTTGTTACGTCACTTAATTTATATGGCCATTTAATACCTATTTAGTAATGTCTATAGTCTTTGTGAAGAACTAGCTGTGCCCAGCGGTTTTACCCGCTGTCCAATAGCCTATGTGTTATTCCAGAGTCTAAGCTATCTCCATACCAAATTTCAGCTCAATCGGTCCACCCGTTGAGGCGTGAAAGTGTAACAAACACACATCCAGACATCCATTCTTATAAACTTTCACGTTTACAATATAAGTAAGATAAGACCATAGACATGCCATGGACACTGTCGTCAATTACATAAGTAAGATAAGACCATAGACATGCCATGGACACTGTCGTCAATTACATAAGTAAGATAAGACCATAGACATGCCATGGACACTGTCGTCAATTACATAAGTAAGATAAGACCATAGACATGCCATGGACACTGTCGTCAATTACATAAGTAAGATAAGACCATAGACATGCCATGGACACTGTCGTCAATTACATAAGTAAGATAAGACCATAGACATGCCATGGACACTGTCGTCAATTACATAAGTAAGATAAGACCATAGACATGCCATGGACACTGTCGTCAATTACATAAGTAAGATAAGACCATAGACATGCCATGGACACTGTCGTCAATTATGTCAATCTATGTTTTTAACCCCCGACGCAAAAAACACGGGGTGTTATAAGTTTGAAGTGTCTGTCTGTCTGTGTGTCTGTCTGTGGCATCGTAGCTCCCGAACGGATGAACGGATTTTGATTTAGTTTTTTTTGTTTAAAAGTAGAGTTAGTCGAGAGTGTTCTTAGCCATGTTTGGTGGAAATCGGTCCAAGATGGCCGCCGCTACAAAATGGCGGATTACTTGTTTGTTCCACGACCCCCTCAATATGGGTATCAAATGAAAGGGCTTAACGAGTAGAATACAACTCACTATATAAAAATTAAAATCCAAGATGGCCGCCACCATAAAATGGTGAATTACGTATTGCGTTGGGGGTTTTTTAATTTTTTTATTTAATTCATTATTATTGAAATATTATGTAAATACAAAGTCAAACTCAAACTCAATATCTTGCATATCTTGCAGATCTTGCAGATATCTTGCAGCCTTTCCTTTCAGATGTCTTTTCACAATTTCTTCTATTAACCATTATCCAGTGCCCGTAGCATACCACACGGGATCCTGCTGAAATGTCAAGAGTAGAACTGTCATCCCATACATTGTATTGAATGTATGGGATGACAGTTCTACTCTTGAAGTTTAGTCGGGATTCCGTATGTCATGCTACGGCCACAGAACCATTAGGAACGACTTTTGACCCTCTCGTTACAAACTATTTCATATAGAGATGTCAAATTTGGCCCATAATATTATAACCTTCTCGTACAGTATCCACACGGAGCAGAAGGACTTCTCGTGCTCGGAATGTGGCAAGAAGTTCCGCTTCAAGAAAGCTCTAGAAATACACCAGGTCACTCATCGACCCAGCGAACTGCTCTACTGTGCTGATGTATGTATTCATTTATTACTAGAGCACGTGTGCGCACTTCGTAACGGCTAACAGAACATGGACACTGTTTCTCCACCATATTATGCATGTCTTTTAAATATATAAAAGGAAAGAGTGACTGACTGACTGATATATTAACGCACAGCTCAAACCGCTGGACGGATTGAGTTGAAATTTGGCATACAGATAGGTTTTATGACGTAGACCCTTCGCTAAAAAAGGATTTGTCTTAGTGGATATTCCTTTGGAACATGTGACTGCCAATGAAATTTTGCATTTAGCTTTAATACCTCTATTACAAAAATGTATTTTAATTAAAATTACCATTAATTTAGTGTTAATATTGTGGCGGACCTTATAAATAAATAAGTTTCGCTTCAAGAAAGTTCTAGAAATACATTAAGTGACTCATCAACCCAGCGAGTTACTCTACTGTGCTGATGTATGTATCTTTAATTAAATATGAAAATAAAAAAAAATATTGTCAAATTTTATGACATAATCTAAACAAGTGAAATTTTGTAATTTTAAAAATCTTTTTTAAAACAAGCTTTTATTATTATTACGTTCCTATGGCCACCTTCCAGCTCCATCATCAGATCAGCTCCATGTCATAATAATATTGCATTGTCATCCGATTTACACACGCATGCAAAATTTCAGCTCAATCAGAAACCAGGAAGCGGATCAAATTAATTATTATAAATAATCTTCAATCAAACCTAATTGGTGCTAGATAGGGATGTTGACACATGTTACGAATTGATAAAAAGTTATGTTTTTCACATAAAAGACAGTACCTATTTAAAAACCTAAAATCACATTTTAAGGATCTATTTACAAGCCAAAATTGAATAAAATCAATTTTAATTTCAAAAAAATTTACTTATTATTACGCGAATGCGAACGCCAATCAGAGCGCGTGACGTCACACCACTGGCTGGACCTTACGCTTCCTATGAAATGTTCCTGATTTCGACACATTTTAATTATTCATAACATTTTTTTTTTATACTAAATAGGCTTACGTTTGACCACATCCCACCTGATGGAAAGTGAAAATGCGGTCGACGATGGATCACGTATGACGCCTAGAAAGGTACCTATTCACTCGTGCCTTGAAGATACCCAAGTTGTAGCGCTCAGGAAACACGGATGACGGCAAAGTGTTCCAAACGCGACCAGTTCTCATTAGAAACGACGAAGCAAAACGCTGAAAAAACCACTGAACCGATTTTGATGCAACTTATACTGTGCCCTTAGTTGGTCCATACTTAAACCAAAAATAAAGTCAATAACTAAAATGTCTCTCTGAAAATATAAGATTCATTTTAGTTATTGACTTTATTTTTGGTTTAAGTATGCTCCGACTAAGGGCACAGCATAAGTTGCATCAAAATCGGTTCAGTGGTTTTTAAGTTATGAATAATTAAAATTTGTCGAAATCAGGAACATTTCATAGGAAGCGTAAGGACCAGCCAGTGGTATGACGTCACGCGCTGTCAGATGACAGTTCGAAACGTTTTAGGCAGTATTTAAAAAATCATTTTTATTTACGTATTTTTATATTGAAATTTCATATATTTTTGCATAAAAATATGATATACGTTTATGAAATGGGTCTATCTATCATATAAAAGCAATTCCAAAAATTAGTCAACATCCCTATTGTAATAATAATAAAAGCATGTTTTTAAAATGTTTTTTTTTTTAATTTCGTTTGCTGCAGGTGAAAGTAAATGAAAACTTGTAAAAAAAATCCGTTCCCATGAGATTTTTAATATAACAAAGTAAGAAGACGAGCAAGACGCTCTCCTGATGATAAGAGATAACGCTGCCCATAATTAGTACAGTACTACCCAGGATCTTACAAAGGTAAAATTCTGGGTGCACTGCACCAACGCTTCTTACTTGAGAGTCATAAGATGTTAAGACTCTTCAGCCCTGTTCACAAAATCTCATCAAATACAGTAAAGATAAGTTATATATGGTCTTATAGCTAAAAGCGATTTCTTCCAGATGCTTACAATGTTTAATGATATGTTTTGTTTCAGTGCGATATGAATTTCAAGAACCGAATATCTTTCTACCAACACATCAATTATTCTATGAAGCACATACACCCGGACAAAATCAAGTGAGTTCGTTTATATAGATATCTAAACAATCTTTTCTTAGCAAATGTTCTTATTGACTACTAGCTGACCCGCGCGCACTTCGTAGCGCGTGACAGTAAATTATTCATATATTAATGAATTTGATACAGACCATTTAATTCGATTTCCAATTCCACGGAAAAGAGGGATTCAATTCACGGGTTTTCTGCGACTTAATGGGCGTAGAATTAGTAAAGGCTGGCAAACCTTGCCAATATGTAACTACGATCGAATCACCTACTATTCAAAATGTCTATTGGACGTTTCGCCTACGTTCATAATAACTATTGGTTGAAATCAATATTGGACGATTCGCCTACGGTTAACTCAGCTACGGTCGATTGAGCTATGGTTGATTAAACTATTGGACGATTTGCCTATTTTTGACCGAACTAACGGACCGTTCACGTATTTTTAGACCACGTTTCCGGCTGCTAGTCAGGTATGACAGCTAAAAAATACTTGTTTATAGTACAGAATTCAGAAACGTGTTGTTTTTATTATGCCACTTTGCCATGATGAGGTAGATGAAAGAAGATGCCAAAATGCCTGAAGATGCCATGACACAGGATAAATAATTCAGTAATAAGAAAAATATCTGGCGCTTCGCCGGCCGCTGCCGCGGCACGCTCGCTTCGCTCGCTCGGCTCGCGCATTGTGGTCACTGTTCAAACCTAACCTAACCAACAGATTTCGGTTTGCCCTGAATACTGTACTAAAAACACGCGTAGCAAAGAATTTATAAACCGTAGGTGAGTCGTCCATAGTTGAATTAACCAATATATCAAATGAACATTGGCCGAATCGCCCATTAGTTCACATGCCCATAGTTTAATCAACCGCAGGCGAGTTGCACTGTAAGCGAGTCGTCCAATATGTGAAATGAACTTATGCGAATCGACCGTAGTTATATCGACCGTAGTTGAAACGACCGTAGGTATTATGAAACGTAACCCGTCCATGCGGGCAAAGCCATGAGAATAAGCTAGTGACTGATGTATCTGTATAACGTACAGCCTCAACCGCTAGATGGATTGGGTTGAAATTTGGAACATAGAAAGGTTTCATGACGTAGACCACTGCTAAGAAAGGATTTTGCCGTGCGGGCAAAGCCGCGAGCATAAGCTAGTAAATAATATTATGAAACATTTTTTGTGAATAATACTTAGATTTCAGAGACGTCCTGGGATAAGTCCCAGAACTATCGTTATACCTATACCACAGTACAAATTAGAACGGCAATAAATTACCACTTACACATATAGTACATCAAGATTAAATACAGTAAACAAAAATATATCAAATTATCATTTAAATCAGAAAAACTAATAAAAATACGGAATAATAACAGCTTGATTCCGTACAGTTACTCTTGACTTTTTTCCGCGTCATTTAATGGTGATCTCTTTACCGTGGGTAGACTTCCTCTGCAGGAGATCGGCTAGTACCCCAACAGTGTCAGTTATTCTGCCGCCTGAACAGTGATGTGCAGACATTACTGTGCTTCGGTAGGAGGGCACTGTGGCTAGTGAAATTACTGGGCTGAAGAATCTTAACATTTTATGACTCAGCAGTGCACCCAGAATTTAACCTTCGTTAAATCCCAGCGTTATCTCTTACCATCAGGAGAGCATCTTGCTCATCTTCTTACATCGTTGTATAAAAAAAACTAAAATGAAATTTTCTGAAATGAAACTATCATATACCTACGTACTCAAACTATTTATTATAATATATCTATCAAATTTCACCTTTCAGCTCCATCATCAGACTTCAGATCACTTCCATGTCATAAAATTATTGCATTGTCATCCGATTCCCGGTATGCAAAATTTCTGCTCAATCGGGAACTGTGACTGATAGGTAGAGTGCTTTTCACAAAAGGAGTTCTTTTTGCGGGGCGCCACTATCGCAAATTTTAAAAGTTAGCATATTAAATAACTTTAGAATCTTCGATGTATCCTTCTGCAATCTTGTTACACTTCTAGCCACCATGGCGTTTAAGAACTGTAATATCAGCGCCTGAGTCAGCTAAGAGTGTTGCTGACGTCCGCCTCAGGCAATGCCCAGTGTAAAGATGGGAGTCCGGAAGCTGAAGAAATTTAGCAATCGTTTTTGGCATATCACCGATTTTATTGATGCCTATGGGCTGTTTTTTACTTTTTCCATTATCATAATGTAAGAAAAATCTTGAAGTTTTTGTATTAGCGGGTCGTAATGCCGTATACTTGTCCACCACATTCACATATTCTTCACTAATGACGAATGATCTGTCGATTTTAGTCTTTGTATTCAATAATTTTACTAATATTAATTTGTCCGAATGCTTTTCAACGTCGTTTACCTTAAGATTCAACAATTCATTTGAGCGGCACGCACCATTTATGCCAATAATTAATACAACCTGTAAAAAATAACAATAATTTAGTTTACTTATTTTTAGATAGGTACAGTTAGATAGGTTTTCTTTGAAATAAATTAGCTTTTGTATCAATTTACTTACTTTTAAAGCGAGGTATTTACTGTCTGGTGCTTCATTCAGAAATTTTTCTATTTCAAGGTCACGTTTCGTTTATCATAGAAAAAATGCTCCATAATGTACTGGATTTTCTTGTTTTAGATAGTTCCATGAAATATGATAGTATCACGGTCTCGGAATATGTTTTTGCATTTTTTGAGAGGCGCCAATTATTGAAGGATTCGTACGCCTTTACATATTTCACTTTAGATTTTTCAGGCAAATAGCTGAACTCGGCATTCGAAACTTGTTCTTTCAACTTTTTTGGCGTAAGACAACTACCTTCATCACTGGGGTCACTCATTTCTTTGTAATTAAACAGACTATTAGATCACAAATAGAAATTTGCAAAAGTTTACAACTTAAGTTGAAAATATTTAGTTGAATCTTTACCAAGAGGTTTAGAACCAAATGGAAAATGTGTTGTGAACACCACTGTCGCAAGAAAAATGACAACTATAAGTGCCATCTCACTTACCTCATACAAAATGAGAGACAAAGATGGCATTTATCGATGACGTCACAACGCATTCTCCATTTGACTGTAAACTCTAAACTTCTACATTTTGTATTTTTTTATTTTTATTAAAAGAGTTGCGTTCGAAATTTGTGTGTGTGACATATTTATGAAAAACAAATTGTAATAATATTTTAAAAAAAAAAACTCACGACTTATTATTCTATAATAGTATTTTATTTTAAATATTATTGAAAAAATACAATTTATAAAGTTAAAATTCAATAAATAACATTAAAAATTATGTGCATCTCAGTTAAATAAAAATTGTACACAAATAAGTTTCAGAACACACCAACTTCTTCATAGCCAATAAAATTGTGTTCGAAATTCAAATCACTTTGCCTCTCTACTCTCTAGAGAGCAAAAACGGCTTTTGCTCACTGAAATCGATGACCAAAGACACTATTTTCGTGCGAGAGTGGTGAAAAATTATTTATGGCATGAAGTCCAGAATTTATCGAAAAAATGTAATTTAGTTCCGCAAAATTCCGCGGGACCTCATTCGTGAGAAGGACTCTACCACTGAGGTGTATACCTAAAATCATAGGCGGATCCAGGATTTGGTTTGGGGGGGGGGGGGGGCAAGGTGCAGACGGGCAAAAATATTATAATTTTTATTACGAAAAGTGTATGTTTAGCTCGCTCTGAGCGGTTAGGAAGTTTAAACATCCATTACAATAAGTGCGCGAGCAGCTAGCTGCGAGCGCCGAAAAAAAAATTTTATTTCAGAAATATGTGCGAAATTCGTAACTCTACAATGCTTCTGGGGGTACCTTGGCCCCCTGCCCCCCCCCTAAAGCTTAAACATCCTTTATAATATGTGCGCGAGCAGCTTGCTTAATGACTCGGGGGGGGGGGGGCGGCTTGGCCCCTTGCCCCCCCTCCCTAAATCCGCCTATGATTATCTATAACACAGATAAAAGGTTCTATAATAATCATTGCAAAATTTTACTAACATTATAAACGTGACAGTTTGTGTCTGGATGTATGCCTAAATGCAGGTGGTTCACTACTGCGTGCCCGCCTATGCGACAGCAATAGTTTCTCCTAATGTTGTTCACTACGGCTTTTACAGCCCAAAACTGCACATCCTACCATTTCACTACCACTATGAGTACACATAAACCATTAATTATTCCCTGAAAGCACTTAAAATCTTAAAAAATAAAAGATAATGATGGTATATTTGTCACAAAGAAATCATTTGAACCATAGTTTGAACTTGTGACAAACAAATAAACCAGCCACGCTGAAAGGGACGGAAGAAAAATAGGTTCTCCTTTTTCTTCACATAGAATTTTCCCTATTGCCGTCACGCTCACACATAATATGGGTACTTCTAGTTGTATTAGTTCTTAGCCTAAATGTAATCCCCCTAGATGGAGCGCCACAATCGCGTGATTTTAAGTTAAAATATCTACAGATTTTTAACAATTCATAATTTCTCATATTTAATTTCTCAATTAAATAGGTACATAATATTTAATTAATCTAACAAATAAAAAATATATAATAAATGAAGTATTCACAGTAATTATAAATCTATTATTTAGTTCCGCTAGGTTACGCGGGACTTCTTTTCTAAAACTGTTTGCAGAATAAACGATATTTCTTTTTCTTAGGACATTAGTTCCATTATTTTCCGTGGCGCTAGCTTGTATGAAAAATAATTTACTTTTACAATGAACTGTAAATGAATTTTTCTATTTATCTTCAGATGATTTTACATGTTTTAGAAATTAAAAATAAGCAGCAAAAAGATATTTATTACTGATATTTACACGCATCATGCGCACATTAGATTATTTTCCGCTGGCGCTGATTCATTTGAGAAATAAGTTACATTTACTAATTTAAATGAATTCTAATTTGTTTGGCTACTATATAGCATCAAAGTACTCGTCAAGACGAATCAAATGAGCCCAAACTCGATGGGGTTTTTTCTTTTAATCACGGAGTTCCTATGGCCACCTTCCAGCTCCGTTTCGGACCCTGGTTACTATATAGTATCAAAGTACTCGTCAAGACGAATCAAATGAGCCCAAACTCGATGAGGTTTTGTCTTTTGATTACGCGGTTCCTATGACTACCTTTCTTGTTTATTAGCATTTTATATGCGAATCTTTAGATTGATATAACTCTTTTATTTATGAACCGATTTGACTAAAACCAAGACTAAGGTTCAAGTAGAGAAAACTGCAACGTATTAGTGAAAATTTTATTCAAATCGGTGGTGTGGTTTAACCACACCAGTGACACAAACTATTTACAAATTTAGCCCAAATTAAACTAAAGGTCAACCACAAGTTTACAGCCATACCGATAGATGGCGTCTGTAGCGTTTTTGGCACTATTTTTTTTTTAATTGAATTTACTTTATATTCTATTACTTTTATTTCGAATTTTTGATGTAAATTAGGGGCGATGTGTCTGATATAAATGATTATTATTTATTTTATTATTTTATTTTACGTTTCCTTAGGAAAAATTGACAAAATGTTTTACGAATTAGATCGCGCAAGCGACTTTTTCGCGTCGTTTTGTTAATATGCGTATTTTCACAGTTCACCTTAGTAAAGAATCACAATGAATGGGGAGAAATTTCCATTCTTATTATATGTATGGATATGGATGCCATGTAATTATATATTTTTGAATATCATATATGTACGGAAAAATAAACATACATTCAAGTGTCATAAAATGGAAACTAGATTTAAATTAGTAATACCAGCTCATAGATTAGCAAAAATTAATAAATCTCTTGTTATTAACAGTATAAGAGATTCTATAATGTAATGATTGTATGCCTGATTGTATTTTAAATCTTAATGAAAAACATTTCAAACTCAAAGTGAATAAAATACTTATGGAAAAAGCTTAATATTGTAACCAAGATTTTATTGCTGACAAAGCCTATTGGCTGAAATTACAATTGTAATATTATATCAATGTAACTGACGCACATAAGTGCATTTTGTATGCTTATATTTATTTATTTATTCAGTAGGAACATTATGAGAAAATATATGGAAATAAAAAACTTGAACTATTGACTGCGGACACAACTGGTGTGTTTATGATGCCAAAATTCGTCCAGCGGTTTTACCCGCTTTACTACCCATGTGTTAATCCCTGTCTCTATACAAAATTACAGCTCAATCGGTCCACCCGTTTAGTAACAAACATACATCCATCTAGTACTCGTAGAAACACCGTGGTAACTAGTGGTTCGTTACTTGTCTCGTGACGTCACCAGCAGCTAGTGACGTCACGTCTGCCCCCCGGCCGTTGACCCCACCACCCGTGCACCTCACACAAGACAATGTCACTCATTCACTCTAGATATTTTAAATTTGACGCATTTTATTGTGCATCATAGATGACTGACTATACATTTAATCTGTCTTTTATTACAATTTTATACTCTGTGCGATACGCATCGATATACTTTGTTAAACTCGCTATGACAAACCTCTCGACGAACCATCTTAGTTCGAGCAAAGGGGCAGCCTGAAAACTAGCAACTACGCAACTCTGGGTTGACGTAGTTACACGCTGAGGCTAATCCCTACTGCCAAATAATGTTTTTTTGTTTAATTTATTAAATTTTTGTAAATTATGTTGTACAAGTGAATTAAATTAAAATTTTAAAAAACCCCCAACGCAATACGTAATTCAAATTTTTTTGATGGCGGCCATCTTGGATTTTAAATTTTATATAGTGGGCTGTATTCTACTCATTAAGCCCTTTCATTTGATACCCATATCGATGGGGTCGTGGAAGAAAAAAGTAATCCGCCATTTTGTAGCGGCGGCCATCTTGGATCGATTTCCACCAAACTTGGCTAAGAACACTCTCGACTAACTCTACTTTCAAACAAAAAAAACTAAATCAAAATCCGTTCATCCGTTCGGGAGCTACGATGCCACAGACAGACACACACACACACACACACAGACACAGACACGTCAAACTTATAACACCCCGTCGTTTTTGCGTCGGGGGTTAAAAATTTGGCAATAAATTTATTTTCTTACTATTTCAGCTCAATCGGTCCACCGGTTTAAGCGTGAAAGAGCAACAATCATACATTCAGTCATCCATACATTCTTACAAACTTTCACGTTTATAATATTAGTACAGTAGTGTGATTTTTTAATGTATTCGTTATATTTGTAGACACGCATGTGAGTTCTGTCCTCGTCGTTTCTCCAAACCTTCCCGTTTACAAGAACACAGAATGTCCATACATCTCAAATTAGCACCACATCGATGCACTGTGGATGGATGCACTTTTGTAAGTATATGGAGCTTTTGTCTACTATATTATGCATGTATCATATGTATAAACCTTCTTCTTGAACCACTCTATCTATTTGTCGGGACAGGATACCGGGCGCGTAGCGTAGTAGCCTATATGTGTCACTGTCACTCTATTGTCGCTCATTCTGGAGCCCCTCAGGCATGGTTTACAGCGTGGATATAACGGGCGAGAAGAATAAGACATCACACCACAATATGATTAGTTTTATTACACTTGCAAACAGTTACATTACAATGTGATTAGGGATGATATTACACTACTCTGTATTACACAATATTAACGGGGACCGAGTGTTCCGCAAAGCTACGAACGCTTCGATAACTAATTCGATACCCAAACCGTATAGTGACTGTCCCAGTCCCCCGTCAAAGGTGAAGTGTCCGTCCCGGTCGCCAGCCAAGTAATGGTTGTCTCCTCACTCCCTTAATGTAAGGGAATGGGTAAAGGGTCCCAGGTCTTGCGACCTCTCTCCCTGGCACGTCTCCTCCTATGACTATAGGAGTGTCACTGGGTTACTGGGTAATCTTGTGTCTTTGCTGCTGCCTCTCCCCCTTGATGGATTCGGGCGATCAAGGCTGCGCCAGGTGAGATCCCTGGTTTCCCAGGGAAGGCCCAGCGAACCGATCAGCGACCGTTTCCAGGGTTGAGGCAGGTGCAGTATCTCCATCCTCAGTGCTCCTCTTCATTGGCCAGATCTCTAGAGTAGGGGAAGATAGTTCTCCTTCTTCTTCCGGTTTCTGGTGGGCGGGCGTGTTGTGGGGCTATGCCTCTAATGTGGTCCAGTGTGGAGGCATCTGCTTTCTGGAACATCTTCTTCGTGGCGTCCCTCACGAAGTCCTCTATCCTAGGTTGGCGGAGGTCCCTGCGTATGACATCGTTTCGCACGTATCTTGGCGCTCTTACTATTTTCCTCAGGGTCAGGTTTTCTTGTGCCTGCAGCCTCTTTTTGTTGGTGTTGCTAAGGTACGGGTACCATGCACTGGCCGCGTAGGTCATCCGTGACCTTATGTAGGTGTTGTGGGCGCCCTTCGCTTGTCCCACGACCGTGTCGATGTGCTTTTTAAAACAAAGATTCCGATCTATGGAGACGTCAAGATACTTGACGACTGGTTGCCATTCGATTTCCTGGTTTAGAAGACACAGCTTTGGTGGCAATGATGATTTCCCGATGATGATGGCTTGGGTTTTGGCTACATTTACTCGTAGTTTCCAGTCTTCAAGCCATTTTGGGAGAGCATCTAATGTGGGCTGTAGCTTCTGCGCAGCGTGGGCTGGCTTGTATGATGAGGTGTAGAAAGCTGCGTCATCGGCGTAGAGTGCGAGCTTCGCTTGCCCAATGACAGGGATGTCATCGGTGTACCAAGCGTAGCATGCCGGCGACAAACAGCTTCCTTGGGGTACTCCTGCTTTTGCTGGCTTCTCTTCTGAAGTGGCATCTTCCACGGTGACCACGAATTTTCTGTCTGATAGAAAACTGCGTAAGACTTCGACGAGTTGTTTGGGCGCTGTGGATTTGGACAGTTTGTACAGCAGTCCGTCGTGCCATACTCTGTCGAAGGCCTTCTCCATATCGAGCATTACTGCGACCGGGTATTCTTTCTTGTTGCGACACATGGCCATTTCATTCACCAGTTTGGTGACTTGGAGAGTGGTGGAATGTTCGGCCCTAAACCCGAACTGTTCCTCTCGAGGCGTTATGTGTGGCGTCAGATGTCTCAACACAAGTTTCTCGAATGTCTTGGACATTGTGTTGAGCAGCGTTATGGGACGGTAACTCTCGGGTTTTCTGGCATCTTTTCCGGGCTTAGGGAGCGTCACCACTCTTCCAATCTTCCAGTCAGTAGGGAAATGGCCAGTGCGCAAGATCCCATTGAATATTCTGGTAAGCGCCGATATGGAGTTCAGTGGAAGGTGCTTTAGGACCTCATTCGTGATGTTGTCCAATCCGGGGGCCTTCTTATTTGAAAGCGTCTGAATCTGCTTCTTGACCTGATTTGGACTGAGGAATATCCTTTGTTCTTCTTCTTCTCTTGGGTTTCCGAAGTACTCCAATATCCCGTTCTTCACTACTTCCTCGTGCTCGGGGTTCGTTGTCGGGTTTGGTGAGAATTGGATTTCCAAGTGGTCGGCCAGTATTTGAGCTCGGTCTTTGGCTTCAAATTTTAAAAGACCATCTTTGTCCAAAAGCGGTTGTACAGGTTTGCTGCTTTGGGACAGCTGTTTGCAGAGCTTGTAGACGGACGGGGTGTCATCTGTAATGTTACTGATGTGGTCCTCCCAAGATCTGGCCGCTTGTTCTTCGAGGGCTCTCCTAACTTTGATTATCAGGGAGTTCAGCTCGGTTTTGACCCTCGGGCATCTCGTGTACTGCCACAGCTCTCGTTTCTCCCTTTTTTCTCTAATGAGGTTTTTAATCCTCGTAGGGAGGGAGGGACTCTGGTGTGTTTGTGGCAGGGTGTGAGAAGCTGCCTCGAGTGAATTTTGGATGGCGGTAGTAAATTCCTTCGTGGCGTTTTCCACATCTTCGGCAGTCTCAATCTTCCTCGTGGTGTTCCTGTCCTGCGCTTCTCGTGTGAAAGAGTCCCAACAGATTTACCGCCTCCTTGAGGGGGCGGCCACTCTACTTGGGAGCTCTTCCAGCGTCAGGAGTACTGGCCTGTGATCGGACGGGAGATCATTGAGGGCTTGAAGCATAGGTAGCGCTGTGGTGCCACTGATGATCGCGATGTCAATTATATCCCCGTTGCCGTTGGGGCTGTAGTGCGTCCAGGAGTCTGGGCCCAGAATTTCGTAGTGGTGGTCCACCGAATCCAGGTACAGCCTGCGTCCGTTTGGGCAGGTTTTGCTGGAATTCCAGTGGGAGTGCTTCGCGTTGAAGTCTCCGGCGATGATGGTGGGGGTGTCTGGTGGCAAGAGTGTCCTCAACTCTGTGGTGTCTAGGCTGTCGTTTGGTGGGCGGTACAGAGTACAGACTGAAGACTCGCAGCTGCTCTCTTCCGAGTTTGACCAACACCCCCAGTGCCTGGAAGCTTGTGTGCTCGACCACTGGAATTAGCTGGTGGATGATCCTTCGGTGGACCAGCACTGCCAGTCCTCTATAGGCCATTCTAGTTGGTGAGACCTCGTCCTTTCTGTAGGTAATATAGTTGGAGATCTTTAGCTCTTGGCCGCTTTTTAAAAGGGTTTCGCTGATCAGGAGTATGTCTATGTTTTGCTCGCGTAAAAAATTCGTGAGCAGCCTCTTTTTCCCTTTGATGGCTTGGGCATTCCAAAAGACCACCTTAAGACCTCCCATTGTGGAGTATAGTCATGAGACCTCTGAGAGTGGCCGACTCGGCATCTGTTCCAGACTGTACGGCCTCCAGGATCTCCTTGAGTACGCCGATGGTCCTTCCGAGGGTGTCTTGAGGGTGGCTGCTGTTGTTGATGAGTCGCATTCTTTTTGCCTCTCCTGCGCCTTCTGCTCCTGCTTCTTTGGCGGGTGCGGGGAAAGTTTGCTTCTGCCATCAGGGAGGCGGCGTTTGTCTCTTGCACCGTCTGTGGGTGTATCAGTTCAGTCCCTCTCCGGCCCGAGGTTACTGCAACTGTTCCGGCGCTTTTGTTTCTCGCCTCGATCTTGTAGACCGGGCAGGAAACGTGATTTGCTGGGTGGGGGCCGCCACAGTTTGCACACGTGGCTGGGATCTCTCTTGGACGCGGGCATTCGTATGCTGCGTGCGGCTCTCCGCATCTCACACAGGCTATGCCCCTGTGGCAGTTGTGAGAGCTGTGTCTGAACTTCTGGCAGCGGTGGCACTGCGCTGGGCCTTTCTTGCCGCGCCATGCCTCCACCACCACTCCGGGCATTAGGAGCAGCTCATTTATGTTGAAGATATAACAATACTTACTTATACATTACAATGTGATTAGGGATGATATTACACTACTCAGAATTACACAATATTAACGGGGACCGAGTGTTCCGCAAAGCTACGAACGCTTAGATAACTAATTCGATACCCAAACCGTATAGTGACCGTCCCAGTCGCCCGTCGAAGGTAAAGTGTCCGTCCCGGTCGCTAGCCAAACGTAAAGTGAGTCTCCGTCGTCTACACAGCTCAATATAATACCTCACGCCCGTCCGCCCTACCGCTCGCTCACAACAGCGCCCCTAGCGGACGACCGTGCAACTACTCGACTCTCATTGGCTAACGTCACTTCCCGTCACTCCCCTTTACTTGTCAACCGATCACGATAATGCGATGTTGCCTGCGTTACACAAGAGATGGCGCCACTTCCGTCGCTGGTCCACCGAATTTAACTATGTGGCGTCTAAACTAAGTAGCTATAATCTAAGCTGCCGATATATTCATGAAAACCTCTGCCATCCATCCACTTCCTGACCCAAGGAGTGTCACTGGCCACGTACACAGTATTAATTCAAAATAAGGTATTAATCCCTTCAGACCTGAATTATTTTTATCATCCTAAGGAATTGGTAAATTCCATGTGTCTAAAGTATAGTAAGGAGACTTTAAAAAAAATCAAATATTTAGTCTTCAACTTTTCGAAAAAATCTAGTTTTTCTTAATGTGCACAAAAGTTGACTCCCGTTTTACTTAGTATTAAGATTAAGGTATGCAATTTTTTTTTTCATTATAATATCTTATGTCTACAATTGTGCACGCCAGTTCTGAAAGGGTTAAATCTAGAAGTCATCATTGTCCTCCGCGCCGACATAAGTAAATTAATAAAATAAATAAATAAATATTTCAGGACATTTCACACAGCGCCACCTAACTCCAAGCTAAGCAATTTAATGCTTGTATTATGGTGGTTAGGATAACGGATATAATACTTATATATACTTTTCTTTTGTAAATACATACTTATAATAGATATTAAAACCACCCAGACCAGAAACAAATACCTGTGGATCATACAAACATTTGTCCCATGCGGGAATCGAACCCGCAACCTTCTGCGTAATAGATATTGGACTTGAATTTCTACTGGTAAAATTTTACAATAATTAAAAAGACCATAATCATCAGCCCTGGATTTACACTAGGGGTATTCGGGGCGAGTGTCCAGGGCGGCAAATTTTCAGGGGGCGGCAAATTAACTTAACTGGGGGCGGCAAATTTCTAATCTAATGTAATCGCGCACCTCCATAACGGTAACGGTGGAGGGGGGCGGCATTTTGGCTAAATCCGGGCCTGATAATCATCATCATAAAACTGTTAGAAGTATAAAAGGATGCAGTGTCACAGAGAGAGTGTATAATTGGTTGACATTGTAACATGTTGACATTGTAACATGTTGTTATTGTAACATGTTGTTATTGTAACATGTTGTTATTGTAACATGTTGTTATTGTAACATGTTGTTATTGTAACATGTTGTTATTGTAACATGTTGTTATTGTAACATGTTGTTATTGTAACATGTTGTTATTGTAACATGTTGTTATTGTAACATGTTGACATTGTAACATGTTGTTATTGTAACATGTTGTTATTGTAACATGTTGTTATTGTAACATGTTGTTATTGTAACATGTTGTTATTGTAACATGTTGTTATTGTAACATGTTGTTATTGTAACATGTTGTTATTGTAACATGTTGTTATTGTAACATGTTGACATTGTAACATGTTGTTATTGTAACATGTTGTTATTGTAACATGTTGTAATTGTTTCCTGAGGCGAGTGCGTCCCGACCGGCTCTAAGGACCCACACGCGGATGGTTCACAGGAACAAACGATTGGAGAGGAATTATATTTGTCACACTTGCGGGAAGGCTTTCACGGTGAGATTACAATAGAATAATACTTTAAATTATTACAAAGAAACTTACTAAGCTAGATAACTAGATATGTAAACAATCACTAGCAACAACGACAACCAAGGGCGGATCCAGGTTCTGGGGAGGGCCAAGGTGCAGACGGTCAAAAATATTATTATATAATTTTTACTAAGAAAAGTGTATTTTTAACTCGCTCTGAACAGTTTGAAAGTCCAAATATCTTCAATAATAAGTGCGAGAGAAGGTTGCTGCGAGCGAAAAAAATATAATCTTAAAAAAATATGATCTTTACCGGGGGTAGACTTCCTTTGCAGGAGGTCGTCCAGGTGGGTACCCCAACAGTACCAGTTATTCTACCGCCTGAGCAGTGATGTGCAAACATTACTGTGCACAGGTAGGAGGGCACTGTAGCTAGTGAAATTACTGGGCTAAAGAGTCTTAACATCTTATGACTCTTGAGTGAGAAGCGTTGGTGCAGTGCTCCTTGAATTTCACATAAATGTGAAATCTTGGGTAACACTGTACTGATTATGGGCAGCGTTATCTCTTAACATCAGGAGAGCGTCTTGCTCGTCTTCTACTTAATCACATAAAAAAAATATATATATTGACCATAAAATATGTGCAAAACTCGTAACTCAACAATGCTTCTGGGGGGATCTTGGCCCCCTGGCTCCCCCCCCTAAATCCGCGTATGACAACAACAATGCAACAATGTTAATAGTTGCTTATATATTGCAGACACACAAGATCCTCTCCGGCCACCTCCGCTCCCACTCGGGCGAGCGTCCCTTCTCGTGCGGCGCCTGCGCAGCTACCTTCACACACGACGCTGCCTTATATAACCACAACAAACTGGTGCATAAGGTGTGTATGCTACTATTGTATATTTATTGTCTGTGCAATTCAACTGTCCGCGTAGCGCGTAGCTGCGCGTGTAGCGTCCGTGGCCCAGTGGTCATACGTCCGGCTTGTAAGCCGGAGGTCCTGGGTTCAAATCTCAGTGTGGCAAAGATTTTCGCCTGGACGCTACCGTGTTTCGGCGCGGTACGTAAAACTGTGTGTCCCGGCTGTTTCCTATAAGATATGTAGGAGGCAGTCGTTAGGTCATGTTGCAGGCCCTGTAGTAATCTCGACGACCTAAAACTGCAACATATAGGTTCGCCACACAACCTATAAATTGTGATTTGACTCTGACAGTGTAATTAGGGAAACCTGTTCTGTTGGAGTATAAAACCCAATTATTATTATTATTATTATTAACTGTCAAAGTCAACCCGAGGTGGTTACGTATCATAATACCTACGGTCGTTTCAACTACGGTCGATATGACTACGGTCGAATGGCCTACTGTTCAAAATGACTATTGGACGTTTCGCCTACGTTCATAATAAATAATAACTATTGGTCGAAATCACTACTACCGGCGAAGCGCCATATACGAGTTGTTTTTGATACCTGAATGATTTCTATCTGTAGATTCGCAGACAGCTTATTATGCCGTGATCCCATGATGAAAATGATGAAAGAAGATGCCAAGATGCCAGAAGATGCAATTACACAGTACAAATCATTCAGTAATAAGAAAAAAACTTGTATCTGGTCTTGGATCTTGTTGTGGTCGCTGTTCAAACCTAACCTAACCAACTGATTTCGGTTTGCCCTGAATACTGTACTAAAAACACGCGGAACATAGAATTTTTAAACCGTAGGTGAGTCGTCCATAGTTGAATTAACCAATATCTCAGATGAACATTAGTCGAATCGTTCGTTAGTTCAGCTGACCATAGTTTAATCAACCGTAGGCGAGTTGAACTGTAGGCGAGTCGTCCAATATGTGTAATGAACATAAGCGAATCGTCCGTAGTTGTATCGACCGTAGTTGAAACGACCGTAGGTATAATGATACGTAACCCCCAAGGTTGATGGATATAAAACGTCATCGTGACGTCTGTCTGTGTTTTGCCGCCAATAAATGGAGAATGGAGAGTGCTTTTCACGAAAGAGGTCCCGCGGAATTTAGCGGTACTAAATTTACTTTTTTGGATTATTACTGGACTTCATATCCTGAATATTTTTTATTTGTTAAATAAATAAATACATATTTAATTAAGAAATTAAATATGAGAATTTTTTTTTTTTATTGGGGTTTATACTCCAACAGAACAGGTTTCCCTAATTACACTGTTAGAGTCAAATCACAATTTATAGGTTGTGTTGGCTAACCTATATGTTGCAGTGTCAGGTCGCCGAGATGACTACTGCACCTGCAACATGAGCTGACGACTGCCTCCTACATATCTTATAGGAAACAGCCGGGACCCACAGTTTTACGTGCCGCGCCGAAACACGGTAGCGTCCAGGCGAAAATATTTGCCACACTGAGATTTGAACCCAGGACCTCCGGCTTACAAGTCGGACGTATGACCACTGGGCCACAGACGCTACAGATTATGAGGATTATTATGAGGCGTTAAAAAGTTATTAATATGTAAACTTTTAAAATTTGCGATAGTAGCGCCCCGCAAAAAAGACTCCTTTCGTGAAAAGCACTCTCTAGTTACATTTTAAGAGCGTATATATCGAGTGACGCTCTATCGCTTGCACTATTTGACAAATGTTGAAATATAAATTCATAGAATTAATTTATTGAAAATTCCTTAAGAACAGCCCTCCATAATATTATTGTACACATTTTAAAAGTGTTTAATAGTATGGATATCACACCAACTAACCCAAAAGTTGGTTAAATAGTAGGCTTGTTCTCATTTGGACAGATTCTCATTTGGACAGATTCTCATATGGACAGATTCTCAAAATGACGGGAGTACACTTATGCAAAAAAGGTTACATAATTTTTTTTTATTACGTCATCTTATGGCTGCCGATGAGAATTTAAATTTTCCTGTGGACTACTCCTCGTCTTAAGGGTATTTTTACCAAAAATGTCTAGAAACTCCCATTGCGACTAGTTTACTACATTCACGTATTTTTCATATACTGACTTCAATGTTCATCATAATATTATTACAACATGGTCTTATAAAGTACTAGGGTACCAGAAATTAGAAGGAGGTTAACCAAAACCATAAGGAGCTGAAAGAGCGCAACGCAAGTGTGACTTCAAAAAAAATCAATCTCTTCTGGTATCTGGTCTCCTAGTACTTTTTGGGGGTTTGTTTCCATGGATCCTAGGATTACATGAAGATATTAAATTTTTGAAAGTCCTACTTCTTGCATATTGTTCTTGCTGTAGCCCTACCATGACACACGATATCCCGACGAAACTTCAAGAGTAGAACTGTCATCCCATACATTGTACTTATGTGAATCGGGACTGCCATTCCGACCAATTGAACCGATCAACTAGTTGGTCAGAATGGTCTTGATTAATCGATTTGTTCTTATCGGATCAACCAGTTGTAGGATATTTTATTTATAACAAAAATGTTCTGTTCGGATCAACTGAAATTCTTAATCAAAACGGATCAACTGTATTCTTTCTCAACTAACCAACTATTTAGTTGGTCTATAAGATATATTTTTAAACACATAATAATATGTCAAACTTGAAATACCAATATCGCGGAAAGTACTCGTCCTAGAGTGACGCTGTCATGGAAGAAATGAAAGATCTTGAGGAAATCTACATTTCAGATGACAGCTGTCAAACTTAAAATGTTAATATCTCGGAAAGTACTCGTCCTAGAGTGACGCTGTCATGGAAGAAATGAAAGATCTTGAGGAAATCTACATTTCAGATGACAGCTGTCAAACTTAAAATGTTAATATCTCGGAAAGTACTCGTCCTAGAGTGACGCTGTCATGGAAGAAATGAAAGATCTTGAGGAAATCTACATTTCAGATGACAGCTGTCAAACTTAAAATGTTAATATCTCGGAAAGTACTCGTCCTAGAGTGACGCTGTCATGGAAGAAATGAAAGATCTTGATGAAATCTACATCTCAGATGACAGCTGTCAAACTTAAAATGTTAATATCTCGGAAAGCACTCGTCCTAGAGTGACGCTGTCATGGAAGAAATGAAAGATCTTGAGGAAATCTACATTTCAGATGACAGCTGTCAAACTTAAAATGTCAATATCTTGATAAGTACTCATCCGATGCTGACGCTGTCATGGAACAAATGAAAGGTCTCGAAGAGATCTTCATTTCAAATGACAGTAACGACGACGAGTAATTTCCGAGATATTGACATTTTCCTCAAGATCTTTCATTTCTTCCATGACAGCGTCACTCTAGGACGAGTATTTTCCAAGACATTAACATTACAAGTTTGACAGCTGTCAACTGATATGAAGATTTCCTCAAGACCTTTCATTTCTTCTGTGATAGCGTCACTCGAGGACGAGTAATTTCCGAGATATTGACATTTTAAGACTGACAGCTGTCATTTTAAATGAAGATCTCCTCAAGACCTTTCATTTCTTCCATGACAGTGTCACTCTAGGACGAGTACTTATCAAGATATTGACATTTTAAATTTGACAGCTGTCATCTGAAATGAAGATCTCCTCGAGACCTTTCATTTGTTCCATGACAGCGTCAGCATCGGATGAGTACTTATCAAGATATTGACATTTTAAGTTTGACAGCTGTCATCTGAAATGAAGATCTGTGAAATGAACACGAGTGAATTAAATTAAAAATCGCGGTTTTTTTTAACGTTTTCCAAATTTGTTATTCCCCATTTTGTGGTGGCGGCCATGCTGGATTTCAAATTTATTATAGTGCGTTGTATTTTAGAAGCTAAGCCCTTTCATTTGATACCCATATTGAGGGGGTCGTAGAAGAAAAAAATCATCCGCCATTTTGTAACGGCGGCCATCTTGAATCCATTTCTACCAAACATAGTTAAAAACACTCTCGACTAACTATGAAACAAAAAAACTAGATCAAAATCCGTTCATCCGTTCGGGAGCTAAGATGCCACACACGCACGCACGCACGCTCATACACACAGACATACAGACACGTCAAACTTATAACACTCCGTCGTTTTTGCGTCGGGGGTTATAAATTAAGCTATTAGTACAAAATTTAATTTAATCGACCTCCTTTATAGTAATGAACTCCTGGTACTTTTTGTGGTTGTGTTCCTGGTGTGAAAAAATCTGTTCAAAAAATCACTCGCGTGATCAGAATCTGGTGTGACTGCAAATGATAATTTATTAGGTGTTGTGTATGTACCTGTACCATTTCCGTCATTTTGAGAATCTGTCCATATGAGAATCTGTCCAAATGAGAATCTGTCCAAATGAGAACAAGCCAAATAGTAGTGGATATCAAATGAAAGGGTTTGACTAGTAGAATACAACACACTATGATAAATTTAAATTTCAAAATGGAAAATTACATATTTATATAGCGTTGGGGGTTAAATTATTATTATTTTTTATGTGATGAAATAGAAGACGAGCAAGACGCTCTCCTGATGTAAAGAGATAACGCTGCCCATAATCAGTGCAGTGTTACCTAGGATTTCACAATGATGGGAAATTCTAGGAGCACTGCACCAACGCTTCTTACTCAAGAGTCATAAGATGTTAAGACTCTTTAGCCCAGTAATTTCACTAGCTACAGTGCCCTCCTACCGGAGCACAGTAATGTTCGCACATCACTGCTCAGGCGGTAGAATAACTGGCACTGTTGGGGTACCCACCTAGACGACCTCCTGCAAAGGAAGTCTACCCCCGGTAAACTAACTAATTAACGTTAATTAAGTAACTTGTTAATGTTATTTTTCAGGTCCCATTCGTGAAACGTCGTAAGGCCCCAGAAACTGCCGTTTGGGGTCCCGAAGACCCCAAAGGTAATCAACCAACTGAACATAATGTATAGATATTAATTATTTTGTCTTGTAATTAAATTTATTTATATTCTCATTGTAATTTAATTTAATGATGGTCAAAAGATGTAATTAAATAATTACTTTTTATATTGAATTAAATATTTTTATACAAAACTTGTTTTTTAATTGTTTTAATCTTACTAATACTATAAACGTGAAAGTTTGTAAGAATGGATGTCTGGATGTTTATTCTTTCACGCCTAAACGGGTGGACCGATTGAGCTGAAATTTTGTATAGAGATAGCTTAGACCCTGGAATAACACATAGGCTACATAAGTACTGCGGGTAATACCGCTGGGCACAGCTAGTATAGTATACGGTCTAGATTCTAGATAATAATATCCCATCAAAAACATAAATGTGAAAAGAGAGCCAAGTTCAATATTACGATGTATGTCCTCATAGTTACCTATGATTTGGTAGTTGACTTCAACGACAAAAGAAATGATATCTAAATGGGTGCCAAGTTCAATGGTCAGTCCTGAAAAATATTTACAACATAAAATATTTTATTACAACTTAAACGATTATTTCTTCTTATCACTTAGAATTAATATTATTTTGAAGCCTAAAGACTGACTTGGCCAGTTCTCATAATATACTAGGTAGGTACTCTCTTAACTAGCTTGATCACTATTAAACGCACTTAATGCTAATTAGTGCGCCACCGTCTTTTATCGTGTAAATTAGTCCCCTCCATCCATTGTTTGTCTGGAAGAAATCGCTCTTTAACGATAAGACCGCCACTTGTACATTGTAATTTTTAATTTTAATTATGTACTTATGTATTTTCTGTAATATTATATGGTGTACAATAAAGTATCTATTGTCTTATCTTAATGATACTTCGTCGTATAGTACCCATGAGAACTAGCCAAGTCAAACTTTGGGCTTCAAAATAATATTAATTCTAAGTGATAAGAAGAAATAATCTTTTAAGTTGTAATAAAATATTTTATGTTGTAAATATTTTTCAGGACTGACCATTGAACTTGGCACCCATTTAGATATCATTTATTTTGTCGTTGAAGTCAACTACCAAATCATAGGTAACTATGAGGACATACATCGTAATATTGAACTTGGCTCTCTTTTCACATTTATGTTTTTGATGGGATATCATTGCTTTTTGTACAGTACTTTTTAGTATGTAATAGGTTTAAGACACCCAGTCATAATAAGATTAATACCAAATGATTATTTTATTGCACCTCCCCCCACCCCAGTGCTCCATGGCACGGCCGTCGCACCGCGCACCGCGGCCCGTGAGCCTCGCCGTGCTTCGCTATACCTATAATTAATTTAGTACTTATTTATATATAGCATTTATGTGCACTATTGATTTGAATATTGTACCTAATCAATTGATTTTTAAACAATACTAGTTACTGATAAATTTATCTATATTCACCCAGCTATCTTATACCTGCCGCCTACCTGGATGGAAATTTAACTTTTTAGATCATCTGCAACTGGATTAGAATTTCGATCAAAAGAAACCTAAGCCGACAAGACTTGTAATGACGACGACTTGGCGGGGGCACTGCCGTGCCCCCAGATACCGCCACATACCTATAATATTATGACTATACGTTACAGGTACGTAGGTATGTAAAATGTTTACACCAACTAGCACCTAAGGCGATATACATACATTATTTTTATTGTAAACAATGTTAATATTATTAGCTCTATGTTACTGAGCCGCCTTGTGCTGGTGAGTCGATATATTGATAGGTATTTACATAGGATATACAATTGTTACGTAGGTACCAGGAACCTATTTTTGTTAGTGACTAGCTGTGCCTAGCTGTTTTACCCACTATACAGTTTGGTACAGTAGTGTATATTATGTTATTCCAGTATATTTTTTATTATACCAAATTTAAAGTCAATCGGCCCACCCGTTTAGGCGTGAAAAAGTAAAAAACATATATCCATACGTACAGTAGGTATAAAGTTTGTATTTATATTTATAACTATATTAGTAGGAATAGTTGACTCGCGCGCACTTCGTAGTATCTAACAGAAAATAGCCGCCTACACAAAAATTATAGCAACATGCAACATGTATTGCTTTATGCGTTCCTAGGCGTCCCAAACTTTAATATCATACATTTTTTAAAAATTAAAAATAATTTAAAATGATAAAAAAATACTAGTTTCTGATTTTTCCCTTTGTTACTACGACATTACCTATTGGGATGCCAAATTTCAGCTTTCTAGGTCATCTGGAACTGGGATATTACTTTTGATCTATCCCTCAGTATGTATTAACTTCACCGATTACTGGATATTTATATCTAAATAACCGTTTGAGCTGTGTTATTGGAATTTGGAACAGAGATATAGTTCGTATATTTAAGTATATGTGCCAAATTTGACTTGTCTATGTGTAATAGTTTTTGTATAACGAGGGTGTAAAAAGTCGTCAAAACGCGCTTTGGATGGTTCGTGTAATATAACCTCGGATGAATTAGCCAAACAGGATGAGCAACCACTAGGCGACCCCCGCTGCCAACACACACATACAAAGCACTCATTCCCAATCCGGCTTGTTTATTAAAACTAGTTGTGACACTTACGCGTCATTCGGCAAACGATCGCAACAGGGAAAGTCGTGAGCAGAAATTGGCCAATTGTAGCGTTTTATGGTGCAAAACGCGATGAGAAAACATTTAGTTTACAAGAGGATCATGTTACTTTCCATATTTAACAATAATTTTGTCGAAATATCAACAAAAATACAAAAAATAAGCAAAATACTAAAAATTACTATGTGTTGCCACTAAATCATGCAAGACCTAACTTGGGGTAAATTTTACGTATGAGTAGTTATATAATATTTTAAACGTCTATATTACGTTCGTTATTGTAAAACTAAAAACCAGTATTCATATTATTATAAACATTTAAACAACAACACTCACATTCCTAATTATTAACATATATAAATAACCAGCCTGGATACCTCAAAATCTATTTATATATATCTGAGAGTAGGAACTAGGTTATTATAACAAATCAAAACATAAAGTGAAACCGCGGGTCGGCCAGTCCCAAACACTATCCACCCTATGTTCAAAAAGGAAAACGAGACAACCAATCTAGCGATTTTCACAAAAACGATTTCAAAACAATCGTAGCGTAGGTCCCTGATACTAAAAAAGCGAAACTATAAGGGTTCCTTGTTGACTACGGAACCCTAAAAACGTTCAATAATATGATATTTTTCCCAAAAACTGCCTTTGCAAAATTCTTCAATTTAGTATTAAAAATTAAATCCATTACATTTTTCTTACAAGTTTTTCTATTAGGTACATACCTACTTGAATTTTTTTCTAATTTTCTTTAGACTTTTAATTTACTGAATATTTTATTACATATAAATATTTATTACGCTCAAAAAAAGGTAATTTAATGAAAGTTATACAATGGCCACACTGGAAGAAAAATCAAGTCGGGACATGTCGAGACAAAAAAATATCGATATCGACTTTTTAGTAGAAATCTTATCAAAATCTAAAAATTAAAGTTAGTAGTGAAGGGACATTGTATGGTATGAAAGGTGAGCATCAGCAGTTTTGTGTGCAAGCGAGAAGTATGATAGGGATCGCGCCAGTTACTGCGCACTGGCCGACGTGAAAGGACGTCATCAGTAAAGGGAAAATAAAAATCGGACATTCATGTTTGGCTTTTATTCCACAAAGACCTTTGCCGGTGCCGGTAATTCCCGGTACCCCACTCCCTGGATCCAAAGTGAGATCACAATAATGATGATAATATAATATTTCATGGGTATTTTGTAATTCGTTTAAATTACTTCTGATAGGTACATTGAAGAGAGAGATTGAGATTTATATGTATTGACTGTTTGATTTAGGTTAAAACTAAGTAATTGATGTTTAATCCGATTTTTTTCATATTTCTCACTGTAAATAAATATCCACCCACAGCTGGGTATAGGACTCCTGATGTTCACGTCACACCTTCCGATCCTGTGCGAGTCTGTAAATCGGTAAAATACTGATTCGGAGGCATTAAAACGTGTGATTTGCCTCGGGTTCCGAGTTCCGAGTTCAAACTAGTTTAAAATAAAATTTATTCTGTATCATAGATGTTAATAACTAGATAATTATGGTTATTGGTTTTAACTTTTACTGGGTCAGCCAAATATTCACTGATTTATCCTATTAAATCTTATTTTATTAGCTAACCTATGATTGCCTGCGGCGGGACAGCCTCCGGCAGAAAAACTAAATTTCATAGATATATCTATATGCAGTTTTGAACAGGCCTATAATTATCCAAATTTCAGAATTAAATTCAAAAGTTTTACAAATAAAATTTACCTATCGTCATAATTATGTTACATATTATGCAATCATATTGTATCCGAAGTATCGATAGTGCTTATCGATAGTTTCAAACACTATCGTCGTTTACGTAAAATGTGCGTCATCTAGTGCACATGCAGGCTGCTTCTGTGTGTGTATTATATTCGTGTGCGTGTATTTATGGTAGTGTTGGATAATTTTGACGTAAGCGTTCGTAACGACATGATTGAAAATTCAGTAGTGTGGAATCGTTATATTAGTGTGAGTTGCCTCTCCCCCCGCCAAGATGCCAGCATTGTTCACATAGAAATTAGTCCGCGTATCTTCTCCCTAGGCTAAGAACTCGTTGAATATAACACACGGCGCGGTCGCCAGTTCCTTTGCTTGAACTTGGCTTGACTCGCTGCCGCGTGTCTAGATTTTTATTATTTTAAAGTATTTTTTCAGTTTACTTTCATAAATAACAACAAAATCTAATATATAAAATTCTCGTGTCACAGTTTTTGTTGCCATACTCCTCCGAAACGGCTTGACCGATTTTGATGAAATTTTTTGTGCTTATCCGGTATCTATGAGAATCGGCCAACATCTATTTTTCATCCACCTAAATGTTAGGGGTAGTCCACCCTTAAATTTTTATTTTTTAGACAAAATTTTTAATTTCTATTTTTTTATGATACAACATACAAAAATACATACAATCCTCATTTTTCACCCTTCTACGATCAACCCTTATTTTTTAATAGCCATTTTAGTAATTTAATCATTTTTCCTCTCCGGTCGAAAACTGATCAATCGTCATTTAATTAGTTATCCCCGCCAGATGTCTACAGGTGTCACTTCTGACCCAGTAAACAGCACGGAGTAGGGATGAGAACGAAGCCGGTCTCCTTTCTTTCTCACTCCCTACACAGTTGTCGGCCATCATTATTGTTTATGCATCAAGTGTAGTAGTAACGTTGACAATTATTATTTTGCTATCTCAGTGTAACTCTCATATTAACTTTTAATCATGCCTATTTTATCAATAATAATTAAATTATCAATTTTGAGTGTATTTTGCACGATTAGTAAATCAAGTGATTTTATAACCTCAAAAGTACTCAACACGTGCTACGAGCTTCCAATAACAACGGATTTTGTGTTGTTAGTATACTTTTTTTTATTTATATCGAAAATGTTGTTGATCATATAAAAATGTAATTTTAATTTAATTTTATTAAATTCTTTACTGCTGTAGTAGCTGTAGTATTGTTAGTTTGTTTTTCTCAATAAAGGCATTTGCCACTTATAAAAAAAAAAAAAAAAAAAAAAAAAATATTAAAAAATGTAATTGCACAATTAAGATTTTCATAGTTTCCAAAAAATCAATCATTATGAATCTTTATTTTGAAATGTCAATGGAAATATTGGTTGTATGAAAAAAATATAAGAGACAATGTTTTCATAAAATTTAATTTTTTATTTTTGTTTGAAAATTTTTTCCATAAAATAATGCTTATTTCACGCATATATACCACATTCTTACATACATACAATATACACATTCTAACATACATACATACTTCCAATAAGTAAGCTTTTTTTTGTCTACACTAGAAATTACTAGGAAATTATTTATATGGCAAAACAACGTTTGCCGGGTAAGCTAGTTACTTATAAGATGGTGTTTGGACAGATATTCTCTTGAGGAATTTTCAAAAAGTTAATTTTATGAATTTGTTTTTCTTAATGTTTCAAATTGTGCGAGCGAGAAAGCGTCTCGCGGAATAAACGCTCATAAAGCAGGAAATAAATTGTAATTTGCAAACCTTTTGCCATTTTTCATGGTATCAAACTGGAAATACTTTTTGAAATATTAAAAAAATATTAGCTAGCTTTACTAAGAAATATTTTCAATAAGTAATTTCAACGGATTTATATTTCAAAATTCGTTATATAGTGCGAGCGACTGAGTCAAACGCAAGGAAGAAATTCTTTTTTTTTTCTTTAACTCAAGGAAGAAATTGTTTTCTTTTTTTTCTTAACTCAAGGAAGAATGTCTTAAGTATAGGTTTTAAAATGAAAATACAAAATCATTTGTACATTTTTAATTAATTTAAATAATTTAAAAGTAGCATTCGATTCTTACAATATACTTGAATATGGACACTTAAACTAAATTAAAATAAATAATTAATAAATAAATAATTTAGAACGCACCCAAAACACATTTTAAATTCGCTCAGAAATACAAATTGTGGGTGCGTTCCAAATTTAGTGATTTTTATTATTTTTTTATTTAGAAATGGCGCCAGTGAGCATTTTAAATAAATAATTAATAATTTAATGTTTGAACTAATAGTACATTTTGGTTTTATTAACTTTTTTTTTATGATCTAAAATTACCAAAATTACCTATGTAATTGATTTTATAAGACATCTAGAAATCCTTTTTTAGAGAATGTCTACAAAATATTTATCTCTGAGCGCAATTTAAACTCAATCCGTTAAACGGTTAGAGCTGCGCTTTGGTCAGTCAATCAGTCATTTCCCTATATACATATAGATTATGTCTTGATCGGTGAAAAAATCTAGAAAAAACATGTTTGACTGTACAAAATCTTGATATCAAAAATCAAGTCTAAAATGCATTTTTGACTGATTTTGATTTGAAAAATCAAGTCAAAAATGGACTTGTTTTCTCAGTATTTAGTTTATGCTCACTGGATAAAAAAGGACTAGAATCTACCCTAGAAAACAAAATTTAATTCTTAATTTTGTCGCCAAATTCTTTCTTGCTATCTATGTTTTCACTTATACTAGTTGCCACAGAAATTTCTGTCACTGGAGAATCTTCTTTCTGGTCAAAGAAGATGGCCACATCATTCTCGTCTATTTCTTCAACAGGTTTTACTTTGTCTAATGGTGGGGGTACCACGACTGCATGGGGTATAGAATGTTCTACTTTCTGATCGCAGTCTGGTATATCACCTCTATGTGTTTCTTCTTTATTCGAGGGTTGAACTTCTTGGTCTTTCTTTTTAGTTCTGTCTATAGGTTCGTAGCCGGCTGGCAAAGCGATTCCTTCTAGATTTTCGCCTAGGTAGGTGAAGTTCTGTTGGAATTGTTGGTTTGGTTGTATTTGGAATCCGTTTTGGGTGCCTTGTCCGTTTAGGATGAACTGTCCGTTTTGCACAAACTGTCCGTTTTGAACTTGTCCGTTTTGGATAAATTGTCCGTTTTGTGCAACTTGTCCGCTATGGAATTGTCCGTTTTGAGCAACCTGGCCGTTTTGTGCAACTTGTCCGTTTTGAACAAACTGTCCGTTTTGTACGTTCAGCGCAAATTGATCGACATTTTGGACGTTCTGAGCGAACTGACCGTTTTGAGCAAAACCGCTCTGAGCGTTTTGTTGATTCTTTGCCGGTGCGTTTGGCTGCTCGATCGCTGATAAAATGCTTTGGAGTAACCCTT
This sequence comes from Hemithea aestivaria, assembly GCA_947507615.1. Taxonomy (NCBI): domain Eukaryota; kingdom Metazoa; phylum Arthropoda; class Insecta; order Lepidoptera; family Geometridae; genus Hemithea; species Hemithea aestivaria. The sequence continues at coordinate 817,250 of OX382353.1, read as the reverse complement.
CAGATAGTAATTGCTCATGAGGAATTGATGGACTTCCTCCTACAGATGACTGAATTTGGAAGGAGTAACTGGTCTTCCCTTTCTCAGAGACTTGGTTCAAGTTCTGACTGCTAGAAACGATCTTCTGCTGCAATTTCTTCGTCTCTTCACTCAAATTCTTTATCTTTTGAGAAGTTTTTAAAATCTGGTCTGAGACGAACTGCAATTTTTCGTCTTTGAAGTTCTGTTTGCCCGTCTGCCGAGAGGTCTTCGATTTTACGTCATTTGGTACCACAGTTTGGACTATTGTATTGGTTGATGTAGATAAATCTTTAACTCCTAACTCACTGGTAATTTGAGACAGCTGATTCCTAGATAGAGTTGAACTAATAGAGTTCAAACTAGCGATATACTTGGAGGCTAATTCAGCTGGAATCTTTCCGCCATTTTGCGCAGCTTTCAAGATTTCCTCGTGGTACGGACAGTGCTTCAAAATGGCCGCCGCATCTAAGTTCGATAAGTTTGAAAGGATGCTTCCATCTATAGTGGATGTCACTGCGTTGGTTGAGGATCCAGACGCTGTATGATCTCCGGACACTGTTAATAATGGAGCTGCGTAGGAGTCGATTGGAGATCCGTAGAGGTTACTTGGGGGTTGGACGAAGTTTGTAACTTGGTAATTATGATTGCTATGGAAGGTCAAAGGATTTCCTGCATGAGGTAAACTATACAAGCTCGAAGGTTCTATAGAATATTGGACAGTCGTCAATTCGTCAGTGTTCTCGTGGACTTCTTTAACGTTTTCTATCGGTGGTGGTATATAAGTTGGCCCGTGGGTTAAGTGATCGATTCCGTGGGAATCTTTCCCATGGGTTGTTTGTCCTACGTGCTGCAGTAACCCTTCAGGGACTGGTTCCCTGAATTTAATGGGTTTTATTGGATTATGGCCTCCGGAGTGATATCCTCCAGATACAGAACCGTATGGGATGGGGAGATGTGATGGAGGTGGCTTAGGAGGTTCCCCATAGAAGCCGCCAGGAGGAACACCATATATTCCAGAAGGAGGGATCAATCCTTTAGCTCCGTGCTGTCTGATCGAAGCAGGGTAAGGACCGGATGTAGAGAACGAGTCCAAAGGTGGAGCGATGTAAGTATCTATAGGCTTATGTACTTCTACGATTTCTGCTGGCGGTTGGATTGAAGTGAAACTCACAGGAGGCTGGATAAATGTCAAATCATTTCTAGGAGGATGATTCTCAGTGTAGTGAGCTTCGAAGACTGTCTTAGCTTGGTCTATATGGTTTGTATCGCCTCCTACGATGGATCCAATGTCAAGATTGGCCAAAGCGTCTTGATGGACACTCGAATACCCAGTCGTTATTTGCGCGTTCGAGAATTGGTGATTTTGAGTGATGATAGGAGCTGATTGGTGTTCCACGCTGATGAACTGATGCTGTTCTAAATGAGGCAAGCCTTGTTCTAGAGGTAGCTGTATAGGGACAGATTGTTCTAAAGATAGACTTTGCAGGTTTGGTAAATAGTGTTCTAAGTGCAAATTCTGTTCAAAATGATTTTGTTTAAAATGATTTTGTTCAAAATGATTTTGTTCTAAGTTATGGTTTTGTTCTATGTGTATTTCTTGTACCGGTGGGGGAGGTCCGTATTGGTCTGATACGTCTTCTACGTGGCCTAATTGGAGGGTCATGCCTGGGATTGGTACCCAACCGTCGTAAAGAACATGAGGGGGTGTTGGTGGTGCTGGGATACCTGGATGAGGAGGTCTCGGGTTCGGATCCGGCTGAGGAGGGCCATAATGCTCAACGTTAGAGATCCCTTCGACCACAACTTGTTCTGAAGGACCTAAGATTTGTCCTGGGGGTCCATACGAATCAGAAGGAACCGGGAAGTTAGGTTTCAAGTCCCCAGGCAGAGAAACTAATGGAGTCCCATATATAGGCGCTGGTAGATTGAAATCGAGAGAGTTATCAATATTTATTCCACTATGAACATTGCTCAATCCAAAGTTTTGACCCGAAACAGAGATCGGGAGCTCTTGGACGTTGATATTTTGGAGTATTGGAGCCCCGTAAGTAATTTTAGGAGGTCCATATATAGGTTTGGGTGGAGTGTACTTCGGTGGGCCGTAAACTGGTTTGATTATCTTAGGTGGCTTGGGAACTCCGTAGCTTTGCTTGATGTGCTTTGGTGGCCCGTAAATCTTCTTAGGTGGTCCGTAGCTGATCTTGGGTGGGCCGTAGCTGATCTTCGGTGGTCCGTAGTGCTTCGCATGGTACTTGGGTAGTCCGTAAGAAGGTTTAGGTTTGAAGACCGGTGGGGGAGGACCTTCATAGTTCTGGCTCGGGAAGACCACGGGGGCAGGTGGGCCGTATGCTCCTGGTGGAGGATCCTGGATGTTTTCCTGGAAGGTGACTGTTTGGAAATCTGGAACACCGTAGACTGGGGCTGGGTGGTGGATTTCTGAAACTGGAGAATTTGTTTTTAGAATATGGTATTATACTGGTGGTAGGCTTCGGCCGTGGCTAGTTACCACCCGCTACCGATCGTGTTTCACTATGATGTTCAGTGAAACCAGGGAGGGATTTATCCCGCCTTCTAGGTTTAGTCTGCTACCATAAGAATAAGAATAAACTCATTCAACTATCCTTATCTTACTAATACTACAAACGCGAAAGTTTGTAAAAATAAATAGATGTTTGTTACTTTTTCATGCGTGAACGGGTGGACCGATTGAGCTAAAATTTGGCATATAGATAGCTCAGACTCTGGAATTATTGTACAGCGGGTAAAACCAATGGATGCAGCTAGTAGAATATGTTCTTATCGAGTCGATCGATTATAAGTTATGCTATTATGTGAACCCTACAGCCGCTTTGACCAATGCGTCGCCACTGTTATTGCGTTATCATTGGCCTCGAAAAGGTCTTGCATTGTGCAAGCTGTAGGGCAACTGGGGCATTGTAGGAGGTGTGCCATTGATCGGACGGCACCACAATCACACCTGTCGTCCATGGAGAAACCCCACCTTACTCGGTTTTCGCGGCTTCTTCCGTCGGCCCGGAGTCTATTTAAAGACTTCCAGACAAGCCAGGGAAGCTCGCTACCCGGTGGTAGTTTCTCTGTGGGAGAAATGTAAGGTGACAGGGATGGGTAGGCGTCATTCCATCGCTCTAAGAATATGTAATAAAGAAGATAGTCACCGATGTCGTGTGGCTGAAGAAGGGGCAGTTCCTGAGGCGGTCCGTATGCATCTGGAGGGAGAGGCTCGCCGTACGAGTTGTGGAGCCCTACTTCTCGCTTCTGGGTGTCTCCTGCAATTGGAAGGGATCTTATAGGATACTTAATAATCAAGGTTTATACTAGAGCAGAACAGGGTATTTACTGGGCAGGTGAAATTACTGGGCTTAAGAGTCTTAACATCTTATGACTCTTGGCCTTGAGTAAGCGTTGGTGCAGTGACAGCACCTAGAATTGCACATCATTGTGAAATTCTGGGAAGCACTGTACTGATTATGGGCAGCGTTATCTCTTAACATCAGGAGAGCGTCTTGCTTGTTTTCTTACTTCTCCACATAAAAAAAAAAAGGTAGCACTCCGGGAGTGCCGGCAGAAGTGAAAACTTCAATATTAACGTTGTGTTTAATTATAAGTATAAAAATACTATCATTTATGAGGTAGAATACAATGTTTATTTATTGCGCTATCGTACACAAATATGACAATTTATATGTTGTTATTTATAATATTATATCGTTATTTATATATTACATTAAATTTTATCTCTCAGAAAAATCAACTTCCATCCATAATTTCGACGACTTTTACACCATCGTTATTATCAGAATCATCATCGCAAATTTTTACAACTGATACAATTGGTTTATGATAACTGAAGTAAGAAACAAACAGTTTTGATTCGAACCTATTTAAGTGTCTAATAAAGACCGCATCAATAGTAGTTTTGTATTTCGTTGTGCTAAAATTGCGATCATTTGACATAGTTAAACCAAATTCACAGAGCAGCACACTCAAGCACGGTAGAAAGAGTGAGAGATACTAGTTCCTCTCCCTTCCCCTCGATCTTACGCTTTTTCGATCAGCATCACGTGACCCTGACGCGAGTTTGAAAGTTTTTACCCATACAAAAAAGTGCTCAGCGCCGCTAAAGAAGTTTTCACTTCAAAAAAGGTTACCATACTGGGGACATAGAATAGAATAGAGTACTCTTTATTGCAACCAAAGAAAATTACAGTTTACATATATATCTACATATAATCCCGCCTTATTCCCGTTGGGGTTTGGTACGATCGTGAAACACCTCACTTCCTCAACTTTCGTTACATTCTTCATGCACGCTCGCCAGTTCTTGGTACTCTTGACCTAGCCTTTCCTTAGAACGACATTTATCGATGTAGTATTTTTTGTAGCAGACTAAACAAGCGTTTGACCGCAATCTCACCTGTTGGTAAGTGACGATGCAGTCGAATTTGTAGCACGCTTGTTCAGTAAGAACCTATTCACTCTTGATTTGAACAAACCCACGTTATAGCATTCGGGAAACACTGAGAGTGGTAGCGAGTTCCACAACTTCGCCGTTCTCATAATGAAAGACGAAGCAAATCGCTTCGTCCGAGCTGTTGGTATACTCACCAGATATATATTTTTTTGGACGTTTCACACAGCGCCACCTAACCCCAAACTAAGCAACTTAATGCTTGTTATTGCGGTGGTTAGGATAACGGATATAATACTTATATACTTTTCTTTTGTAAATACATACTTATAATACATATTGAAAACACCCAGACCAGAAACAAATACCTGTGGATCACACAAACATTTGTCCCATGCGGGAATCGCAACCTTCTGCGTTGCAGGCGGGTATTAGCTTTGGCCCACGTGAACGCGCGGGCGCGGGCGCGAAATATCAAACATACGACGTGCTATGAAAGTGTTCACGTACAAACGCACGTGCGGTGTAAGCAAAGTCTGTCGCGCCCGCGCCCGCGCCCGCGCCCGCGCCCGCGCCCGCGCCCGCGCCCGCGCCCGCGCCCGCGCCCGCGCGTTCAACGTAAACAAGCACTTAGCCCACCGCGCCACAGAGTTCGTCAATTTTCTGTAGTATAGGTAAAAGAAACAGAAGATTACCATTGGTAGCTTCAGCAAGCAGATCTTGGTCGTTGTCCTTCTCGATCAGTCCAGGGGGTGAGTCCTCGCCGGCAGCCAGCACCACCAGTGCCGCACACCATAACAACTGGAATCGAGAGATTACTGTTTAAACTATGTTGACTTTGAGGGAATTAGAGTATTTTTTAAAGGCTTTTCTTTACTTTCACCTGTCCGTTGTCTGTCTGTAAATTTGATCCACATCCAGAGGGGCTATTGGCTAATTCTCACCCACTACGATTGATGGCAACTTCAATGTACATTACTGCTTTTGTTACTTTTCTCATATTATTAAGGAGGCTTAAGCACGTAATGTACGCAATTTTGTCTATGGATTCTAGTGTTTTAAATGTCGTTTTGCGATAGCCAATAGGACCTCTGGTTTCCAATGAAATACTCTTTACTGCGATGAAACAAAAGTACCTAGCTACTTAACATTACTATGACAATATTCTAGGGACTAAGGTCTAATCTATCTGTACACCAAATTTCAGCTTAATAGGTCCACCCGTTAAGACGTGAAGAAGTAACGAACATACACACTCACTCACAAACTTTCGCATTTGTAATATAAGTGTGATGGTAGTTTTAAAAACTGGTTAATTTTGGTGTTTTTGTATTCTATTATTAATTTTATTCACTTTAATTATTTAACTTGACACTTATTATTGGCAAATACACAAACGTGTGAGTCCATATTAATACAGCTAATCATTGTCGGTGATTTAAAAAATTAGCGGAACAAAGTAATTAGCGATGCGCCACACATCGATAAAAAGTTAACTTAATTATCGGTTATTTACTTTCTCCTATAACCTATCTCACGCCGGATAAATAGAGGTGCACCGACATTGTATTTTGTATGTGTAAACTAGATCGATCGATTAGAGATGAGGTGATTTCGATAAACTTAAACTTTGAAACAAGTGAAATTAAAAAAAAACTTTTTAAAAACAAGCTTCTATTACTCGTATTATTACCATTTAGCATCATAAAGTACTCGTCCGAGACGAATCGAATGAGCCCAAACTCGATGGGGTTGCGTTGTTCAATTACGGAGTTTCTATGGCCATCTTCAGAACAGCTCGATGTCATAAAAATATTGCACTGTCATGCGATTTATACAGGTTTGCAAAATTTCAGCTCAAACGGATACCGGGAAGTGGGTCAAATTAAACTTGCAAGATTTGATTACAGACAGACAGACAGACAGGTGAAAGTAAATAAATGCTTGTAAAAAGCGGAAAGGTTTGAAATATCCACGGATTTTTTAAAATGTTTCTTTACCAATTACCTACTCGAGGAAGCTTAAGCCGATTTGAATTATTTTTGTCGTTTTATGGTAGTGGGTCCAACGTTTAATTTTTAGTTTGAATGGTGACCCCATTCAAATTGGGAACCCTTTAAAACAAAACTACCTAACCTATCCTATTGTAGAATTAAGTTTCATTTTTACAAGCTTTATATTACTTTCACCTGTCTGTTGTCTGTCTGTCTGTAATCAAATCTTGCAAGTTTGATTTGACCCACTTCCCGGTTTCCAATTGAGCTGAAAATTTGCATCCGTGTGTAAATCGGATGACAATGCAATATTATTTTGACATGGAGCTGATCTGATGATGGAGCTGGAAGGTGGCTATAGGAACTCTGTCATTAAACAACGCAACCCCATCGAGTTTGGGCTCATTTGATTCGTCTTGACGAGTACTATATGATGCAAGATGGTAATGATAATTAAAGCTTGTTTTTAAAAAGTATTTTTAAAATTTCACTTGTTTTACAGATGAGTTTTATTCTAAGAATAAATTGGACAATCAAATAATTTTCCGAATCGGTTCTGCTGGGTTATTCCGGAACAAAATCGCTTCTCGTTTTGACAAGGTCCACTGTCAAATTTGAACAAAATTTTGAAAAATATCTTGAAAATTCTTACGATACCAGTACAAAATCAAATGCAACTGCAATTTTTTTTTATTTACATCTTTTTTGAAAATAAAAATGTGTTTTATAGGTTATTTTTGCTGCGCCGTCGTGTCTTTTTTGTGCAGAATTTAGGCGCAGGTCTTCGAGTAATCAGTAGACATACATAAAAAAGATTAATACGAATTGTAAAACCTCCATGTTTATTAAAATCGGTTAAAAAGCTAATCGGTTAATTACTAGTTACTCTCCCCTTTTACCGGTCTCACGGTAAATCATTGTATGCGGGTTGTAAACTAGATCTATCGATTTATAGATGAGGTGCTTGTCGCTATAATTTTATCGATATTTTATGTAATGCATCTCAAAAACTCTCTGGCGGAGATTTAAATAACAACTTTAAGATAGTATCCTATTGATTCACATTATGTTTTTTGCCCTAAAGTGTTTTTGCCATAACTCATTGGTCTCTCATGACAGTAAAATATTAGGACTTGAAAAATTAGGACAAGTAATAACAGGGCTTGTCATATTAGGAAAATATAAATTTTTAGTAACAACTCATAATATTTGGGGTGGAAATGTTTAGGTGTTTAATCATCACTATAATTTATTAGGGAACCATTTAAGATACATCAAATTCTATGAAAAGTCTTTAAAATTGTGGTTCTATTAAAAAAATTATATCACTTGTTTATAAATCTTAATTCATTCAAAACTAAACGAAAGTTTACAAAGATACGAGCAAAAGCTAACGTAGCTTCAAGCTTAATTTCCGAACCATAAAAGATGCCGCGACTTGCTCCGAGCTACAAGAATGTCGATGATTTATATACTTTCTACCATTACATGACCAATTAACAACTATTAAACCATAGTAACATAATTATAGCAAGAAGGCCGACACCGCGAACTTAAGGTACGTCAACTAGGTTATTCTACCGCCTGAGCAGTGATGTGCAAACATTACTGTGCACAGGTAGGCGCTGTAGCTAGTGACATTACTGGGCTGAAGAGTCTTAACATCTTTTATGACTCTTGAGTACCCAGCGTTGGTGCAGTGCACTTATTATTTTACAATGTGAAGTCCTGACCACTGCATTGATTTATATTATGGGCAGCGATATCTCTTACCATCAGGAGAGCGTTTAGCTTATCTTCTTACTTCGTTATTTATAAAATCTACTTTATCGATAGTTCTTATCGATAAAGTCGATAAGAACTATCGATGCCATCGCCTCTCTATTATCGATCCATGTTACACAACTCTAACAATAGAATATTCAATAATAATTATCATTTTACACGTTTTTCTGTGTTGGGAAGTGGGAATCCGGTGCGGAAGTGATTTGTTAGTTTCCTAGGTCATTAGTCTATGTATCTATGTACCTAGTACCTAGATAGATAGCTAATAAGTAGAAGACAAAGATGCCTGAAAATTCGGCATGTAACTCCCGAACGGATGAATGGATTTTGATTTAGTTTTTTTTGTTTGAAAGTAGAGTTAGTCGAGAGTGTTCTTCGCCATGTTTGGTGGAAATCGGTCCAAGATGGCCGCCGCTACAAAATGGCGGATTACTTTTTGTTCCACGACCCCCTCAATATGGGTATCAAATGAAATATCGACGCAATATGATAAATTTAAAATCCAAGATGGCCGCCACCACAAAATAGTGAATTACATAATGCGTTGGGGGTTTTTAAAATTTTTAATTTAATTCACTTGTTCAATAAAAAAAACAGCAGAGATAGCCACATAATAACAGGTTTTATTTATAACCATTACGTGCCAGAAACAGTTATAAAAATTACAAAACAAACACATAACAGAACTCATATTTGCGGTACAAAAACAATTTCACTTTCACCGAGTTTTGCGGTCATGTTTGTAATATATTACATTACATTATATCATATATTTCTACCTTAATATAATATTGTTTTTTTATAACTAAATAAATAAAATAAATAAACATTTCAGGACATTTCACACAGCGCCACCTAACCCCATACTAAGCAACTTAATGCTTGTATTATGGTGGTTAGGGTAACGAATATAATACTTTATACATTTTTTTTTGTAAATACATACTTATAATAGATATTGAAAACCACCCAGACCAGAAACAAATCCCTGTGGATCACACAAACATTTGTCCCATGCAGGAATCGAACCCGCAACCTGCTGCATTGCAAGCGGGATTAGCCCACCGCGCCACAGAGGTCGACTGGTTACATTCCCTTGCTCTTTAGTCCCCCTGGCCACAGCAAAGAGATATACATTAATTTGACTCCCTAGAAGCGGTTGAACTCAAGGTCGCGCGAGTTTGCAACGCGGACGACAGGGAGCAAGAAGCGAGGTGCCGAATAGACGTTTTTATACAGTAAGCTTCCGAATAATGGTTGTAAATTAGTAAAAATACCACAAAGTATTTAAATCTTTTTGATATTTTGAGTAATTCACAATAATAACGCCTATTCGGTACGTCGCTGCCTACCGAACCCTACCCACCTCGTTGCCAACTCGCGCGACCTTGAGTTCAACCGCTTCTAGGGAGTCACATTACTGTATATCTCTTTACTGTGCCCTGGCCCTTCAGTCCGTAAAGTAATGCCAGCTTACTTGGCGGCTGAAAAACTGGCCAAGGTGTGGTCATCCCCTGGCCCGTAGCATACCATACGAGATCCCGCTGAAATGTCAAGAGTAGAACTGTCATCCCATACATTATACTTTTGTGAATGTATGGGATGACAGTTCTACTCTTGAAGTTTTGTCGGGATTCCGTGTGGCATGCTACGGCTACAGCTCTCGTAGCACATTTCGACATTGACATAAGACAAGCAATTCCCGTCCGTCAAGAGTAATTGACGTTTGTAAGAGCACAATGACATTGGGAGTAGCTGCACATTGTATGCAATGACAGCGCGAGTAGCAAGAGTAGCGTCTTGATATATGTCAGTTTAGTGTTGACAGTGGGACGGGAGTTGCTACTCTTATGTCAATGTTGAAATGTGCAACGAGGGCAGGCCGCAATAGAGGCTTATTTATTGGAACAAAGTTCCTTATCGCGCGCTGTGAAAGGGGGCTAAACGGAAAAATTTCTTACGAAAAGTTGTCACGACATTTTGCTATAGTAAGCTATTGTAAGCTGTGCGGCGTGCGCATGTTTCTCTGTCTCTCTCTCTCTCTTATAGAAAGCAAGCCAGATATTTTCATTAATCGAACTTCGTTCCATCCGGGTGTCCCTTGACACCTCTCAAGTTTTTTGTTGAATTTTGGTCTCTTTTACTTACCACTTTTAACCGCGGTAACTGAAACAAAAAAACATTATTATTAAAGGTAGGTATATTATTAACAAATGAAAGAAATGGAACCTCATAAAGTCCTCTGATATAGAGCAACTCATTATACTGGTAGGGTTCATCCGTGGCTAGTTACCACCCACTGGACAAAACCGTGTCGCCAAGCGGTCATTGTGACCGTGTTCCGGCATGATGTTCACTGAAGCCAGGGAGGTATGTATCCCGCCTTCTAGGTTTAGTCTGCAGCTTCGCTCGTCGCTTAACATCTTGCATAATCGTGCTCAAAGGCTAACCTATAACGAATAGAAAAACTATTACTGAACGGATTTTAATTTTTTAATTAATGAAACTTACACTGTGCCCTGTGTTTTACCGGGGGTAGACTTCCTTTGCAGGAGGTCGTCTAGGTGGGTACCCCAACAGTGCCAGTTATTCTACCGTCTGAGCAGTCATGTGCAAACATTACTGTGCTTCGGTAGGAGGGCACTGTAGCTAGTGAAATTACTGGGCTAAAGAGTCTTAACATCTTATGACTCTTGAGTAAGAAGCGTTGGTGCAGTGCACCTAGAATTGCACATAATTGTGAAATTCTGGGTAGCACTGTACTGATTATGGGCAGCGTTATCTCTTAACATCAGGAGAGCGTCTTGATCGTCTACTTACTTCTCCACATAAAAAAAAAAAAATTTGGACTAAATTATGTAGTTAATAATATAATCTAAAAATAATATAAAATTTATTATACATCTTACTTCTTACTAGTATTATAAACGTGAAAGTTTGTAAGAATGGATGTCTGGATGTCAGGATGTCTGGATGTGTGTTTGTTACTCTTTCACGCCTAAGCGGGTGGACCGATTGAGCTGAAATTTGGTATACAGATAGCTTAGACCCTACAATAACACATAGGCTATAGATAAGCGGGTAAAACCGCTGGGCGCAGCTAGTATAGTATAAAACAAAGTCGCCTTCCGCTTCTGTCCCTATGTATGCTTATATCTTTAAAACTACGCAACGGATTTTGATGCGGTTTTCATTAATAGATAGAGTGATTCAAGAGAAAGGTTTATATGTATAATACATGCAAATTATAGTAGAAAAACACTGATAATTTTCTAATAAGCGCGACGATGTGCGCGCGTGTCCAATAGTTAAAGATATAATGTAGCTCCGTAAATCTCTTTGTAATTTATGTTTTTTGTATGCAATAAAGTATTATTTTTGTTTGAAAGTAGAGTTAGTCGAGAGTGTTCTTAGCCATGTTTGGTGGAAATCAGTTCAAGATGGCCGCCGCTGCAAAATGATGGATTACTTTTTTTTCTCCACGACCCCCTCAATATGGGTATCAAATGAAAGGGCTTAACAAGTAGAATACAGCCTACTATATAAAATTTAAAATCCAAGATGGCCGCCACCACAAAATGGTGAATTACGTATTGCGTTGGGGTTTTTTTTAAATTTTAATTTAATTCACTTGTTGTATGCAATAAAGTATTATTCTATTCTTCAAACGATTTCAATCTTCTTGCAATAACATTCAGTTATTTACGACCATCTATTACCTACAATTAACATACCATTTACCATGTTAGGCAACAAGGTCACTGCCCCCAGTTCCGGCTACACAGTGACGTAGTTCCATCGCAACCGGTCCAGCTTTCATACAGCTTTCACTCCTGACGTGTGTCAATAATACTTGGACACCTTTCGTCATATTATGCTCCTAAACGATGGTTATTATTAACTTAAACAAGTGAATTTAAAAAAAAACTTAAAAACAAGTTTTTATTACTAAATTCAGAATTCCTATAGCTTTCCTACTCCATCATTAGATCCTGGTTACCGTCTAACACCAAAGTACTCGTCAAGACGAATCAAATGAGCCTAAACTCAATGGGGTTGCGTCGTTTAATTACGGAGATCCTATGGCCACCTTCCAGCTCCATCATCAGATCAGCTCAATGTCAATAATATTGCATTGTCATTTATACATGTATGCAAAATTTTAACTCAATCCAAAACCGGGAAGTGGGTCAAATTAAACATGCAAGATTTGATTACAAACATCCGGACAGCTGAAATTAAATAAAAGCTTGTAATAAATAGACCAAGCGCTAGTTGGGCCTAAAAGGCGGGATAAATTCCTCCCTGGCTTCACTGAATAACATGCCGGAACACGGTCATAATCACCGCTAAGTAAAGATTTATTAATGCGGGTAAAATCGCGAGCTTGAACTAGTACTCTTATATCATCATCAACTCAGCCGTAGGACGTCCACTGCTGAACACAGGCCTCCCCTTTGGACTTCCATATGTACCGGTTGGAAGCGACCTGCATCCAGCGTCTTCCGGCGACCTTTATAAGGTCGTCTGTCTACCTTGTGGACGTCCTACGCTGCGTTTGCTTGTCCGTGGTCTCCACTCGAGCTCTTATCGACCAAATTGGCCATTTACGTGCTATGTGGCCTGCCCATTGCCACTTCAGCTTGCTAATCCGCTGGGCTATGTCGGTGACTTTAGTTCGTCTACGGATCAGTGTAGCCAGCCATGAATTCAGGATGGGGGAGCAGTCTCAAATAATTTTAATATGATGGAACTAAACAATCAATAAAACAGGTGGGCAAAATCATAGGACCCCGAGAAAACAACATAATATTGAGTCCTGATTCATGAAGATGTACAATCAGCTTATTTCGAGCGCCAAAAAAAATCGAAGTACCTTACATTACTATGCTTCGGTAGAATAGGTCACTGTAGCTAGTGAAATTACTGGACTAAAGAGTCTTAACATCTTATAACTCTTGAGTAAGAAGAGTTAGTACAGTGCACCTAGAATTTTACACCATTGTTGAATCCTAAGTAACACTGTACTGATTATGGGCAGCGTTATCTCTTACCATCAGGAGAGCGTCTTGCTCGGCTTCTAATTCACACAAAATAATAAAGCTTGCTAATCCGCTGGGCTATGTCGGTGACTTTAGTTCGTCTATGGATCTCCTCGTTTCTAATACTCGTACTGCCGGCACTCGTATATAAGAGTAGGTATTATAATAGGTATAACATTTCACAGGTTGTTCCCACTTGTTACAATCGAAAGTGTTCGTTCAGTGACCTCACGCCTGCACGGTTCGTAGCTTCCATGACCTTATAGGTTACACGCAAAGTTGTAATATGTATGGGACAAAACTGTGAGACAGAAAATGCAAAAGCAGTTTGGGATTTCCCACCTTCCAGGTTAAGTATGCTACTATTCTACTGCTGCATCGTGGCTGTAAAGTTGTAAAAAACTAAAAAAAAATTGTTTTCTTTTTACAAGCTTTTTATTTACTTTCACCTGTCTGTCGGTCTGTCTGTCTGTAATCAAATCTTGCAAGTTTAATTTGACCCACTTCCCGGTGTCCGATTTAGCTGAAAATTTGCATGCCTGTATATAAATTGGATGACAATGCAAATTTTTTGTGACATCGAGCTGGACTCATTATGGAGCTGGATAGGAACTTGGTAATTAAACGACGCAACCCCATCGACTTTGGGCTTATTTGAATAGTCTTGACGAGTACTTTAATGCTAGATGGCTAATAAAAGCTTGTTTTTAAAAAGGTTTCTTTCCGTGCGCCAAGAATTTTACATCATTGTAAAACCCGAGCCATGTACTGATTATGGGCAGCGTTATCTCACACCATCAGGAGAGTTTCTTGCTCGTCTTCTTACGTTTTTACATTAAGAAAAGTCTTATGGACACAGGTGTAAATGGTCCCTAGCCAAGCAAAGATCAGCGCCAATGTTTGCGAGCATTAGAAAAGGCAGTGAAAGTAGGTACATTCTAAACCAGTTTGAAGATGGCACCTCACTTGTGAAAATATACATATTCATCCGCTACATTACTTGTGTTTTCTATTTGGTGACGAAATCTATAAATATTATTGAAATGCAGACAAAATGTATCACATAATTATAATGTAATTAATCCTACTTATATTTAAAACGTGAAAGTTTGTAAGAATGTATGTTTGTTACTCTTTCACGCCTAAGTGGGTGGACTGATTGAGCTGAAATTTGGTATTTATTTATTCGATGTACATACAATAGTGCTGCTTAAGTATTCGGGGAACTATGGTGGCAGTACTAGTAATAAATCTGTATTACAAGCACCAATACCTCCCGTTTGGATAGGTGACTCACGACTCATGAGTAGGCAGCCCTGGATTTACACTAGGGGCATTCGGGGCGAGTGCCCAGGGCGGCAAATTTTCAGGGGGCGGCAAATTTACTAGGGGCGGCAAATTTCGAAACGAAATATTAAATCGCATCGTCGCTTCGCGAAATCGTGGTTGATAGATAGATAGATAGATAATCCTTTATTGAAACACAAAAATGTACAAAAACAAACTTAGAACTATATAAAACTAAGTGTTACAATTGGCGGTCTTATCGCTAATAGCGATCTCTTCCAGACAACCGTGCAAGGAGAGGAGAGCAATAAAAAAATAAATGATATAAATTTGTAAAATTTACTTTTCGTAAAAAGCATGTATTCAAATTGTTTTCTTTTTGTTTTCTTAATGTAAAAGACATCAACGCAAGAAATTTATTTTTTCAAAAAGTGCTGCATTGCCTATTTATTGAATAAATGAATATTGAGTGTTGATTTTTTTTTCATGGCAAAGGTTTTGATAATATTTTTAAAAGGGTACTTAATAATATGGCAGAAAATCTAAGTACATGTAAATCTAGGTGTATTCTTTATTTTTTCTTACTCTGTTGTTATTTAAGATATAGCCATCTGGAAATAAGTATACATAAACATAATAAATACATTTTATCTACAGTTTTGCCAAAAGACATTTTAAAGAAGTTGAATTCTACGAATTTGTATCTCAGAATACGTCACATCTTGCGAGAAGACCGCCAGTCTAATAAATTTCTTAACAATTGTATCTGCCATCAGAATTCAAACCATGTACGTGCACTTTAGTGAGGCAATAGTTGAACGCCCGTGGATTATGAAATCTTTATAATAGCTATTGGTATGCATGGCTTTGACCACGCGTGGCCTTGACTTTGGGCATGCATTGACTGTTAAATAGCATTTAAAGATCCTACTTTTTATGTGATGAAGTAGAACACGAGCAAGACGCTCTCCTGATGTTAAGAGATAACGCTGCCCATAATTAGTACAGTGCCACACAGGATTAGGATTACACTAGGATTGACATTAGGATTACACAATGACGTGAAATTTTAGGAGCACTGCACCAACGCTTCTTACTCAAGAGTCATAAGATGTTAAGGCTCTTCAGCTCAGTAATTTCACTAGCTACAGTGCCCTCCTACCGAAGCACAGTAATGTTTGCTCAGGCGGTAGAATAACTGGCACTGTTGGGGTACCCACCTAGACGACCTCCTGCAAAGGAAGTCTACCCCCGGTGTACTTGTTTTTAGTGGGAATAACTACTGGACAGAGCTAACTATAGTTAGTATAGAATTATTATTAAAAGCCAAGACGAAAGCTTGAGAAAGTACAACGTTACGTAAGATCTCAGAGCCGGTTTGGCCGAGTTATGTCATAATTTCAAACGAAAAGCTTCAATATTTAACTGGCAAATGAAGTGTACTCGTCAAGACGAATCAAATGAGCCCGAACTCGATGGGATTGCGCCGTTTAATAACAGAGTTCCTATGTCATGTGATTTGTACATGCATGCAAAATTTTAGCTCAATCGGATACCGGAAAGTGGGTCAAATTAAACTTGCAAGATTTGATTACAGACAGACAGACTGACCGACAGACAGACAGACAGACCGACAGACAGACAGACAGACAACAGACAGGTGAAAGTAAATAAAAGCTTGTAAAAAATGGACTTTTTCTTCTTTAACTCATACGAGTATATCGGAGTTTCGTGCCCGTCTTTGTATTTGCCAAAAATTCAGACTTTATAGCATTTCAGATTCTGATGCTGAAGATTGAGGATTTTAACTTCGTAAAAAGCGATTTGTCGATAAAAAATTGAAGTTAGTAGTATTATCTACATGGTCCTTTTCACGAAACAGGTCCCGCGGAATTTAGCGGAATTAAATTAAATTTTATCGATTATGTTACTGGACTTCATATCATAAATAATTTTTATTTGTTAGATAAAATAAAAACCTATTTAATTAAGAAATTAAAAATGAGATATTATTAAAAGTTAAAATGTTATAGATATTTTAACTTTTAAAATATGCGATAGTGGCGCCTCGCAAAAAGGACTCTCTTCGTGAAAAGCACTCTACTGGTTTTTCAAGTTTTTTTTTTTAATTTTGTTAAAATTTGACAGTATGTAGGCGTTAGCAGGCTAAACCTATAAGGCGGGATAAATCCTTAGCTTCTGAACACAACGCCGAAACTCAAATTTTCGGAGTAATTATTTTTCTTACACAAAAGGCTCTATTTTTATTGAATTTTCCTTCAGTTTAAATGTTACAAAACCTTTTTCAACTTGTACGATGTGAGAACGTTTAACAATATAAGGTTTCCCAATATTGTTGTTATTCGAAGCAAGGTTGGAAGATTTCTCAGACGAAAACGCTTCAAATTGTTCCAAATTGTTTTATTGTACAAAAGTTTATTTTAAGGGTACCATAGGTGAATTGCGCAATGGATGTTAGTGGCTATCCAATTAAATATTTCAAACTAGTGAACCTTTTTTTAAGCTATTCCAGAAATTCCGTAACGAAAAAAACCTAACACCCCCCCCACTCCAACCGGCACAGCGGTGATACTATAATTGCATAAGTTGATAAAAAATGCTATGCAATAGCTTTACCGCGGCAGTCTCCGAGTGCCACACGTCTTTTTTTTTATGTGGAGAAGTATGAAGACGAGCAAGACGCTCTCCTGATGTTAAGATATAACGCTGCCCTTAATCAGTACAGTGCTACCCAGAATTTCACAATGATGTACAATTATAGGTGCACTGCACCAACGCTTCTTACTCAAGAGTCATAAGATGTTAAGACTCTTTAGCCCAGTAATTAGAACCTGCGCGCACTTCGTAGCACCTAACAGAAAATATCAAAATATCTCTACTATAGGTATTATGCATGTATTATAAATCTTCCTCTTGAATCACTCTAATCTATTAAAACGGCATCAAAATCCGTTTTAAAGATCTAAGCATACATAGAGACAGACAGCGGGAAGCGACTTTGTTTTATACTATGTAAATATAAGTTTAAAAATATTTTTTTACCTAACAATCAGATTTTTTTGATGCAAAGAGGAAGACGAGCAAGACGCTCTCCTGATGGTAAGAGATAACGCTGACCATAATCTGTACAGTGCCACCTAGGATTTGGTGCACCAACGCTTCTTACTCAAGAGTCATAAGATAAGACTCTTTAGCCCAGTAATTTCACTAGCTACAGTGCCCTCCTACCTGTGCACAGTAATGTTTGCACATCACTGCTAAGGCGGTAGAATAACTGGCACTGTTGGGGTACCCACCTAGACGACCTCCTGCAAAGGAAGTCTACCCTCGGTTTCCTTGCTTGGCGGATGAATGGCAAACTGCCAAAAGTGTGGCACCCAGCCAGTTAAAAACTATATTAACATATACAATTAAATTATCTAATTAATTACGTAAATTAAACTAGGTTAAATACTTATTTAAAAACATTAGTTTTAACTTTAAATAAGTTACGTAAATACTTATGTAACCATTATTTAAATACATAATGTATGTACATAAGAGAAAGCGTGGATTCTTTAGCAAAATTTTGTTGAATATGTATATTTTATGAATGGATTTTTAGTGACAATATCAGCATTTGAATGCGTTTTGTTAGCTAAGGTTTTCGTTATGGTTGGATGGAAAAGATGACCACAGGGCCTATTGGCTAATTCTTATCCTCTGCGATTGATGACAACTTCAGTGTACATTGCTGCGTTTGTTATTTTTTTTTTAATCATATCAGTACAATAACAAACGCAGCAATGTACATTGAAGTTGTCATCAATCGTAGTGGGTGTGAATTAGCCAATAGGCCCTCAGGGGTGTTATTCACAACCAAATTAGTCTCTCTTCTCGCTTCTTGCCATCGCCTCATGTCAAATTTTAACAAAATTTTGAAAAAACCTTGAAAAACTACCGTACCAGTTCAAAATACCTCTACATCTTTATTTTTTTAACTTTGCGTTTTTGGTAAACTCTTAGTGGCGTTTTTGGAAAATAAATGCTTAGGAATATATTTTGTTGGTAAATCCTGAGCACTGTAGGTACTGATTATGGGCAGCGTTATCTCTCACCATCAGGAGAGCGTCTTTTGTTCTTTACTTAAGAAAAACTTTCGTAGAAATTCAAGAACACAACTATTTATAGAAAACCTACATTTCTATACGTTTCTAATACATATAATCGGTTTATTTTAATTAGAAACTGTTGAATTAGTCATTGGTATGAATTAAACAGCGGATTTCTCTCGTAAAGGTGCCGTTTAGGTGGTGTATTTCTAGTGGCCACCGATATTGCGATTAGAAGGAAAAGTTTGAACCGGCGTCACATCGAGGATTCTCCAATCATTTTGGGCGATTACTCCGGTAGGTACCAAAATCGCCCCTCTTTTTGCTAACGCCCACTGTCAAATTTTAACAAATTTTGAAAAAAATCTTGTTAAATTCTTACGATGCCAGTACTAAATGAAATGCAACTTATTTTATTTTTATTTTTGCATCTTTTGGCTTCAAAGTGGCGTTTTTTTAAACGGTTTTATTTAGCTTACTCCGTTTGTTTTATTTTATATATTTTATTATTCTTTTTTCATTTTTCTTTTTTCTTGGGTCAAATTTAGTAATTGAAATTTGACCCTCTTCCTGTCAACCGATTGATCTGAAATTTAGTATACGCTTTTGGTTCTGGTGACAATACAATTATGTGTATTCAAAATTACTGTAAATCCAAGATGGCCGCCGCTACAAAATGGCGGATAACACATGTTTTTTTAATCCAAGCAATATGGGTATCAAATGAAAGGGCTTGATAAGTAGAATACAGTACACTATACAAAATAAAAATCCAAGATGGCCGCCGCTACAAAATGGCGGATAACCAATTTTTTTAATGTCATCAATATGGGTATCAAATAAAATGGCTTGACAAGTAGAATACAGTGTACTAAAAAGCTTTAAAATAAAAAAGGTAAAAAAAGTTTTTAAGTTAAACGGTTTTATTGTAAACATGTGCTAAAAGCTAAAAAATAAAATCGTGAGGCACGTCAAATATTTACAATTTTCAGTTCAAATGTTCATTAGATTTGAACCGTTTAACTTAAAAACTTTTTTTACCTTTTTTATTTAAATTAATGTTTTATAGTTGTAGCGTCCGTGGCCCAGTGGTCATACGTCCGGCTTTTAATCCGGAGACCCTAGGTTCAAATCTCAGTGTGTGGCAAAAAGTTTGCCTGGACCCTACCGTGTTTCGGAAGGCACGCAAAACTGTGGGTCCCGGCTGTTTCCTATAAGATATGTAGGAGGCAGTCGTTAGGTCATGTTGCAGGCCCTGTAGTAATCTCGGCGACCTAAAACTGCAACATATAGGTTCGCCACAAAACCTATAAATTGTGATTTGACTCTAACAGTGTAAGTAGGGTAACCTGTTCTGTTGGAGTATAAACCCCCAATTATCGTGGTACAAATAAAAAAAGTAGCGTGGGACAAATGTTTGTGTGATCCACAGGTATTTGTTTCTGGTCTGGGTGGCTTTCTGTATTTATAATAAGTATGTATTTACAAAAGAAAAGTATATAAGTACTAGCTTACCCGGCAAACGTTGTTTTGCCATATAAATAATTAATTAATAGGAATGATTAAAAGTTAATATGAGAGTTACACTGAGATAGCAAAATAATAATTGTCAACGTTACTACTACACTTGATGCATAAACAATAATGATGGCCGACAACTGTGTAGGGAGTGAGAAAGAAAGGAGACGGGCATCGTTCTCATCCCTACTCCGTGCTGTTTACTGGGTCAGAAGTGACACCTGTAGACATCTGGCGGGGATAACTAATTAAATGACGATTGATCAGTTTTCGACCGGAGAGGAAAAATTATTAAATTATTAAAATGGCTATTAAAAAATAAGGGTTGATTGTAGAAGGGTGAAAATTGAGGATTGTATGTATTTTTGTATGTTGTATCATAAAAAAATTGAAATCAAAAATTTTGTCTAAAAAATAAATAAAAAATTTTAGGGGTGGGACTACCCCTAACATTTAGGGGGATGAAAAATAGATGTTGGCCGATTCTCATAGATACCGGATAAGCACAAAAAATTTCATCAAAATCGGTCAAGCCGTTTCGGAGGAGTATGGCAACAAAAACTGTGACACGAGAATTTTATATATTAGATTATATCCATTACCCTAACCACCATAACACAAGCATTAAGTTGCTTAGTATGGGGTCAGGTGGTGCTATGTGAAATGTCCTGAAATATTTATTTATTTATTATAGGTTATCCGTTTTGGTACGCCGCGCCGTCGCGTCGTTTTTTTCGTGCAGAATCAACGTGACAAATTAAGAAATATGACGACCTCTGTGGTGCGGTTGGCTAATACCCGCTTGCAACGCAGAAGGT
The DNA here is from genome assembly GCA_947507615.1 of Hemithea aestivaria. Taxonomy (NCBI): domain Eukaryota; kingdom Metazoa; phylum Arthropoda; class Insecta; order Lepidoptera; family Geometridae; genus Hemithea; species Hemithea aestivaria. The sequence continues at coordinate 796,244 of OX382353.1, read as the reverse complement.
TGCGGGTTCGATTCCCGCATGAGGCAAATATTTGTGTGATCCACAGGTATTTGTTTCTGGTCTGGGTGGTTCAATATCTATTATAAGTATGTATTTACAAAAGAAAAAGTATATAAGTATTATATCCGTTATCCTAATCACCATAATACAAGCATTAAGTTGCTTAGTATGGGGTTAGGTGGCGCTGTGTGAATTGTCCTAAAATATTTAAAAAAAAATGCCTTTTTAACTTTACCCTTATGACTCTATGAAAAATGTGTTAGCTACGAGTAGCTAATTACTATCACGTTACATGACTTTAAAGATACATTGCAAGTTTCAACAAAATCGGTTCAGAAGTTTTTTATTAAACGATTTTATTTAGCTTACTCCGTTTGTTTTTTTTTTATTATTCTTTTTTTTTATTATTCTTTTTTCATTTTTCTTTTTTCTTGGGTCAAATTTAGTAATTGAAATTTGACCCTCTTTCTGTCAACCGATTGATCTGAAATTTAGTATATGCCTTTGGTTCTTGTGACAATACAATTATGTATATTCAAAATTATTGTAAATCCAAGATGGCCGCCGCTACAAAATGGCGGATAACATATGTTTTTTTAATCCAAGCAATATGGGTATCAAATGAAAGGGTTTGATAAGTAGAATAGGTACAGTGCACTATACAAAATATAAATCAAAGATGGCCGCCGCTACAAAATGGCGGATAACCAATTTTTAGGGTTCCGTAGTCAACAAGGAACCCTTATAGTTTCGCTTTGTCCGTCCGTCCGTCTGTCTGTCCGCGGCATTGCGGAGAAACTATAAGTCCTAGAAAAGTGTAATTTTGTATACAGGTAAGTAATAATAAGGGTAAGAGAACGGTGACAAAAAATAATTTTTAATTAATTAATTTAGGCTACCTCCCGTACACGTAAGATGGGGATGATTTTTTTTTCTGGCTGATACCATCGTGTGGGGTATCGTTGAATAGGTATTTTAAAATGAAGGACGGTTTGCTAAGAAACTTTTTCGATTTCATGTTCTGTTTGAAAGATATTCAAGTTTTAAAAAAAAAATTGAGCGCCCCCCCCCCTCTAAAATCTGAACTACTAGCTTTAAAATTCTGAAAAAAATCAGAGGTATGCTTTCAACCATGAACTTTCCAGGAAAACTATAGCGGTTAAGATAAAATTATTAGTTTCGGTAAAATCAGCAAAATAAGAATACCTAAAGCTAACCTAGCCTATAGTTTATTAATGCATAACTAGATGGCGCTAGTAGTAAAATTAGATCGCGCAAGCGAATTGTTCATGGTTGTATTGTTTACGAGTTATAGCTATCACAAATAAATCACCATATTACAGTGTTACTTAGCTCATAATTTCTAACTTAAGTTTTTTTATTATAATTTGATATAGCATGGTCAAGGCTACTTGTGTGAATGATCCGGATATATTTTTTTTAATTTGCGGAGAATATTATGCTCAAAGAATTCCGTTTGAATGTGACAACGTTCATAATTTAGGCTTACAAAAATTACTTTGGATACTCCCTGGAAATTAACGACAAGCCTTGGATTCCCCAAAAGTTATGCAAAACGTGTGTTGAGTATCTACGTTTGTGGACAAATTAGAAAATAAATAGATTTTGGTACGAAACCGCTATAATGTGGAAAGGACTCGAGAACCATCACGATGACTTATTTTTGCTTAGTGTAAACATAAAACTATTGTTTTGATTTTATTAAAAATTAAGTATGCGGAACATAACTGGCTCATAATGTGTTCATTTAAAAATGGTTTACTTTGTTTTAGGCCAATGGTGGTTATATTTTTTTTTTGTAAAGTAAGAATTATTTGGACTTTTCTCAACACGTCCAAAAACTAATGTGTCACTTTCAAAGGCTCGAATGTGACATAACCATCAAGTTACACTCTCTCCACGACCACCTAGACTATATTCATGACAATCTTGGGGTACTAAGTGAAGAATTGGGCAAGCAATTCCACCCGAACTTTTGTTCGATGAAGTAACGCTATCAAGGCTTCTGGAACGCACATATGATGGCTGAATATTGTTAGAGCATTTAGAATAGCCCTTAGAATAAGAATAGCATTTAGAATAGCTCTGCCTTCAGTTTCAGCAAGAAAATCAAATAACATAAAGAGTTTTTCAACTTAAACTTAAATTAATTAGGATCATCTCTACATTGAACACCCACAAGGTGGACAGACGACCTTATAAAGGTCGCCGGAAGACGCTGGATGCAGGTCGCTTCCAAACGGTACATATGGAAGTCCAAAGGGGAGGCCTATGTTCAGCAGTGGACGTCTTACGGCTGAGATGATGATGATGATGATCTCTACATTTATAGCGTTTTATTACGAAAACAACATTATATGTGTCATATCTTTTTAACTAGAGCTGGTACAGAAATTTCAGTCACAAATTTGAAATCGTCGTCAAAAATCATCCAAAATGCTGTTGTGCAGTGTATTCAATCTACTAGAACTACGGAACCCTACATTGTGCGTGGCCCGACTCGCGCTTGGCCTATTTATTTAAATATCAATATGGGTATCAAATAAAAGTAGAATACAGTGTACTAAAAAGCTTAAAAATAAAAAAAGGTAAAAAAAGTTTTTAAGTTAAACGGTTTTATTGTAAACATGTACTAAAAGCTAAAAAATAAAATCGTGAGGCACGTCAAATATCTAAATCTAATGAACATTTGAACTGAAAATTGTAAATTTCAGTTCAAATGTTCTTTCTTATTTTAGATATGAATTAAAACGTGCGTGTCGTCCTTGCGTATTTTGATATAAGGGTAAATCCTGAGATCGGGCGTATTTAAGTGATTCCCGTGGCAGATTTTAAATCAAAGTTTTATTGAATTTTACATGTAAAACATCAAATTTCCCATAATTATAAGCACATCCATCAAATAGGCATCATTATAACTTGTTTTGTTCAGAAGATATTTAAATTTAAATTTTTGGTGCCATGGGAATCAATAAAGTGTGGCATGGGAATCAAAATTAAAACTATTTTGTTTGAATTCTATGATATTATTTAAATATAGACCTCTACATACTAATCATATAAAATAGAAATGATTAAAAACGGTGATCCAAACAAATATACACCAAACATAAAGTATTAAATAGGTCTATATTGGCTTTCTATATAATAATCATGTAAACTAAATAAAATCAACGTATTGCTGTCTTAAACAATGTAAAAATATTGAATAAATAGTCCTAGAATATGAGATTAAGTTCTCAGTCACAGTCACTGACAGGATTCACTCTAGAAGCTGTCATCAGATTGTACATTTATCATTAGTTAGGTTAATCTGGACTGAAGTTGCAGTCAGCCCATAGTTTTATTTTATTTTTTCATCATACATCATCTCAGCCATAAGACGTCTACTGCTGAACATAAACCTCCCTTTTTAGACCTCCATATATAAAACCGGTGTTGGAAGCGACCTGCTTCAAGCGTCTTTCAGCGACCTTAATAAGGTCGTCTACCACACTTGTGGGAGACGTTCTACGCTGCGTTTGCTTGTACGTGGTAGGCACTCGAACACTTTTCGACCCCATCAGCCATTCGCTCTACGTGCTATGTGGGCTGCCCATTACCACTTCAGCTTCCTGATCCGCGGAGATATATCAGTGACTTTGGTTCGTCTTTGGATCTCCTCATTCCTGCTTCGATCACGTAGATAAACCCCGAGTATAGCCCTCTCCATAGCTCGCTGAGCGACTTATTTTAATGTGAGGATATAATGGTGCCACATAAGCCAGAGCGGCTGTCTACTATAGTACAATATAAAAAATATCTGATATTTACAATATAAAAAACATCTAAAATAATTAAATATACAAATATAAACTGTCAAAATCACTTCCATACCTGCGGCTTTGCTGTAGTTGGGTAAAAAGTGAAAGAATGCGCTAGAAAACTCAGGAGAAAATTGATCACCGTGGTAAAACGCCATGAGAATCAATACCATGGAAATCAAAATTGTATAGTTTTTTGTCAATATTTTTAAATACCATAATTATAGACCAATAATAATAAAATATATGATAAACAATACCCTTTTCCTAACTGCACAACCTAGTCAAAAAACCGTAATGGATAAAAAAATATTTTTAAACATGGAAATGGTAATCAATGATCTAGTGAACCAAAACCACGGTAATCAATTTCTCACCTTCGTAAATCCAGTTTAGAACCACGAGAGGAGTAACATTTCTTCACGATGTTTAGAGCGCAATTGAAGTTAGCCAACAGCGTGCGTACAAGCTTTTAACTCTTGTGGCTTGTGAAATGTGAGTAGTTATGTCGCACGCCATGGAAATCACTTTTTGTCCGGGGACAAACCTAAATTTGTTATTTTTTCTAAAACTACGCTGTGTAGATACGCCGCGTATTTTTTTGATCATATAACAGTTCACCCTTTACAGCTCAGATCACAGCAATTAATAAAATTCCGTTTATAAATTGATGTAAAAAATATATTTTGTTCCAAAAAAGTGTAAGGGACACCCCATGGTAATCAAATTTCAGGGCTTTAACATTTTTTTCCAGATACTTGCAGCTAAATTTAACCTTATATCTATCATGCATTAAGTAGATTAAACCTTAAACTAACAGAAAAAAAATACCCTTGGGTAGAATTTTTATGTTACGGGTAGTTTATTCCCCCAGACACGTAAAATTTTGTCTCTCAGGATTCACCCATAACCGAGCGAGAAAGCTTTCGGCGCTTTCAGAGCCACTTGAAGTAGGTTTTATTTATTTTAATATTACGCCTGAACTGATTTGAATAAATTTGATTTAGTTTCTAAGGGTTTCAAAGGGGCTTCACCTATAATAAATATTTTACAGGTGGTGGACATCTAATTTGTTTTTAAATCCGTAGAGCAAAAATCGGTAGAGAAATAATTGTTTTGAAAGTTAATTACTATTTTTAAACTGCTATTATAAATTTAATCCTTCACTATTTTCACGAGAAAACTATGATTAATCACAAAAACAAAGCAAAGGTTTAATTTTTTTTAATTAATCAATGGTACCATATTATTTAATTTAAATAGATTTAAAATTTCACGTAATTTTTTTTTTTTCGAAATACCATTCCTCAATTAATTACTATATTTTTAACCATTATTAAAAGGACACTCACCATTTTCATGCGAAATCTATCCAAAAACCGAAAAAAACCACTCAAAAAAAAGCACACACTGACACACGCGGCTCGAAAAAGTTTTTAATCAACTGTCATTTAAATTGACATCTTTTTTTTTTTTCGCGTCCGACGCCGAAAGGCTTTGGAGCCAGACTGACTTGAGATGAGCCAAAGAAAGTCGCTGCTGTTTCCCCTATGAGAAATTTGTACCTTCGATTTACAATACATTGGACTTTAAACCATATGTATAAGTAGTATAAGTGGTTTTTTTATTGTTTTCTGTGATTGGCCGCAATTGACACCGAGTAGGAACTTCGTAATTAATTGTGATTTCTACACATCCGATGTTTTAGGATGTTTTGTTGATTTAAATCGTTTCGAGCTTTCGTTTTGTTTTTTTTTTATTTATAATACTTTTTTGGAAACAGTGAATTTAAAGGAGAATTTTAAATTAATAACTTTGCAGGTAATTCATAACATTAAAACCATTTGACCGATTTCGATAAAATTAAAATGGGATCATCTTTAAAACTGGAATACTATCAAAATTAAAAAATACATTAGGTATGTAGAACTTTACTGCGAATCATTTTAAAAAGATATTTCTATGAATTTATGTTACAAAAGTTGTCATATTGTACCATTAAGAGACCTTACGTATTTTGTCCTATCAGTACATGGTATAAAACAAGTGAAATTTAAAAAATACTTTTTAAAAACAAGCTTTAATTATTGTTATCATCTTGCATCATAAAGTACTCGTCAAGACGAATCAAATGAGCCCAAACTCGATGGGGTTGCGTTGTTTTATGACGGAGTTCCTATGGCCACCTTCCAGCTCCATCATCAGATCAGCTCGATGTCATAAAAATATTGCATTGTCATCCGATTTACACACGCATGCAAATTTTCAGCTCAATTGGAAACCGGGAAGTGGGTCAAATTAAACTTGCAAGATTTGATTACAGACAGACAGACAGACAGACAGACAGACAGACAACAGACAGGTGAAAGTAATATAAAGCTTGTAACAAGTGAAATTTTAATAAAACTTTTTAAATACAAGCTTTATTATTATTACCATCTAGCACCAAAGCGAAATCTAGCATCTAGCTCGTCAAAACGAACCTAATGAGCCCAAACTCGATGGGGTTGCGTCGTTTAATTACGGAGTTCCTATGGCCACCTTCCAGCTCCATCATCAGAATAATATTGTCATCCGACAACAAAGTCGCTTCCTGCTTTGTGTCCCTATGTATGCTTATATCTTTAAAACTACGCGACGGATTTTGCTCCGGTTTTCATCAATAGATAGATTGATTCAAGAGGTAGGTTTATATGTATAATACATGCATAATATATAGTAAAAGAACACTGATAATTTTTTATTAAGCGCGGCGAAGTGCACTAGTTTCAAATAAATCTTTTTCCTTGAACCTCTTCGGTACAAAAATATCAAAGTTTTTAATCGAAAATTATTCTAAAACCCACCGTTTTAAGAACTCATAAAATATACGTTTTTAATACCGTTTTGCTCTCTGATTGGAATAATTACTATTTTATTGCGTTGTATGAATGTAAATTTAATTGTTATGTGCACTTAAGTACCACGTAGTTATAAAAAATAATCGTTTTTACTTTAAGAGAGAAAGAATTAGGTTAATTTTATAGCATAGGTACTAGCGACCAACGATGCAAGTGACCAGCGCAGCGAGCCTATGTTTTATTCCAAGTTCTATGCTAACACTATACCAAATTTCAGCTCAATCGGTCCGTTTAGGCGTGAAAGAGTAACAAACATATACATTCTTACAAACTTTCACGTTTATAATATTAGTAAAACTCTTAGAGTTAGGGCGACATAGAGTAGAATGCTATTCACTAAAGAAGTTCTGCGGAACCTAGCGGAACTAAATTAAATTTAATCGGTAATTACTGTACTTTATGTCCAAACTTATTTTTATTTGTTAAATAAAGTAAATAGGTGTAACCATTTCATTAAGAAATTAAATATGAGAAATTATAAGGAGGTAATTGTTACCGACATGTAGATATTTTAACATTAAAATGCGCGATTGTGTCTTAAGGGACTTCTTTCGTGAAAAGCACTCTTAAGCCAGCTTTAAAGACGTCATCATCAACATGCTGATTTAATTTAATGAACAAAATTAAAAAGTATTTACATTACCTAACTATAATATTAAACAATCATAAAATTTTAAATCCTACTTATAAATATAAAAAATGCTGATTATAAAACCTATTTGCTCCAAATGTGAAAACTATGGCCCTAAGAAGAGCGATCTGCGTGACACGTGCTGAGTAATTCTGCAAAGAATTCATTAGCAATTTCGTGGTATGTATCTTGTCAACGAAAGAAGGGCCGACCTGACTAACCTCAAAAGATTATATATGTATCAGTCCATAATTCGTTATAACAATTCACTTGTTAAAAGTTAAAATAAAATATATGAAACTGTTTATAAGCTCCCTTTCAATAAGTGAGGATACTCATATTACAAGCTTTTATTTACTTTCACCTGTCTGTTGTCTGTCTGTCTGTCTGTAATCAAATCTTGAAAGTTTAATTTGACCCACTTCCCGGTGTCTGATTGAGCTGAAATTTTCATACATGTATAAATCGGATGACAATGCAATATAAGCTTCTTTTTTTGAAGTGAAAACTTCTTTAGCGGCGCTGAGCACTTTTTTGTATGGGTAAAAACTTTCAAACTCGCGTCAGGGTCACGTGATGCTGATCGAAAAAGCGTAAGATCGAGGGGAAGGGAGAGGAACTAGTATCTCCCACTCTTTCTACCGTGCCTGAGTGTGCTGCTCTGTTTAGGCGGCACAGGGGGCTTAGACAAGCGCGCGCCCGATATTTTTTTTTATATTTTATATTTATATTTTATATTTTTTTTATTAGACACTTAAATAGGTTCGAATCAAAACTGTTTGTTTCTTACTTAAGTTATCATAAACCAATTGTATCAGTTGTAAAAATTTGCGATGATGATTCTGATAATAACGATGGTGTAAAAGTCGTCGAAATTATGGATGGAAGTTGATTTTTCTGAGAGATAAAATTTAATGTTATATAACATAACGATATAATATTATAAATAACAACATATAAATTGTCATATTTGTGTACGATAGCGGAATAAATAAACATTGTATTTATTCTACCTCATAAATGATAGTATTTTTATACTTATAATTAAACACAACGTTAATATTGAAGTTTTCACTTCTGCCGGCACTCCCGGAGTGCTATTTTTTTTTATGTGATGAAGTAGAAGACGAGCAAGACGCTCTCCTGATGTTAAGAGATAACGGCTGCCCATAATCAGTACAGTGTTACCTAGGATTTCACAATTATGTGAAATTCTAGGAGCACTGCACCAACGCTTCTTAGCTTGTTTTTAAAAAGTTTTTTTATAAAGTTCACTTGTTTTAATACAGAATTTAGAAAAACGGCTCGACCGATTTCGAAAACATTAAACATATGCACGTAATCATATATTTTTTTTTCATTGTAAAAAAATACATTTTGAGTTACAAAAGTAGGTACAACAATAATTAGAAAACCGCTCAACTTATTTCAGATTTTAATTTGTTTAGTTATTTTAACAGCTCGTTCGTTTTAGGGCCAATAAAAAAGAGTTTAACAGCATTTGCTACCGAACTCCTTCGACCAATAACCATAAACAAGTTTTACTTTTATAATTTCTCTTTCGAGGCGCGGCACCGTTCGCGGATATGCGAATATTTGTAATTTACATAATCGAATTCCGGCAAGCGAAAGTGATATTTAAAAGTGTTTTATAATAATTAATTATTTTAATGTTATGTGATCGAATTATTATTAATCTGTTTATTTTCATGAATATAATTTACTTATATTGTTTTTATTAACAAAATAAGATTATATAAAGTTAGTTGGACGTCCGGGTTGTTCGTAGGCCCTGGGTTTAAATCTCAGTGTGACAAAGATTTTCGCCCGGACGCTACCGTGTTTCGGCACGTAAAACTGTGTCCCGGCTGTTTCCTATAAGATATGTAGGAGGCAGTCGTCAGCTCATGTTGCAGGCACAGTAGTCATCTCAACGACCTGACACTGCAACCAACCTATAGGTTGATGCAAGCTCATTGATGCAGGAAATAAAAATACTCATATTTGTATAAAATTTTATTATTATAATAAGGATTAAGAAATATCTAAATTAAACTATTTAATACAAGTTCATACGTGTCTTATTTAATAGAATATCATATAATGAATTTAAAAATTAATGTGCAATATCTGTGCTTGGCGGGCTAGGTAGCATTGTACTGATTATGGGCAGCGTTATCTCTTACCATCAGGAGAGCGTCTTGCTCGTCTTCTTACTTCGTTGTATAGAAAGGCTTAACCTAGAAAGCGGGATCCCTCCCTTATAGTTAAGTTATTATAAGTTACATTTGTTTGAGTGCGTTTCTGTCAAGCTTATCACCCGCTCCTCGCGGTAATTTGTCGACGAATCTCACACCGCCCGCTAAACGCCAGTTTTTTGATACCTGCAATAAAAAAATACCAGATCAAAATCCGTTCATCCGTTCGGGAGGTACGATGCCACAGACACACACACACACACAGACAGACACGTCAAACTTATAACACCCCGTCGTTTTTGCGTCGGGGTTAAAAATTAAAAGTTTTGAAATTGGAAATGTTTCCAACAGCCCCTCTAGCACAGACATTGCGTAGACTTGTGTTGCTGTCAAGTCAACTGTCATCCCATACATTCACAAAAGTACAATGTATGGGATGACAGCTCTACTCTTGAAGTTTCGTCGAGTTCCCATGTGTCATGTTACGGTCACAGGGGCATAGCATTGTGCCACAGACGAAAGTGACAGAAACAAAATATTTCAGACGAAAATAAAGGTCAAATTTGCATGACTGTTTGACCCAGTTCATAGAAAAGTGAATTGGGGGCTCCATAAACCCCTCTCGTAATAGGGGGTGTCGGAGTAGAATCGTTATGAGCCCTTTCTGTCCCCGTTCCCTTCGCAAGCTTTTTACGTACCTTCTCTCATAAGAATTATATCATTTTGTCCTCAGTTATGGAGCCCTTTTAGTTCACTATGACTATGGAAGCTTATATAATGTACCAATAATATTATAGTCCATGAATTTTTCAAATTACATAACTTTAAGTAATCTATGCGTTTTTTTCTGGAGTCTAAGCTACCTACATATATACCCAATTTCAGATCAATCGATTAATCCGCTTAAGCGTGAAGAGGTCACAAACACAAACAGTAGAAATACCTATATTATCTACTATATAAAAATAAGTCGGGTTTTCCTCCCTGACGCTATAACTCCAGAACGCACGAACTGATTTCCACAGTTTTGCATTCGTTGGAAAGGTCTCGAGCTCCGTGAGGTTTATAGCAAAGAAAATTTAGGAAAAATTTCAAACGAAGCCATCTGGTGGCGAAACGGAGTTCGTCGGGTTTGCTAGTATTATATATAATATAGGTATATTTATTTTATTATTATTTTAAAAACCTATTATAATAATAGAAAAATAATAATACGACATAACCTACCCGCTCATGTAAGAAGTTCACAATTTCCCCCTCAGTAGCGGAGCCCCCCTGTAGAACGACGACTGCAGTGGGTGCCTCCCCACATTCCGCGCTGGGGGCTCCATAAACACCGACCTCCCTTATTAAGGGGTGTCGGAGCAGAATCGTTTCTAGTTCTGCTGGTGCTATCTGTCAAAGATAAAAGATATTATTAATCTGGTTTTTTTACAAGCTTTTATTTACTTTAAGCTGTAGTAGATTAAACCTAAAGGCAATAAACTATAAACCCATAACCCATCCCCTGGCTTCATTGAACATCATGCTGGAATACGGTCACAATCCCCGCTTGGTAACTCGATGGGGTTGCGTCGTTTAATTACGGAGTTCCTATAGCCACCTTTCAGCTCCATCATCAGATCAGCTCCATGTCATAATAATATTGCATTGTCATCCGATTTATCTCAATCAGAAACCGGGAAGTGGATCAAATTAAATTTGCAAGATTTGATTACTGACAGATAGACAGATAACAGAGAGATGAAAGTAAATAAAAGCTTGTAAAAATTCAATATATTACCGAAGTATCCTTATATTTCATGAGTTCTTTGATTCTGTTTAGTATGTAGAAATATTTGTCGTCGTCATAGTAACCGTAGTCGCCGGTTATGAAGAAACCATCAGAATCGAAGTATTTACTGTTGTTTATACCGATATAACCTGGGAAATAATAATAATAATCAGCATTGTAATTTAACGGCATAAACTCACTTGTATTAAACAAAACCCCTGAGGAAGATCCTCGTACAGGATCGAAACGGTCGGCACGAAGCCGAAGTTAATACAAGTGAGGTTTATGCCGTTAATTTACAAAGATGAATCTAAATACTCACGAATCGTGTAAAAATAATAATCAGTTTTAGTAGTGTAAGTGTAATGGAATTAGGCTTTATTAAGCGGAGCATGATGACTATTAAGTTTAGTATTTAATTTAGTATTAATTAAAAAAATATTATAATAATAATATGTTGGGGAGCTGTTGGGGAGTAGCGAGGATTCTGTTCATCATCTCCGGCTTGCCTTCACCGGCCGGTTGGAGTGAGCACTGACGAGGAACAGTCCCCCACCTCTGTGCTTGCCTTGATTGGCCGCCTAGAGTGGAGTCGCGAGAGCTGCACGCTCGGAGGGAGGATGTGAAGCATTAGTGGCGAGTTGGCCTTTTACGTGTTTAAAGTCCAGGGACACCTCTCCCCCTCCAGCCACTTGCACCAACGTTGCCCTTCTTGTCGGCTATGTAATGCCGGCCTTTATGGGGGCCCGCCTGCCTATATATTTCCTAATGGGACAGAAGTGGCAGGTGCCGTAGTCTCTAGCGTTAGCCTCATTAAGTGTCACCCATTATATTTATATTAAAAGCTCAAAAGGGCCTCTGCGCGTTGGACTTTTTTGTCTCCGTGTACGCCTATAAAAAGGCCCGGGCTTAGCCCGTGTTTAAGAGCGACATAATCAGTTTTAGTAGTGTAATGGAATTAGGCGTCACTTTGCGGAGCATGATGATTATTAAGTTGAGTATTTAGTGTTAATTAATAGAATTAATACTAGATATTATAATAATAATCATGGTTTACAGTAATTTTTAACAACATTTTGAAAAAAAGCCTTGAAATCCCCCGTACTGTTCCAGTGCAAATGTATCATTTTGCACAATTTAAAAAAAATCGGTACTTTCTTCAAAGTAACTAACATTATAAAGGTAAGTAATCTTTTTTTATATCCTACGACAATAAATTATTATAAATACGACACGGCTGTACTCACGTTGACTATTCGTTGAGATATGTCTCAACCACGGTTTCGGACAATTACGATGTCCTTCATCAGGAGTTCACGCCTGCAGTAACCAGCGTCCAGCGTCCAGTCAGCGTCGGTTACTGCAGGCGTGAACTCCTGATGAAGGACATCGTAATTGTCCGAAACCGTGGTTGAGACGTATCTCAACAAATAGTCAACGTGAGTACAGCCGTGTCGTATTTATAATATGGATAACACTCACGGTAGTTTCCAAAATCGTATAAATTATTATGCTAACGTTTTGCTAAATACATACATTACTGTGCTTCTGTAGGAGGGCACTGTAGCTAGTGAAATGACTGGGCTGAAGAGTCTTAACATCTTATGACTCTCAAGTAAGAAGCGTTGGCACAGTGCACCAGTAGCACTGTACTAATTATGGGCAGCGTAATCTCTTACCATCAGGAGAGCGTCTTGCTAGTCTTCTTACTTCGTTGTATAAAAAAAAAAATAAGTCATCTTGTTTTCTTATAGAATCCACGTACTTTGGGAAATAGAGTTTTGATTACCTCGAGTAAGCGATGCAGCTTTGAAACATATTTCACCCCTTTGATTTGGTCCTAGAGTTTGTCGAGTGTCCACATCTACTACCTACAAATAAAGGAACTAAATTAAAGCAAACGCCACACACAGGCAGGCAAGCGATCTCAGTTTTATTATTATTACCATCTAGCACCAAAGTACTCGTCAAGACGAATCAAATGAGCCCGAACTCGATGGGGTTGCGTCGTTTAATTACAGAGTTCCTATGGCCACCTTCCAGCTCCATCATCAGATCAGCTCAATCTTGCTAATATTATAAACGTGAAAGTTTGTAAGAATGTATGGATGTCAGGATGTATCTTTGTTACTCTTTCACGCCTAAACGGGTGGACTGATTGAGCTGAAATTTGGTATAGAGGTAGCTTAGGGTCTGGAATAACACATAGGCTATAAGTTCAAGGTAAGGGGCAGCCTGAAAACCAGCAACTACGCTAACTCTGGGTTGACGTAGAGGCTATCCCTATTGCCAAATAATGTATTATTAAGCTATTGCATAGCTTCTATCGCGGGCCTTGAGCGTGGGGACCGAATCCAGAAATTCCGTAACGAAAAAACCTAACACCCCCCACTCCGACCGGCACAGCGGTGATACTTTTTAGTTTTTCCATCTATAGATAAATACCAGAACTTTTAATGACTTTTTGAAATATCACGCTTGTCTCTTTTGTTTTTTTATCGGTCACCACGCTCAAAGTGTAACTTGAATTAATATCAAAGAAAAAAAAAACAAAGGAAAAAAAATACTGCATTAATAAAAAAAAAAAATTATAATTCCATAAGTTGATAAAAAATGCTATGCAATAGCTTTACCGCGGCAGTCTCCGAGTGCCACACGTCTTTTTTTTTTCTCTTAATTTATTTTATTTGGTAAATTGTGTAACATTTGGCAATAAATTTATTTTCTTTCTTTCTTACAGCGGGTTAAACTGCTGGGCGCGGGTAGTGTCATAATAATCCCACAAAAAACATTCTGTAAAAAACTAGCCAAGTCTCGATGGAGCTGCTTGTTTATCTCTAAAAAGTAATGAAATCTAGACAAAGTCGTGCCAAGTATAAGGTTCCTTACTGCGATTTCTTTATTATTATAGTTAATGTTGTGTGACTTGGCCGTTGAAGGGTACACAAGGGTACAAAACCAGATGCTCCATGACACTTGGATCGCCTAAACATAAGTATTATTGAAATACGCAGCTTTATCAAGCCTACAATTGACTGGTTATTCAATCAACGTTTTCCAAGTGGAAATTTTCTATCGTCAATGGGTAGCGGACAGATTGGTGCAATAGTGTCATGGAGTACCTGGTATAATACCCTTGTGTACCCTTCAACGGCCAAGTCACACAACATTAACTATAATAATAAAGAAATCGCAGTAAGGAACCTTATACTTGGCACGACTTTGTCTAGATTTCATTACTTTTTAGAGATAAACAAGCAGCTCCATCGAGACTTGGCTAGTTTTTTACAGAATGTTTTTTGTGGGATTTCACTTATTTTTGTCGAAACGCTATATTATAAGGTTATCAGAAATACAAACCGTAAGGGCGTTTTAAAATACAGTCAGCGCCATCTAGATATGTACGTGTGCGTTCACTCTTAGTCCAATGCATCATAAAAATATTATACCGAGAAGTGGGCCTAATTAAACTTGCAAGATTTAATTAGAGACAGACAGACAGACCGACAGACAGATAGAAAGACAGGTGAAAGTAAATAAAAGCTTGTAATAAAGGCGGTATGTCGATCTCTTCTAATAGTTTGGTTGGGTTAGTTTTCTTGTGATAGATTCGTTATACCACGCCTTAGACGCCTTAGACCACGATATCGCCTGATCATAACTGACGATTTACGACACATATACACACACATACATACATATACTATGGCTTTATATAAATTTTTAATTAATAAGTCGGATATTACCATTTACCGTGATATTACACAACTATTTTAACCATTGACTGCAAATGTAACTTTGTAATCCTATACATTTATATGAGATTACAAAGTTATTTATGCAGATTAATTATCGCAGATTATCTCGAAAACGAGACCGAAATTGCATGTTTTTTTAGTTTTCCTATGGTTTATACAATAAATTCTAAGTATGTACCAAATTTCAGCTCTCTCAGTTTATGGGAAGTACTAGTTCTATTTTGATGATCATGAGTGAGTGAGTGAGTGAGTGAGTGAGTGAGTGAGTGAGTGAGTGAGTGAGTGAGTGAGTGTCGTAAATGCGAAACTTTGCTTTCGCTTAACTTCGGAACTTAATGACCTACAGACTTGAAATTTTGGATTTTAAGTATGTAATTATAGCTTACTGGATGACGAAAATTTCTGTGTTCTGGTCTTATCCAGAGGTTCTCAAATAGGGGCCTGAAAATGCGGCGAAATGGTTCCTGTAAAGGATGGTACGGCAGTGCTTGCTTTGCGCTCGACTTGGCGGGGGCACTACCGTGCCCCCAGATATTGAATTGGCATCCGATTTATACATCATGCATGCAAAATTTAACTCAATCGGAAACTAGGTGACAGGTGAAACAAACTTGGCAAGATAAGTCTATCTACATCTTATGTCTGTCCATCTGATAGACAGACAACAGACATGTGATATTAATAAAAAGCTTGTTTAATATTATATTATAGGGACCAATTCCCTATCCAAAAACTACACATAGGTTTAAAGCGCAGCTAGATTTAACTATTTGCGAATGTATGGTATGTTTGTTACAAAGGTACAATTCCACCCTTCAACTGAATCATTGTACTACGAACATATCGCTTGCGTGTTTTAACGACGATCAGCGCCATCTAGTTTGATTTGTGGAACTTTATATATTAACATAGACTAAATTAGACTCGTATGCAGTAGCGGCGCTAGGCGTCAGCGACGTCGGCGACCGCCGACGGCCTCGCGCTTGAGGGGACCTCGCAAAATTTTTAATTATTTAAAATTTATTTATTAATTTTTTTAAACATATGCGCGAGTTAAGTAATTGAGAAGTACCTACTTAAGGGCATTCTTCAAAATAATAAATAAATAATAAATAAATGTTCTGGAAGGCGAAAACTGCGACATACAGCCTTGCGAACTAATAAAGGTACTACTAACTCCATGTTAATATCAGGCGCTGATCCAGGGCCCGGCGGGTATGAGGGCCAAAGAAATTAAGTAGTTTAATGTGGCATTATTTTTTTTCTTGTCAAAATCAGCGGCTAGCACACTCTTTTTAAAATATTCTTGGCGCTCGCAGCTAAGTGCTCGCTATCTAATAAGCAAAATTATTGTAATCTCGTGACTCTTAGAACGAGCTAAACGTACATCTTTCTCATTCAAAAATACAAAATTTTCTCTGGGTGCGCTCTTACTAGATAGAATATTTAATTTTAATTCAGTTTCCTTGCCACTCGAAGCAAGCTAAACGCACATTATTCGTGCTGAAAAATTCAAAATTTTCTCGGCGCTCGCAGCTAGCTGCTCGCGCTTTTATACATAAGAATATAATATTTAGATTCCTAGCCACTCGGAGCAAGCAAAGCGTACATTATACGTACTGAAAAATTTAATTTTTTCTCGGGGTTAGCAACGAGCTGCTCGCACTTTTATAGATAAGGATATTTAGTTTCATAGCCACTCGGAGCAAGCTAAACGCACATTATTCGTGCTGTAAAATTCAAAACTTTCTCGGCGCTCGCAGAGAGCTCTTCGCGCTTTTATAAATTAGAATAGAGATATGTATCCTTGCCACTCGGAGCAAGCTAAACGCTCATCATTCGTACTGAAAAATGCAAGAATTTATCGGCGCTCGCAGCGAGCTGCTCGCACTCCTACAGATAAAAATGCTTTTATTACCACTCGGAGCGAAATAAACGTATACTTATTCATACTCACAGAATTTAAAAATATATCATCGCTCGGAGCGAGGCGTATCTAAGGCACGAAGATGAAGTAAATACAAGTGAGTTTATGCCGTTAATTTACAAAGGTGAATTTAACGAGTCGTTTAGTGTAAAAAAGGTGTAAAGTATTCAAAATTGTAAGACTACGCTTAAATGTGTCCCTTCTTAGTTTGAAAAAAATTCTAGCTGAAAAAGGGGGGCCTCGTGAACCTAATTTTGCCGACGCTCATGCGTGGTCTAGCGCCGCCACTGCTCGTATGAGATTAGTATTTTTCACGAAAGAGGTCCCGCGGAATTTAGTGGAACTAAATTTAATTTTATCGCTTACTAGCTGCGCCCAGCGGTTTTACCCGCTGTACTTATAGCCTATGTGCCTATGTGTTATTTCAAGATAAGGTCAAGCTAAGTTTTGTTATTGATATATTAAGTAGATAAAACCTAAAATCGATACTTATAAACAAATCATATTACAGCATAGAAGAATATCTGCAAGATTTTACACTAAAATAAATAAATTATAATATAAAAATATGTACATATAAAATATCATCCTCTCTAACATGTCCTATTAAAATAAATTAGGTAGGTAGACTTATTTCATTTCTTAATTTTAATAACAATTATTGTACCTTCTAAATTGCATGTGCCCACCAGGGTCCTTAGATATACTTATGTGCAAACTACACTAAGACCTTATTATGTACCTAATTCTAAGGGAGCAAATAAAGTATTGAGTATTAAATACAAAGAACTGTAGAAAATGGAAATATAGTAATAATAATATTGGGGTTTATACTCCAACAGAACAGGTTACCCTTCTTACACTGTCAGAGTCAAATAACTATATTTATGTGCTGTGTGGCCAACCTATATGTTGCAGTTTCAGGTCGCCGAGATTACTACACCTGCAACATGACCTGACGACTGATTCCTGACTTTAGCGTACTGAGATTCGAACCTAGGATCTCTGGCTTACAAGCTGGACCAACGACCACTGAGCCACGGACGCTACAAATAATGATGAAAATATCCAGCAGCCTTTCCTTTTAGTTGTCCTACAATATCAATAGACCCCATTCTTTTTTTTTAATATTTCAGAACTTTTCACATAGCGCCACCTAACCCCAAGCTAAGAAATTTAATGCTTGTGTTATGGTGGTTAGGATAACGGATATAATATGCATATATATTTTTCTTTTGTAAATACATACTTATAATAGATATTGAACCACCCAGACCAGAAACAAATACCTGTGGATCACACAAACATTTGTCCCATGCGGGAATCGAACCCGCAACCTTCTGCGTTGCAGGCGGGTATTAGCCCACCGCGCCACAGAGGTCGTCAGGTTCAGGTTACTAACTTTAAACTGGAATCCATGAGAAGCCTTCCCAACGCTCCCAGGCCGCGGCGTGCAGTGGAGCTCAGTGCAAGCACCTCCCGCTTCCGAGAGGCCGTAGATTTGGTACACACCCGTTAAATTATTCAAACTGTAACAAACATAAAAACAGTAATACAAGAACAAGTAAAACTAAAAAAAAAACTTTTGAAAAACAAGCTTTTATTATCCATCTAGACGCAAAGTACTCGTCAAGACGTATAAAATGAGACAAACTCGATGGAGTTGCGTCGTTTTAATACGGAGTTCCAATAGCCACCTTCCAGCTCAACCATCAGATCAGCTCGATGTCTTAATAATAATGCATTGTCATCCGAATTATAAATGTAATATGTGCATCTTGCGTGCTGCGGTTGCGGCCGGCGAAGCGCCAGAAACGACTTTTGAACTAAATCAAGCTGTAAATGATGTTAGCGCATAATAAATAACAAGACTATAAATGGTTATTTTATTACATTTTACATACATTTAAAGTGTTAAAAGATGGGAATAGTAGATATAATATTCATCTCGCTACTTTATACTAATACTAATACACTGCCTACCACCTCTATTTCTACCATCCCATTTTCTACCATACCACTTTCTACCATACCATTTCATACCTTAAGAAACTTCATAATTAATTTCATACTTTAAGAAATCAAACGAATCTTACCTCACCACGCCTAAAATACTGAACCAATTAAGCTGAAATTTGGCACGTAGGTAGTAAAACTCACCGTTTAGATACAGCATTGATTTGATCGGCGAGGACCGGCGTGCTCGACGAGTAAATCATTTTAACCGACGACGTATCGTAGTTGTCCAGAATAGTTGATTTGATCACTTCGACTATTGTCGTTGGTGCTAGTTGGAGGATGCTGATCTGAAATCATAAATTAAACTTATTAACTAGTTAAATTAACGAGTATTAAGCAAACGAGTCAGAATGGAATGGACGTTTCATATTTACGTTTGATGACTTAGAATTGTCAACAAGTCGTTTCTGGCGCTTCGCCGGCCCCTGGCGCGGCAGAGTCAATTATCAAGGTACCGCTGAATAAATCATATTTTGTAGTAAGTACATGCGTTTTATATTTGTAAGTACCTATTTACTATTAATAAGCATGAAAGCATTTTTTTTTAGTTTCTAGTTGACTGAAAGAGTAGTACTCTCAACTCTGAAGTAAGAAGCGTTGGCGCAGTGCACCTAGAATTTTACATCATTGTTAAATCCTGAGTGGCACTGAACTGATTACGGGCAGCGTTGTCTCTTACCATCAGGAGAGCTTCTTGCTCGTTTTCTTATTTAAATATAGAAATCACATGAAATACAGGCAAATTTAAAAGAAGAATTGTCAACAAGTCGTTTACGGCGCATCGCCGGCCGCTGCCGCAACACCTAACAGGACACCGATGAATAGACTATCTTTGTGCAAAGTATCGTACCTGATACTTCTCCACCGCTTGCCACCAGTCCCCCTCCCCGTTCCGCAGGCTGTACACCACCCCGCACCCGCGGCGCAGGCAGCTCAGGGTTGTGAATAAACCGTACGTGTAGTACCACTCACGGGTGTTCAGCATTCGGCTGTTTACGTACCTGAAATAACAAGTGAAATGTAAAAAAAAAATTTTGAAAACTAGCTTTTATTATCAGCCAGCATCAAAGAACTCATCAAGACAAATCAAATGAGACTAAACTCGATGGGTTGCGTCGTTTAATTGCGGAATTCCTATTTCCACTTTCCAGCTCCATCATCAGATCAGCTCCATGTCATAATTGCATTGTCATCCGATTTATACATGCATGAAAATTTCAGCTCGATCGGAAACGGAGAAATGGATCAAATTTAACTTGCAAGATTTGATTACAGACAACGGGACAAGTAAATAATAATAAACTTGAGGTTTATGCTCCAACAGAACAGTTTAACCTTCTTACACTGTCAGAGTCAAATCACAATTTATAGGTTGTGTGGTCAAACTATATTTTGCAGTTTCAGGTCGCCGAGATAACTACACCTGCAACATGGCCTAACGACTGCCTCCTACATACCTTATAGGAAACAGCCGGGACACACAGTTTTACGTGCCGTGCCGAAACACGATAGCGTCCAGGCGAAAAGTTTTTGCCACACTGGGATTTGAACCCACCCTGGGTTCAAATCCCAGTCCGGTTCACAAGCCGGACGTACGACCACTGGGCTATAGACTACACTACTAAGTTAAAACTAAGTAACTCGTTAGTTAGTCAGCTTTCGTAGGGACGTTGGATCCCTTTGTATTTTTACCGTTTATACAATGGGGAGTGTTCTGAAGAATTATTCGACCTGATTCCGGCGTCGCGTTTTTATCACCGCACGAGCCGACACCGCGCTAAGGCCCATCCACACATTATATTGATGCTTGGCATTCTCGCACTGTGCGATTCACTCGCTCCTTCTTGCCGTACACCTGCAAAATGTGAAATGAGCTTCCGCCCGCGGTATTTCCGTTGAGCTTCAATATGGAACTCTTCAAGAGGCATGTGAATTGAGGAATAGAGTGTTGAAAGGTAGGCAACGTACCAGCGGTACCCCCGGTGTTGCAGGTATCCATAGGCGACGGTAGCCACTCACCATGAGGTGGGCCGTCTGCTTGTTTGTCACCTATTACATAAAAAGTTTAAATTCTTTCTTACCTGTCATTAGTAACTGAATAAGAGTTGACTAAGAAAGCCATATGAGTCCAAGGCACACCTTTCGGCAAGCCAGTCGTTCCAGAAGAGAAGAGCATGAGCAGTGTATCCCTGGTGCCATCTACTGGGGTGGGGATGTAGTCTTCTATTCCACAGGTTTCTGTTAGAAACTCCTGGAAGATGAGGTTAAATTTGTAAGTAAATAAGTTAGAAGACGAGCAAGACGCTCTCCTGGTGGTAAGAGATATAACGCTGCCCATAATCTCAGGATCTTTGTTGTCTGAAATAAAAGTATTTGATTTGATAATCAGTACAGTGCCACGTAGGTTGTCAATGATGTGAAATTCTAGGTGTTCTGCACCAACGCTTCTTATTCAAGAGTCATAAGATGTTAAGACTCTTCAGCCCAGTAATGTGACTAGCTACAGTGCCCTCCTACCTGTGCACAGTAATGTTTGCACATCACTGCTCAGGCGGTAGAATAACTGGCACTGTTGGGGTACCCACCAAGACGACCTCCTGCAAAGGAAGTCTACCCCCGGTAGTGTGTGGACTCAATCTTAGTGGGTGTGAATTAGTCAATAGCCCTACTGGAAAAGGTATTTACCGGGGATAGACTTCCTTTGCAGGAGGTTGTCTAGGTGGGTACCCCAACAGTGCCGGTTATTCTACCGCCTGAGCAGTGATGTACAAACATTACTGTGCACAGGTAGGAGGGCACTGTAGCTAGTAAAATTACTGGGCTAAAGAGTCTTAACATCTTATGACTCTTGAGTAAGAAGTGTTGGTGCAGTGCTCCTAGAATTTCACATCATTGTGAAATCCTGAGCACTGTACTGATTATGGGCAGAGTTATCTCTTAACATCAGGAGCGCGTCTTGCTCGTCTACTACTTCATCACTTAAAAATACCTTGAAGGTGATGGCCTCCAGATGCTTCTGGTCTCCGAAGACCACGTATTGCTCGATGGTGCCGATCAAGTCGAAGGTGGTTTTGTGGGTCACATACGCGGATGGCGAACAGAACATCACTTTGGGCTTGGCGATGTTCATTCGGTGGAGAAGTGGTACTGTAGACAAAATTAGAAAAAATATATACAACGGTCAATGATAGGGGAGAATGGCATAACTAATGGGAGGTTTATGCCCAGCAGTGGGCAATCGAAGGCTGATGATGATGATAAATGATGGGATACCCTCTAAACACCCTCGAATACAAACATCATGACACATTGGTAAGCCTTTTATTTATTTACCTACTTTTTTACCAAAGAAAAATTTGTTACGCATGATGATGACCGCCACGCGTCCCCCGGCGTGGGGTGATGACCCCACGCCGGGGGACGCGTGGCGGTATTTGGAACTCCCCCGACGAAGATGGGCGCGGCGGGGATACTCACTGAAAACCTGCGGGTGTTCCTGCGGGACGCCATAATGCCGGGACAGCGGGTACGCCGAAGCACTCATCCGCGGCCCCGACGGCGTTTGGTCCTCACTGACAGGAGGACCCTTCCGCGGTGGGTTGAAGAGATTCACCCCGCCCTCTAGCTTAGACCTTGGATTAATATAATATAGCATACCTCAGCATCATCCTGACCGCTGGGCAAAGATCATCACAGAGTGGGCTCCAAGAGAAAGGCGCCGCCGAGGTCGACCCAGAAAGATGGAGAGACGACCTGGATTCATATTATACCAGTTGGCCTGAGATGGCGCAGCACAGAGACACATGGAAGGATTTGGGGGAGGTCTTTGCCCAGCAGCATAGTCTAAAAAAAATACTTCAGCAGATCAAACAACCCGCCCTTTCAATACCTTCTCCATAAGTGACGTCCGCCGTAGCATAAGTAGCTCCCGCGCAAAACGTGGCCAGAACCGTGGGAATTATCTCCATCCTCTTCTCGCTGCAGATGGAGACGACATCACCGACGCCCACTCCTATGCGAGTGAGCGAGAGGGCTATATTCACTGTCTGCTGCGCAATTTCAAGAAATGTCATCCGCTCATCGGTATCTGCGTCTATCTAGAAGATAAGAAAAGAAAATTAAACAACTACTTTAAGTTAGTGGCGCTACCAACTGCCCGCACCAAGCGTTTTGCTTCATCGTTTTTAATGAGAACTGGTCGCATTTTTTTTTAATGTAATAGGTGACAAACAAGCAGACTGCCCACCTGATGGTGAGTGGCTACCGTCGCCTATGGATACCTGCAATACCAGGGGTACCGCTGGTACGTTGCCTACCTTTCAAGACTCTATTCACTTGCCTTTTGAAGAGTCCCATGTTGAAGCTCAACGGAAATACCGCGGGCGGAAGCTCATTCCACATTTTGCAGGTGTACGGCAAGAAGGAGCAAGTGAATCGCACAGTACGAGAATGCCAAGCATCAATAATGTGTGGATGGACTTTAGAGCGGTGTCGCACTGTGCGGTGATAAAAACGCGACGATGGGATTAGGTCGAATAATTTTTTAGAACACTCCCCATTGTATAGGCGGTAGAAGATACAAAGGGATCCAACGTCCTACGAAAGCTCTGATCTATTTGGAATACTTTGCCGTCATCCGTGTTTCCCAAGTACAACTTGGGTGTCTTCAAGGCACGAGTGAATAGGTACCTTTCTAGGCATCTTACGTGATCCATCGTCGACCGCATTTTCACTTTCCATTAGGTGGGATGTGGTCAAACGTAGGCCTATTTAGTATAAAAAAAAATTAAAATTATACAAAAAATGAAATACAGAGGTTATCCCACATTCTAGGTTAAGTTGGTACCATCTTTTTATGCAAATAAGTAAGAAGACGAGCAAGACGCTCTCCTGATGGTAAGAGACTACGCCAATATTCAGTACAGTGCTAACCAGGATTTCGTAATGTGAAACTGCTTCAATGGCTATTTCATCTGAGGCTCCAAAGCCTCTCTCTCTCTTTCTCTCAGTCTGTCTCTTTTATTATAAACGTGAAAGTTTGTAAGAATGGATGTCTGGATGTTTGATACTCTTTCACGCCTAAATCAATCCACCCGGGATTGATTGAGCTGAAATTTGGTATACAGATAGCTTAGACCCAGGCGCGGATCCAGACCATAATTTTGGGGGGGGTCATCAGCTAGAATTTTTTTCAAACTAAGAATTTTTCGGGGACTCTTTTTAGCGTAGTCTTGAAAATCTAACATTTTTCAGTACGAACGATGCGCGTTTTGTTTGCTCCGAGTACCAAGGAAACTAAATATTCTTACTTATAAAAGCGCGAGCAGCTCCGAGAAAATTTTGAATTTTTCAGCACGAATGATGTGCGTTTATCTTGCTCCGAGAGGCAAGGAAATTAAATATTCTTATTTATAAAAGTGCGAGCAGCTTGCTGCGAGCGGCGAGAAAATTTTGAATTTTTCAGCACGAATGATGTGCGTTTATCTTGCTCCGAGAGGCAAGGAAACTAAATATTCTTATTTATAAAAGCGCGAGCAGCTCGCTGCGAGCGCCGAGAAAATTTTGAATTTTTCAACACAAATGATGTGCGTTTAGCTTTCTCCAAGTGGTAAAGAAACTAAATATTCTTATTTATAGAGCGCGAGCAGCTCGCTGCGAGCGCCTAGAAATTTTTTAATTTTTCAGCACGAATGATGTGCGTTTAGCTTGCTCCAAGTGGCAAGGAAACTAAATATTCTTCTTTATAGAGCGCGAGCAGCTCGCTGCGAACGACGAGAAAATTTTGAATTTTTCAGCACGCATGACGTGCGTTTAGCTTGCTCCGAGAGGCAGGGAAACTAAATATTCTTATTTATAGAGCTCGAGCAGCTCGCTGCGAGCGCCTAGAAATTTTTTAATTTTTCAGCACGAATGATGTGCGTTTAGCTTGCTCCAAGTGGCAAGGAAACTAAATATTCTTCTTTATAGAGCGCAAGCAGCTCGCTGCGAGCGCCGAGAAAATTTTGAATTTTTCAGCACGCATGACGTGCGTTTAGCTTGCTCCGAGAGGCAGGGAAACTAAATATTCTTATTTATAAAAGCGCGAGCAGCCCGCTGCGAGCGCCGAGAAAATTTTGAATTTTTCAGCACGAATGATGTGCGTTTAGCTTGCTCCAAGTGGCAAGGAAACTAAATATTCTTATTAATAGAGCTCGAGCAGCTCGCTGCGAGCGCCTAGAATTTTTTTAATTTTTCAGCACGAATGATGTGCGTTTAGCTTGCTCCAAGTGGCGAGGAACCTAAATATTATTATTTATAGAGCGCGAACAGCTAGAAAAAATTTGAATCTTTCAGGACGAATGATCTGAGTTTCGCTCACTCTGAGCAGTATGAAAATTAAATATTCTTGTTTATAAAGCGGGAGCACCTCACTCCGAACCAAAAAAATGACTATTATACATGCGAGCAGCTTGCTGCAAGCGCAAAGACTTAGCTGCAAAGACGACATAAAGCGCGAACAGCTTGAAGCAGTTAATATTATAATCCAATTAATCCTAAATATGAAAAATACTGTGCAGTTTGCTACGAGAACCTACGGATGATTCGTAGGCGAGGACCGAAAAAGTAGCTTGGTAAAAATTTATTAAAACCCCGAAACAATTCGGGACTGCCATTCCGACCAATTGAACCGATCAACTTGTATGTAAAGCTTGCAGCTAAGAGAAAATTTCCATTTCTAACTATGAAAGTAGCGTAAAACCAGTCGATATGTTCGGATTTTTTTTCCGACTAGGATTTTGGGGGGGGGTCATGACCCCCTTGACCCCCCCCCTGGATCCGCGCCTGCTTAGACCTTGGAAAAACATTGCATTGTCATCCGATTTCTCACAACAAGCGCCCTAACGGGGTATGTGGAGGACTAAATTGACATATAATTAAGACCTATTTTTTTACCTACATGTGTTGTTAAATGAATAAAACACATAGGCTAAACAGCGGGTGAAACCGCTGGGCGCAGCTAGTACGTAATATTATAGTGTAATGATAAAATCGTTGTTTTTCCTACGCAACCTAGATAAGTTGACATGCAGCGACAGGCACCTTATGAATCTCATCATCATCATCATCGGCCTTTGCGTCTATTGCAGACGATTTAAGCACTGTCTGTTGAGATTACAGATCTTATAATCGTTTACTGACCTTATACCCAATCTGATAGAGATAATGTAAGGATTAATCCAACTAGTCCTAGTTATATTATAAACTTTTTTTTTTTTAGGGTTCCGTACCTCAAAAGGAAAAAACGGAACCCTTATAGGATCACTTTGTTGTCCGTCTGTCTGTCTGTCTGTCTGTCAAGACCCTTTTTCTCTGAAACGCGTGGAGGTAACAAGCTGAAATTTATAGGAAATACTAAGGTCTATTGCCTC
This sequence comes from Hemithea aestivaria, assembly GCA_947507615.1. Taxonomy (NCBI): domain Eukaryota; kingdom Metazoa; phylum Arthropoda; class Insecta; order Lepidoptera; family Geometridae; genus Hemithea; species Hemithea aestivaria. Next base: position 769,804 of record OX382353.1, on the reverse strand, counting down.
TTAGAGCTGTGAAAATTTCAAACTTCTAGGCCAACGCAATCAAAAGATATAGTCGAATATGTCGGAAATTTCAGCAAATTTTCGACATTACCAAATAAATCAAAACCTACGGGGCACTTCCCGTGAACTCAGAATCTTGAAATTTGGCACGAAGTAATTCCTTAGAGCACAGATAAAGGAAAAATTTCGAAAACCAAAATTTTTTTTTTGCATCATATGAAAAAAATATTTTGAATAATTTTATACCTACTACCCTTTTTCTCATGAACGCGTAAACGTATTTAATTGAAATTCATATCAAATACTCAAATCTATAATACCTTTAAACTGTAATAAAATCAAACCTCTATCTCAACGCATTCAAAAGAAACAGCAATTTTAGCCCAAATTTTAAACACGTAACTACTCTCAAAAAACCAAAACCTACAGGGTACTTGCCGTGAACGTAGAATCTTGAAATTTGGTAAAAAGCAATTCCTTAGAGTACAGATAAAGGGAAAATTCCGAAAATTGTACATTTTTAGTTACATCATATAAAAAAATATTTTTAATAATTTCATACTTACTACCTTATTTCTCATGAACGCGTGCAGGTATTAAACTGAAATTCATATCAAATACTAGGGTCTATAATACCTTTAAACTGTAATAAAATCAAACCTCTATCTCAACGCATTCAAAAGAAACAGCAATTTTAGCCGAAATTTTAAACACGTAACTACTCTCAAAAAACCAAAACCTACAGGGTACTTGCCGTGAACGTAGAATCTTGAAATTTGGTAAAAAGCAATTCCTTAGAGCACAGATAAAGGGGAAATTCCGAAAATTGTACATTTTTAGTTACATCATATAAAAAAATATTTTTAATAATTTCATACTTACTACCTTATTTCTCATGAACGCGTGCAGGTATTAAACTGAAATTCATATCAAATACTAAGGTCTATAATACCTTTAAACTGTAATAAAATCAAACCTCTATCTCAACACATTCAAAAGAAACAGCAATTTTAGCTGTATTTTTTAACTCGCGACTACTCTCAAGGGAATCAAAACCTACAGGGTACTTGCCGTTAACTCAGAATCTTGAAATTTGGTTCGCAGCAACGTCTTAAATCACAGGCACAGGAAAAATTGCGAAAACTGTAAATTTTTAGTTACATCATATAAAAAAATATTTTTAATAATTTTGTATTTATTATCCCTTTCCTCAAGAACGCGTACAGGTATTAAATTGAAATTCATACCAAATACTCAGCTTTATAATAACTTTAAGCTGTAAAAAAATCAAACATCTATTAGTCCAGTAAAAGAAGAAATGTGGATCGAAAAGTCGAAAGCAGAAAAACTAACTTAGTAACTTTGTTTGGACTAGTTAGGAGATAAACATACCAAAAGTCCCCACCCCTCCGAGGTGAGCCCGAGGGGGGGAGGCCGAAGAAGGTCCCATTTTTAGGTTTTTTGCTTATAAGTCAAAAACTGTGCGTTGTACGATATTTTGTTGTACTACATTATTAAACCTCATAAAATTTTCTACAACTTTGGCCTTGACACTTTTTATCTATCTCTTATCGTTGTCCAGCTATGAGCTTCCAAACATGGTCTATTTTGAAGACGCTTAAATTAGTTTTCCATACAAAGTTGGTAAAAAAATCTTACAAATAAAATTTGACCAACTTCTGGTTGTCGTATCATAATGAAACTTTGCAAACGTCTAGAAATCTGATGACAGTTTAATAATCTGGTACCACTGAGCTGATCTGATGATGGAGCCAGGAGGTGTCTACTGAAACTCTTCAATGGCTATTAGTAAAACCGGCGATTTTAGGCTCATTACATTCAGATTGATGAGACGTAGGCACCTCCTGGTCCATTATCAGACCCTTGACAGCAAGTGTTATGAAAAAGTCTCATCGATTCGAATGTAATGTGCCGAAACTCGAGGGGTTTACTAATAGCCATTGAAGAGTTTCATTAGACACCTCCTGGCTCCATCATCAGATCAGCTCAGTGGTACCAAATTATTAAACTGTCATCAGATTTCTAGACATTTGCAAAGTTTCATTATGATACGACAACCAGAAGTTGGTCAAATTTTATTGGTAAGATTTTTTTACCAACTTTGTATGGAAAACTAATTTAAGCGTCTTCAAAATAGACCATGTTTGGAAGCTCATAGCTGGACAACGATTAGAGATAGATTAAAAGTGTCAAGGCCAAAGTTGTAGAAAATTTTATGAGGTTTAATAATGTAGTACAATAAAATATCGTACAACGCACAGTTTTTGACATATAAGCAAAAAACCTAAAAATGGGACCTTCTTCAGCCTCTCCCCCCTCGGGCTCACCTCGGAGGGGTGGGGACTTTTAGTATGTTTATCTCCTAACTAGTCCAAACAAAGTTACTAAGTTAGTTTTTCTGCTTTCGACTTTTCGATCCACATACCCTTTTTAGGCACTCATTGACTGGGCTATATGTCAACGAAATCAAAAGAAACAGCGATTTTAGCGGCATATTTTCAAACTCGCAAGTACTCGCAAAGGAATCAAAACCTACAGTATATAATATTATACCCACTTTTCCTTAGGGTTCCGTAGAATGTCGTAGGTTTATACGGAACCCTCGGTGCTCGAGTCCTACTCGTACTTGACCGTTTTAATTTATACTAAATAGGCCTACGTTTGACCACATCCCACCTGATGGAAAGTGAAAATGCGGTCGACGATGGATCACGTATGACGCCTAGAAAGGTACCTATTCACTCGTGCCTTGAAGATACCCAAGTTGTACCGCTCGGGAAACACAGATGACGGCAAAGTGTTCCAAATGCGACCAGTTCTCATTAGAAACGACGAACTAACAGTAAACAGCGGTATTACTCGTTAAAAATTAGTTCAGCTCAGTTATTCAGGGTCTATACTTATGTGTATATCATGTGTGTGTATATCATAGCTGGCTAAGCCCCGAAGCATAAATGTTTGAAGTTTCAACGCTAAAACTGTGGGTCACGGCCGTTTCCTATAGGATATGTAGGAGGCAGTCGTTAGGTTTTGTTGTAGGCCTCGCAGTAATTTCGGCAACCTGAACTGCAACACATAAGTTGGCCACACATCACACAAGCTGTAATAATTGCGTTGATTCTGACATGTGAGTAGGGTAAGCTGTTCTGTTGGAGTATAACCCTAATTATTATATTGGAATGGACTGGTCCACAAGTTCAAGGTTGCTCAGCGAGCCATGGCTATGCGTCGGCGTCACTCTAAAGGATCTCATCAGAAATGTGGTGATTCGGCAGAGAACCAGAGTTACCGACATAGCCGAAAGGATTAGCAAGTTGATGTGGCAATGGGCTGGTCATATTTGCCGCAGAACCGATAACCGATGGGGTACACGTGTTTTAGACTAGTAGCTTCTCGGCAAACGTAGTGTAGGATGTCCTTGGGCAAGAGCAGCTGGAAGTGGTTGGAGAAGAAAGACGGAGCACCGAGTTGAGTGGCGTGCCATTGGGGAGGCCTATGTCCAGCAGTGGACGAACATAGGCTGATGATAATGATGATAATTATATTGGAATATAGTGTAAACGAGAGTCGAGGAAAGACGATAAAATAAAAGCTTATAAGTAGCTTGGTAGACGCTGGATGCAGGTCGCTTTCAACCGGTACATTTGGAAGTCCAAAGGGGAAGCGTATATTCAGCAGTGAACGTCCTACGGCTGAGATGATGATGATGATGATATAATATGTATGTGTGATGTATCACGTATTTAATTGTTTAGCTATGTACCTGCATATAAGTAATTTAATTATAATTAATTGTAGGTTAACCTTTACCTATGTTTGTCAGCCCCCTTTAGTTCTAACACATTTTCTCCTGCCTCAGGGCAACTGGTAGAAAATGCTATTATAGCATTAAGTTAGTCCTAGCTATGTGCTGAATAATTAATAAATAAGGAGCTTACCAATGCGTCGTTATGCTTGTATTCGCACATTCGGTCCAGCATTTCTCTGCCGACGTGTAAATGATGCGGGACGGAGACAGTTTCACCGTACACGTGCAGCTTGTTCCTAATGTTCTTACTCATTTTGCCTGGAAAAAACTGGCCAAAAAATCTGGCGTGAAATTACTGGGCTGAAGAGTCTTAACATCTTATGCACTCAGAATTTTACCTATGTAAAATCCTGGGTACTGTACTAATTATGGGCAGCGTTATCTCTTACCATCAGGAGAGCATCTTGCTCGTCTTCTTACTTAGTTGTATATAAAAAAATACATTCACTGGAAATTACTAGGCTAAAGAGTCTTAACATCTCATGACTCTTGAGTAAGAAGCGTTGGTGCAGTGCTCCTAGAGTTTCACATAATTGTGAAATCCTAGGTAACACTGTACTGATTATGGACAGCTGTTATCTCTTAACATCAGGAGAGCGTCTTGCTCGTCTTCTACTTCATAACATAAAAAAAAAATTACATTCAATTTAATTTCATTAAATTTCAATTAACGTCATTATTTTTTTGAAAAAAAATCTCGTCCCATTTTTTTGCGAAATGTGTCATGTGTCATCCGTAAAGGTTGACACATGTGTCATGTGTCAACCTTTACGGATCAAGGATCCAAGCTTCCTTCGTCACTGGAGATTTCTGAAATCCCTTATCCGATTCTTAATTTTGATATATCTAAAGAAAGCCACTGAAATGTAGATGTTTTTGTCTGATGTCTGTTTTTCACTATTATATGCTTATATCTTAAAAACTACGCAACATATTTTGATGCGGTTTTCATTAATAGATAGAGTGATTCAAGAGGAAGGTTTATATGTATAATACATGCATAATACCGAAGAAATCCGTAGACGAACTAAAGTCACCGACATAGCCCGGCGGATTAGCAAGCTGAAGTGGCAATGGGCAGGCCACATAGCGCGCAGAGCGGATGGCCGATAGGGTCGAAAAGTGCTCGAGTGGAGACCACGGACTAGCAAACGAAGCGTAGGACGTCCACCCACAAGGTGGACAGACGACCTTATAAAGGTCGCCGGAAGACGCTGGATGCAGGTCGCTTCCAACCGGTACATATGGAAGTCCAAAGGGGAGGCCTATGTTCAGCAGTGGACGTCCAATGGCTGAGATGATGATGATGATGATGACATGCATAATATAGTAGAGAAACACTGATTATTTTCTATTAAGCTCGACGAAGTGCGAACGGACCACTAGTACAGTCAACTACAAAGAGATGTATCCATGTTAGGCTTACAAAATGAAGTAAATTTTCATTTGCCACAATGAACTACCCTTGGTTCGTGACATTTCTAGTAGCAATCAAACTTTATATTATCATCGACTCGTTTAATATGCAACAATGATGTATTCCACTACTTTTCCTTAGGTGATACATAATAATAGCATTTAAAATGAATCGAATATATAAGATTTGGTGGATACTGAAAATGTCACAAAGTAAGGGTAAATAATTTTTGCATACTAAAAGTTCCTTCATTTTGTAAGACTAACATGGATACATCTCTTTGTAGTTGACTGTACCTAAATTAATTTAATTAATTTACCTGAATAAATTCTCACAATGTGTTAATTAGATAAAACCACGATAAATACTAAATAATAACTATTAGTTACGTCTGAATGTCATTCAACTGACTATAATAGGTACATAAACGTAATACGTAGGTACTAGATAAGATAACTATACCTACTCTTCATTGACACTAAATAAATACTATTTATATAGAACTAGTGGACACGCGCGCACTTCGTAGTTTCGTAGCACTAAACAAAAAAGTTATTAGCATTTTTTTACGATATTATGCATGTACTTGCTGCGCCCAGCGGTTTTACCCGCAGTACTTATGTAGCCTATGTGTTATTCCAGTATCTAAGCTGTCTCTATACCAAATTTCAGCTCAATCGGTTCGCCCGTTTAGGCTTGAAAGAGTAACAAACATCCAGACATCCATTCTTACAAACTTTAACGTTCATAATATTACTCGTAGTAAGACTGGTGGACACGCGCACACTTCGTAGCGCTTAGCAAAAGAATATAAGCATTCTTCTACTATAGATAGATAATTCTTTATTGCAACAAAGAAAACAATTAACACTAAATAAGTACATTTCAGTTAAGCAATGTTCGATTGGCGGTCTTATCGCTAATAGCGATCTCTTCCAGACAACCAAGCAGGAAAGGAAACAAGTGAAATTTTAAAAATACTTTTAAAAAACAAGCTTTAATTATTATTATCGTCTTGTATCATAAAGTACTCGTCAAGACGAATCAAATGAGCCCAAACTCGATGGGGTTGCGTTGTTTAATGACAGAGTTCCTTTGGCCACCTTCCAGCTCCATCATCAGATCAGCTCGATGTCATAAAAGTATTGCATTGTCATCCGATTTACACACGCATGCAAATTTTCAGCTCAATTGTAAACCGGGAAGTGGGTCAAATTAAACTTGCAAGATTTGATTACAGACAGACAGACAGACAACAGACAGGTGAAAGTAATATAAAGCTTGTAAAATACAAGTTTTTTAGAATGACGGTGGCTATAAAGATACTATACTATGCATGATACTACTATATTATGCATGTATGCCAAAAAATGGCATGGGGAGCAATATAAAATTTCAAAATTTGTCAAGTAGTGCAAGCGAAAGAGCGTCAGCATTAAAAGGCTTATTACACCTGGCTAAATTTAGAAGCCTAAATTCAGTCGCCACTGAATTAAGTCAAGTGTAATCACATTTAGCATCCTAAATTTAGAAGAAAGTATTGTTCATCCTAATTTAGATTATGAATTTAGTGACTAAATTCAGCCAAGTGTAATAAGGCTTTAAGCCAGCGGTTTTAACCGTATGGAAAAGTCCTTTCTAAGCAGAGGTTTACGCCCTAAAATCTATCTGTGTTCCAAATTTCAACCCAATCCGTTCAGCGGTTTGAGCTGTGCGTTGATATGATCAGTCAGTCAGACACACTTTCCTTTTATATATTTAAGATTTGAAAGATTAGTAACTAAAATAAATAATATATATTTTTATATTTATTTTTAACAGTGACCATATTCAAGGTTAAAATATATTCCCATGTAAAATACGTAAAACTACGCAATACATACGTAAATAAATACTAATTACTATAATTAAACAGTTTTAACAATTTTGTTTTCTTTGAATAAAGCTTTATTTTTAAACCAACTGTGGTTAGTGGATTTATCCACTGGAAAGTATAGCTTCTATCGCGGGCCTTGAGCGTGGGGACCGAATCCAGAAATTCCGTAACGAAAAAAACCTAACACCCCCCACTCCGACCGGCACAGCGGTGATACTATAATTACATAAGTTGATAAAAAATGCTATGCAATAGCTTTACCGCGGCAGTCTCCGAGTGCCACACGTCTTTTTTTATTATTTAATAAATTAGGCATATATAGGTATTTAGCCTTTGACCACGTTCTCTCCTGATGTTAAGCGACGACGCGACCGTAGATGGTTACAGACAATACCTAGAAGGCGGGATAAATCCCTCCCTGGCTTCAGTGAACATCATGCCGGAACACGGTCACAATGCCCGCTTGGCGACACGGTTTTGTCCAGTGGGTGGTAACTAGCCACGCCGAAGCCTACCACCAGTATAGCGAGTGAAAAACCGCACATTAACTAGTTAAAATCATTGATGCAGGGCCGGGATTCGAAATCGGTGGTCCAGATTTACATCCGCACCACATAAGCCCTTGGCCACCACCGCGAACAAGTCATACCAGGCGCTTCGCCGGCCGCTGCCGCAGCACGCTCGCTCGGCACCTACCTTTAACCGACTGCAGTCGGCTACACCTAGATTTAACCGCCTAAACCTAGGTACAGCCTCAACACATACACTAAATAAATAAAGATACCCTAGCGGTTACCGCTACATACCAAATTTCAGCTCAAACGGATAAGCCGTTTTGGTGTGACGAAGTAACACACAAATATACACACTCACTCACAAACTCACACATACGCGATTTAATACTATCGCACTTAAAATATTAGTCGGAATTAAAATTAATACCTCTGTAACTCCTGCGCTTGCGTTCACAAAACTAAACTGCACTAAACGATGCAATATAAAAGATAATAATATAATATACTACTTATATACCTACATAAATAAATCAGTATTGGTGTAAATACAGGCATGTGTGTCTAGCACATTCTAAATAAGTTGCAATATTACAATCACATCGAGCTGATCAGATGATGGAGCTGGAAGGTGCCCATAGGAACTCCGTAATTAAACGACGCAACCCCATCGAGTTTGGGCTCATTTGATTCGTCTTGACGAGTACTTTGGTGCTTGATGGTAATAATAATAAGAGCTTGGTTAAAAGCTTTTTTTCACGTGTTCGGGTTTAATTTCAATATTTCGTGACGGAGCATTATCTATCTATCTACATATCTTTCTTTAACGGGGGCTGGCAAATAAACCAGCAACACGTCGACCCATTGGGATCTATTGTGTTTTCCCCTTACTGTTTCCTACTCATGGAAGAAGTGGGTTATTAAGGCGGTGGTCCCACTTAGAGGAAGAAACCTATACTCCTCCGGTTTGGGATATGCGATCCCAAGGAGCCTCATGCGTTTCGTAGCTAATACGTCGCATTCACATAAAATGTGTTCCATTGTCTCTTTAACCTCGCCGCAGGCTCTACAATCGTTTATTGTGGTAAGTCTTCTACTTCTTAGCGTATATCCCGGGTCTAATAGCCAGGGTCCGCTTTCCTACTTCTTTCTCTCCACTTTGCTCGGTCTTTAGCATCTTCCACGTTGAGTTCAATGGCTCCCATGTCGTCCTTTACGAGGTCAAGCCAGCGCCGTTTCGGCCTACCGCGAGGCCTACTGCGACAATAGATAGATAGATAATAATCCTTTATTGAAACACAAAAATGTACAAAAAAGACGTGTGGCACTCGGAGACTGCCGCGGTAAAGCTATTGCATAGCATTTTTATCTATAAATGGAAAAACTAAAAATTATCACCGCTGTGCCGGTCGGAGTGGGGGGTGTTAGGTTTTTTTCGTTACGGAATTTCTGGATTCGGTCCCCACGCTCAAGGCCCGCGATAGAAGCTATGCAATAGCTTAAAACAACTTAAAACTATAATATAAAACTAAGTGTTACAATTGGCGGTCTTATCGCTATTAGCGATCTCTTCCAGACAACCGTGCAAGGAGAGGAGAGCAATTGTAATTCACATGGGTAACACAAGGTCAGGACAATATAAGGTGTAAGCACCTGTTTCCTACATACTCCGCTGGTCTAAGTAAGACATGACCATACCATCTCAGACGACTCTCCTGGAGCTTATATCTGTCACCGGAAAATAACAAGATTCGTAAGTTTATAAATTTCCTAAAAAAAGCCAGGAAATTTATAAACTTACCTAAAGATTTATATTTGTAGATATTCAGAGAGTTCATGACGCGTCCACGTCTCTGAACATCTACAGATAAAAAATATTCAGTAAAAAAAACTCGTATCTGGCGCTTCACCGGCCGCTGCCGCGGCACGCTCGCTTCGCTCACTCGGCTCGCGCGTTGTAGTCACTATTCAAACCTAACCAACTGTTTTCGCTCTTTGGTCATGGCCACTTCAAAACTTTCGTAGCTCTATGGTATTCACACTTATAATTTTACGAGTTAGTTCAGTAAGTTTATCAATTTACGAAAATGTGGGCGTAAAATAATACAATTTATCTCTCGTTTGGAATCCTACGAAAGTTTATAAATTTCCTGACTTTTTTTAGGAAATTTATAAACTTACGAATCTTGTTATTTTCCGGTGACATATCCAAAACGTGGTGTGGTAAGTACTGGGACTGCCCTGTACTTACCACGTAACGTGCCCTGTACTTAGCACGTTGTAAGTGTGCCTCATAATTTGCCAATGATTACATACAAGCACATATTTATAGAAGCATGCATCACGAATGCACATTATCAATAAAATATTATTTTTATCAGCAATTCAACGCAATATTACGAATAGGAACGGGTCTTCGTCGCCGTTCCGTACAATTTCGTTTACCTTAGTTTTGCTTAACCACATAACTAACATAGATAGATAGATAGATTGATAACTCTTTATTGGAACACAGAAAAATATACAGAAATAAACTTAAAAATAAAACACAATATCATAATCTACATATTATTTTATAACACGCCTGGTTCCCGTTGGGGAAGGTAGAGACTATTTTGTTGGGGTAGGTAGACTGAAAACCAGCGCTGCGCAGTAGTTTCTCCCTGTGCCGCACAAAGCCGAGTCTATCCTATTTGACAATAGAATTTAATTAATTTTTCAAATTGTTAACTTTTTTTTCGTAAACAGAAAAGATACACACTCTTTTCTGTTTTTTCTACTGTCAATAATTGCTTTTTTATTTGTATTTTTTTCCCTCCACTTGGTACGATCCTGACACACCTCTCGCTTCCTCAACTTTCAGAGACAACTTTTAGATTTTATACGACCGATCTATTCTGGTAAGTGGTAAGTAATCTGCGGTCAGTTCATTTAAAGGTCAGACTAAGGTCTCAAAACATTAGCAAACAAAAACATTTAAAAATATAATAATATTTGTATACTAACACCTAACGCCCTTTTTTATCCCAGTAATAATAAGTTACGCATCGTCACCCTGCGACGGGGGGCGCGGTGCGGTATGTGGGACTCCCCTGCCGAAGATGGGCGCGGCGGGGATACCCACTATAAAACCTGTGGGTGTTCCTACGGGACGCCATAATGCCGGGGCAGCGGGTACGCCGAAGCACTCGTCCGCGTCAGCATCTTACCTGCGGTGACCCGCGATAAAACAGTTTATCCCGTGGAATAAATTTGGGATAAAAACTATCCTACATCCTTTACCGAGACTTGAACTATCTCTTTTCCAAATTATACATTACTAGCTGCGCCCAGCGGTTTTACCCGCTGTACTTTAGCCTATGTGTTATTCCAGGGTCTAAGCTATCTCTGTACCAAATTTCAGCTTAATCGGTCAACCCAACGCCTCAACAGGCGTGAAAAAGTAACACACATTCCCTTCTCCCCTGCCCTTTAAAGTTGATTTGCGGAATAAAAACTATCTTGAGTCCTTTTTTGGGACTCAATCTATCTCGATGTGTTTAGGTCTAGGCTACTTAGTATTCAAAATCAGTGTGTCCCTTAGATTCACCTCTAGATTCCTATTTTAATATACCTATTGTAATACCTATTTGATAACTTATTATCATAAAATAGATAAGGACATGTACACTTCAAAAAAGGAGGTTATCAATTCGTTATAATATGTGAAAGTTTGTAAGAATGTATGGATGTATGGAAGTATGTTTGTTACTCTTTCACGCCTAAACGGGAGGACCGGTTTGGCTGAAATTTGGTATAGAGATAGCTTAGACCGCCCATGGGCGAGATGGGGCGATGATATTCTTAGGGTCGCTGGGGGTGGGTGGAGAAGAAAAAGGGGGAACGAGTTGAGTGGCGTGCCATGGGGGAGGCCTATGTCCAGCAGTGGACGAACATAGACTGATGATGATGATGATAGCTTAGAACCTGAATAACATACAGTACATCGGGTAATTTCCACCAAACATGGCTAAGAACACTCGACTAACTCTACTTTCAAACAAAAAAAACGAAACCAAAATCCGTTTATCCGTTCGGGAGCTACGCTGCTACAGGCAGACACACACACACACATACACAGACAGACAGACAGATAGACAGACAGACACGTCAAACTTATAACACCCCGTCGTTTTTGCGTCGGGGGTTAAAAAACCGTTCATCCATTCGGCAGCTACGATGCCACAGACAGACACACACACTCCGTCATTTTTGCGTCCTAGTATTCTTTTATCTGTGGTCGGGGGTTAAAAACCGCTGGGCGCATTTTTGTCCAGTGGGTGGTAACTACGAGTAGCCACGGCCGAACCCTACCACCAGTACCTATATCCTTTTGTATAAAATGCCATTTCCGGTGTCTTGTATTACCACACAAAATAACTTTACTTTTCTGACGACAAAGGCGTGAGGCGTGATGTCATTTGCCAAATATTTTGTGAAATAGAAACTCTTTTGTAGCACTTTCCATTTTATTAACCCCCGACGCAAAAACGACGGGGTGTTATAAGTTTGACGTGTCTGTCTGTCTGTCTGTCTGTCTGTCTGTCTGTCTGTGTGTGTGTGTGTGTGTGTGTGTGTGTGTGTGTATGTGTCTGTCTGTGGCATCGTAGCTCCCAAACGGATGAACGGATTTTGATTTTGTTTTTTTTGTTTGAAAGTAGAGTTAGTCGAGAGTGTTCTTAGCCATGTTTGGTGGAAATTGGTCCAAGATGGCCACCGCTACAAAATGGCGGATTACTTTTTTCTTCCACGACCCCCTCAATATGGGTATCAAATGAAAGGGCTTAACGATTAGATTACAGTCCACCATATAAAATTTAAAATCCAAGATGGTCGCCATACAAAAAATGGTAAAATACGTATTGCGTTGGGGGTTTTTTAAATTTTTAATTTAATTCACTTGTTGGCAACTTTGACCCGCTTCTAAATGACTCAATTTACAATATCAACTTTTTAACCCTCGACTAAAAGAGGGGTGTTATAAGTACGACCTCTATCTGTCACTGTAACTTTGAAACGACTGAACCAATATGGGACACCTGTAAAGTTTACAAAAAAATATATTTTTTAATCCCAACAGTGCCAGTTATTCTACCGCCTGAGCAGGGATGTGCAAACATTACTGTGCTTCGGTAGGAAGGCACTGTGGCTAGTGAAATTACTGGGCTAAAGAGTCTTAACATCATAAATATGACTCTCGACTCTCGAGTAAGAAATATTGGTGCAGTGCGCCCAGAATTTTACATCATTGTGAAATCCTTGCACTGTACTGATTATGGGCAGCGTTATCTCTTACCATCAGGAGAGCGTCTTGCTCGTCTTCTCACTTCTTTCTACAAAAAACCTTATTCATATAAACTTTTGGTAATAAAAAGCTGGTAAATTTAGATTTGATTGAAATTCGTGCATAATTTAAAAGAAAACAGCTCAATTCTCAGTTCCTGCTTGGAATCTAGGTCGAGCACTGTCCCCAATTACCTAGAAAGTGTCAGTGACATAACTTGACATATGTATGACAAATATTGCATTAAGTCACATCCGCGATTTTCTCAGCTGTTGTTTTTACTCGACTGCGCAAAAAGAGGTCATGCGTTTACGTACAGGCATCCACTGAAGTACTTTGGGTACTCCTTTTTGGAATGAAGTTCCTTATCGTGCGTTGTGAAAGGGGACTAGACGGAAAAAAATCGTACGAAATTCGTACGATCAACAGTCTGTTGTCAACACTTTTTGCTATCCACTCAAACGTCCCGACCGCTATAGCGGTCCGAAAAAAAGTTGAGTTAAACGTTACAGCCGCTACAGCGGTCTTAGAGACTTATTACTTTAAAAGGGGGGAGGGGGAGGGGGCGAGGGGAGGGAAAGGGGGAGGGGGGAGGATCGTGTAAATCGTGGGCACTTCGTTCCATCCGGGTGTCCCTTGACACCTCTCAAGTTTTTACTTTTTAGGATTCCGTAGTCATCAAGTTTCCTTATAGTTTCGCTTCGTCCGTCCGACCGTGGCTGTACAGAGAAACTATAAGTCAAAGCTGTAATTTTATAAGGGCAATAGTAAGGGTAAGAGAACGGTACAAAAAGATAATTTACAATTAAATAATTTTGGGGGGGAATCTATTTTCCCATCAGAAAATGAGGGTTGCTAAGAAACTTTTTCGATTAAATTATCCATATGAAAGATATTCAAGTTAAAAACTGTTTTTAACTGCGCCAGAAAGTTGTCATTAGTGTACGTACCTCTACATGCGTTACTTAAGTACTTTGGGTACTTATTTTTTTCTATTCGTTATAGTTACCTTTGACCACGATCTCGAGGGATGTTAGTCTGCCTGTCAACCTAGAAGGCGGGATAAATCCCTCCCTGGCTTCACTGAACATTATGCCGGAACACGGTCACAATGTCCGCTTGGCGACACGGTTTTGTCCAGTGGGTGGTAACTAGCCACGGCCGAACCCTACCAGTATATAGCAAGTGGAAAATATCTTATTGTTTTTATTACATTCCGTCCACTATATTTCGTCCATGATTAAGTTTTATTTTCTCCGAAAACTTGTATTTTATGCAACTTAAGACGATCACAAGAACTCGTTACGAAAGTTGACTTTAACTTTAAAAGTCGCGCCATTTAATATAATGATAGTTAATTTGGTCCAATTTAATGAATGACTATTAATTTGGACAAGTTTTTTGTTTAATTTCAAGATGATAATAAGATTTTGCAATAGCAATGAGAGTGTAAATTAGTTTAATGTTAACAAGTATTAATATAGTATAATTTTAACCCCTATTCCAAGTTGGGAGTGTTCTGAATTTTTTGAATTTGAGCCCCTATTAAATCACCTTTAAAAAAAACTAAATCAAAACCCTTCATCCCTTCTACGTACCCCATCATTTTTGCTTTTAAGTAGCGAACAGTATAATTTCTAGAGTCAAAAGTAGATGTACCTATGTCTGTGATCAACAGAGCTATTCGCTTATCCGTTAGGGAACAATACAATACACAATTCTTTATTGAAACTCCACATGAAAACAAAAACTTAAAAATATTGTTATATATACAAGGGTGTTACAATCAACGAATTAGGGAAATAATAGAAGTCGAACACAGCTCAAAAAGTGATTCAACGCAAAGTACAACTATATGGGCGGGGCGTAAAAAGTACAACTCACCCGCCGCTCAGTCACACAACGCGCTCAGCGACAGATGCACGCATCGTTTGATTTTAAAAAATATCCAAAATAATATAGTTAACGGACAAAAATGACCTCTTGTGTGGTAAATTGGTGTAAAAATGGAAAGAAGGCAGTAAAAAGCAGGAAAAACTTATCACAGCTAACAAATATTATTTTAAACCAAATTATATAATTTCGATTTTAGTTGACATAAAATACATAAAAATATAGGGTAAACTAGGCATGGCTGAAACAATGTTATTTTTGTCGTTCATTGCATTCGCATTCGATTAGGTAACGTTATATTTATTTTGTTTACTAGTTAAACCCACGGCTTCACCCCCGCTACAAAAATGTTATTTTTGTACAATAAATAAGAGCATTTGTTTATGAATTAAATCAATAATGACTTTTATAAAAGTCTGAAGAAAGAAAGAAAAAACCTCTAAAGTGAAGAATTCACCTGACCCGGCCCCCCCGGCTCGGCCTGATTCGACCATCGCGCTTTTATCACCGCACGAGCCGACACCGATCGAAAGCCCAGGTTTATACGACTAATGTCCAATTATGAAAAATGACAAATATTATAGACGTTCAATCATACAAATGCCCATTCGGAAAATAGTTCAGTCATAAAAATGTCAAATCGTAAAAAGGTCCAATTTGAAAATTGTCCATTCTAAAACGTCCATTCGTAAAAATGTCCAATAAAGTTTTATTTTATCCGTGGTTCTATCAATAGCTAATCCCGTAGTCCTATAGAAAGTGTCACGTAGTGAACAATCTTTATTTCCAATCCAATGACAGCTGTCAAACTTGAAATGTCAATATCTCGGAAAATACTCGTCTTAGGCTGATGCTGTTATGGAAGAAATTAAAGGTCTTGGAGAGATTGTCATTTCAGATGACAGCTGTCAAACTTGAAACGTCAATATCTCGGAAAATACTCGTCCTAAGCAGACGCTGTCATAGAAGAAATGAAAAAACTTTGAAGATCTTCCAGATTTTGATATTTCAAGTTTGACAGCTGTCATCTGAAAGGTAGATCTTCCTAAGACCTTTCATTTCTTCTATGACAGCGTCAGAAATAAACCAATTCGTGTTGGACATTATTCTTAATTGGAGATATTTCATTTTGGACCAAATTCATGTTGGAAATTATTCGTGTTGGACATTTTTCCTAGTTGGACGTAAGCCATGTTGGACCAAATTAGTGTTTGACCAAATTAGTATTGGACATTAATACTAGTTGGACAATTTGGACATTTGTCGTACAAACCGATAAAACTTATTCCATATCCTTTTTGGGGATTCTAACTACCTCTGTACCAAATTTGGCAAATTTGCCATTACCTTGTCGAACGCATGGTTGATGAGATATTCGTTTTGTTTCAAGCATACCAAGGTTACCCTAGTCTGACATAAAATAATATATTTGAGTTACCCGTATGGCAATACCGAATTTAACTATAAACAATTTTGATACTTTAATTATTTAAAAAAAAAATCGCTACTGTACTTGGTCACTGACCTCTGTTTAATCAGATAAGTAGCTCTGGCGCGAAAAAGTAACACACATGCTTCACATAAAACAGACATGCGTCTAATAATGATACTTTTATAAAATGATAATAAAAGACGATGTGTTATATGACACAAATATAATATTAAAAATACATAAAATAAAGTAATAAATCGTTAATATAGGGTAATCCAATTCTTTATTTTGCGGTGGGGTGGTCTTTTCGATGTCTCGTAGGCGGGCATTTTCCTTTATTTTTAATACTTTCCAAAACAAATTTTCTGACTGATGATTTCGATTCGCCTAGAAAATACAAAATAAATAAGATTAATATCATCTTTTAAAAGTAAAAAAGGCGTACCAGTATGGTAACAGTAAAATAGGTGCCATGAATATAATGTTAAAAGAAATTCCCAAATAAAGCAATTGTATTTGTACTTGTACGTAGGGACATCTTATAGACATTAAAACAAAATAAAAATGCCAAGTGCAAGTCGGACTCGTTTGAATTGAACTCTTTCTTGAAACATCTCATATATACAAAAACAAACGGAAAAAGCACTTTGTTGTTTGGGAGCCC
This sequence comes from Hemithea aestivaria, assembly GCA_947507615.1. Taxonomy (NCBI): domain Eukaryota; kingdom Metazoa; phylum Arthropoda; class Insecta; order Lepidoptera; family Geometridae; genus Hemithea; species Hemithea aestivaria. The sequence continues at coordinate 752,858 of OX382353.1, read as the reverse complement.
CTTTTTATTTTATTTTTAGTATTGCAACAAAAATACATCCGTGAAAATTTCAACCTTCTAACTATCACGGTTCGTGAGATGACAGACAGACAGACGAACGGACAGCGAAGTCTTAGTTATATGGTCTCGTTTTCCCCTATGGGTACGGAACCCTAAAACGCAATTTTTCATACACATAATATCATCATTAAACTTGGACAATTTGAAAAGTATCAAAAATTTTCAGTCATACTATAATGTATTTTATGACTTTAGTTGTAAACAAATATATAACACAAAATAGTTATTTATGGACAAAATAACGATTATTTTACGTTTTCAATGATAAGATTCAATGAGCTTGATGATGTACTGTTAATCTAACTTAAACGTACCTGAGATATACGCTGTTCTCTTAGAAACACTTAGTCAAAGCAGCAACCACTTTTCTATTTGCAACTGCTGTATACGCCGTATATATACATTTTGTAATTCATTTGGCAAGCATCGCCACGGATTATTTTATTCATTTTCATCAACATTATTGTGAAAAATCTTCGAAATAACATATTAATCACTAAAAATACGAACAACATGTTATTGTTTACTTTTTTTTTGTCAAATTTGACAGAAGTAGTTTGAAAGAAATAGGTAGAATGTTGCCATTTTTATTTTAGTTTTTTCTTATTAAATTTGTACTCCTTCGTTTTGTCCATCCCGTTTGCACATGTTGATTGAATATTTCTGTTTCACTCAACACTATCCGACTAAGTAAAATGACACCCCAAATGAATGAATGGGCGAGTTCATGTACAGATAATAAATTTAGCATGGTTATGCCTTATCAATGTCCGTGTGTCGCGTGAGTATTATAATTTAGTGGTGTGAGTTTGGGACCACGTTTTTGCAGAAAAAGTAAGGGAGTTACAGGGAGTTGGTTACAATTGTAAATTGGAATTGGGAACCGAACCGTAGACCGAATTGTCAAAAATATATGAAATGACGTGACATGACATTTCTATGTCATTTCATACATTTTTGACAATTCGGTTCGGTTCTTTCACGGATAAGTGAATAACCCTGCTGAACCTGATAAACAAAATCGGATAAGTGAATATTCCTGCAAATCTCAAAAAAAAAAATTTGATCCACTTTCCTAAGGGAATCGTTCAGAGATTTGGAGCCAAATGTATGGTTATTATCTCGCGGGTTCACCGCATGCCTGCATGTCAAACGTCACGGTGTTACGTGCTTACTTTCACTGGTCGGCCTTCAGGGCGCGGTGGAGCCTGCTGCCTGCCTACATCATGTATTGGTAGGTCGCGTACTTTCACCGCTTGAATGCGAGAAACTTGTGCGGTGACCATCTGTTTGGATGCTGGGACATATTTCCTAGACAAATAAAAAAAACAATAAAGAAAGGATGCCCAGCACCGTTAAACGATACTGCGGCAGACCCAGGCGGAGATGGCGGGACGAACTGGACTATTTTTGTCCTAACTGACAAACCATGGTCATTGCCCAATGGAAGGAGGAAAGGGAGGCCTTTGCCCTGCAATGGGATGACAATGGCTGAAATAAATAAATATTAATAACAAGTGAATTAAATTAAAAATTTATAAAACCCCCAACGCAATATGTAAATGACCATTTTTTGGTGGCGGCCATCTTGGATTTTAAATTTATTATTGTGTGTTGTATTCTACTTGTTAAGCCCTTACATTTGATACCCATATTGATGGGGTCGTGGAAGAAAAAAGTAATCCGCCATTTTGTAGGGGCGGCCATCTTGGACGGATTTCCACCAAACATAGCTATGAACACTCTCGACTAACTCTACTTTCAAACAAAAAAAACTAAATCGGAATCCGTTCATCCGTTCGGTAGCTACGATGCCACAGACAGACACACACAGACAGACAGACAGACAGACAGACACGTCAAACTTATAACACCACGTCGTTTTTGCGTCGGGGGTTAAAAAGGAAAACTAAAAGATGTTATAACATTACTGGGCTTTGGTAGGAGGGCACTGTAGCCAGTTAAATGAACGGTCTCAAGATTCTTAACATCTTATGACTCTAGACTGGGAAGCGTTGGTGCAGTGCACCTAGAATTTTACATCGTTGTGAAAATCTGAATGGCACTGTACTGATTATGGGCAGCATTATCTCTTAACATCCGGAGAGCGTCTTGCTCGTCTTCTTACTTCATTATATAAAAAATATATGACAAAGTGAATTACTCTTCAGCAAATGTTTATTTAATGTTACTTTTTAATTTAATTTGATATACATTAATAAACAATAAATAATAATATGCACTAAATTTGCAACAAAAATATCCAAAAAGATCCTCTCATTTCAAAGACAATGGTCACCCTACCAAAAAATTTCGTGATGACATAACCATTGTGTGGTCACCGCGTTTCGTAAGGTGAAGTGTAAAGAGTAAGGTGTATGAATGAACATTATTAACTGACTTGAAAGGGGAGGTTATCAAACCGATGTACATATTTTGGGAGCTTAAACTCCGACAGAACAGGTTACCCTACTTACACTGTCAGAGTCAAATCACAATTAAAGGTTGAACCTATATGTTGCAGTTTCAGGTCGCCAAGAATACTGGAAGACCTGCAACATGACCTGACGACTGCCTCCTACATATCTTATAGGAAACAGCCGGGACCCACAGATTGTGAGTTTGCGGGGTGGTATATGGGACTCCCCCGCCGAAGATGGGCGCGGCGGGAATACCCACCAAAAACCTGCGGGTGTTCCTGCGGGACGCCATAATGCCGGGGCAGCGGGTACGCCGAAGCACTCATCCGCGGCCTGCCTAGAAAGGTCAAACTATCAAAGATTTTTTAAGAAATCATTTTAAGGTATCACATTCCTACCAATGTTTTGACTTCCCATCAAAACCGGTCCAGCTTTCTATGGGAAAGTGAGTCGGAACACGGAAACCTATTCTGCTATATACTCATACATACATAACGTATGCAAATAATATGTATTTATATGCTAAATTATGGGAATTTAATATTTTTCGCGTGTTATGGCTTTTCACCGACTACGGAAAAGAAGGTCATCATATCATACCTATAACCTACATATCACGTTTTTTTTTTAATACAGCAAAATAAGAAGACGAGCAAGACGCTCTCCTGATGATAAGAGATAACGCTGCCCATAATTAGTACAGTGCTACCAAGGATTTTACAAAGGTACAATTCTGGGTGCACTGCGCCAACGTTTCTTACTGGAGAGTCATGAGAAGTTAAGACTTTTCAGCTCAGTAATTTCACTAGCTACAGTGCCCTCCTGTGCCTACCTGTGCACAGTAATGTTTGCACATCACTGCTCAGGCGGTAGAATAACTGGCACTGTTGGGGTAACCCACCTAGTCGACCTCCTGCAAAGGAAGCCTACCCCCGTTGCACGCTAAATATCTGTAGCGCCCGTGGCCTAGTCGTCACAGGTCCGGCTTGTAATCCGGAGGCCCTAGGTTTCCTATCTAAGTACCTATATGCCAAAATTTTCGCCTGGACGCTACCGTGTTTCGGCGCAGCACGTGGCACTGTGTGTCCCGGCTGTTTCCTATAAGATATGTAGGAGGCAGTCGTCAGCTCATGTTGCAGGTGTAGTAATCTCGACGACCTGAAACTGCAACATATAGGTTGGCCACACAACATATAAATTGTGATTTGACTCTGACAGTGTAAGTAGCGTAACCTGTTCTGTTGGGGTATAAACCCCAATCATAATTATTATTTTTAGTTCACTTGTTCAAAACTTTGATGCTCTAATTTATTCCCGAGCCTTATAAGGGTGGCAAGGAGACTTGTTGCATGGGTGATTGGTCACCCCCTTACCACCCTCTTGATTAAGGTGGGATTTAGTTTATAAGTGGAGAGAGTAGCGGGTAATAGTAAACAAACTTTAAAAAAAAATCTTGTTAATAAAAAGTACTAGAAGGCTATAAACAAATTACATTGGTTACTGGTTACCATCTGTTACCAAAGTATTCGTCGAGACAAATCATACTAGCTGAAACTCGATGGGGTTGTGTCGTTTAACTACCGAGTACCTATGGCCACCTTCCAGCTCCATCTTATTAATATTATAAACGTGAAAGTTTGTAAGAATGTATGGATGTCTGGATGTGTGTTCGTTACTCTTTCACGCCTAAACGGGTGGACCGATTGAGCTGAAATTTGGTATAGAGATAGCTAAGACCCTTGAATAACACATAGGCTATGTACCTACAGCGGGTAAAACTGCTGGGTGCAGCTAGTGTCATAATAATTTTAGTGTCATAATAATTTTGCACTATCATGCGATTTTTACACATGCATGCAAAATTTCAGCTCAATCGGTAGGAAAGTAGTTTAACTTGCAAGATTTGATAACAAACATCAGGACAGAGGAAACAACTTCAAGCCCTTTCATTTTTTAATACCCATATTGAGGGAGTAGTAATATGTAAATTTTGTGGCGGCGGCCATCTTGGGCCGATTTCAAACATAGCTTAGAACACTCTAGACTAATTCACCTTTCAAACAAAACAAAGAAAATCAAGAATCGGTTTATCCGTCCTGCCCCTCAAGCACAGTCGCTGCGTAGTCTTGTCTTGCTATCAAGTCAACTGTCATTCCATACATTCACAAAAGTACAATGTATGGGATGACAGTTCTACTCTTGAAGTTTCGTCGGGATCCCGTGTATCATGATACGCACCCAGGAGCTACGATGTCACAGACAGACACACAGACACACAAACACGCACACAGGCGTGTCAAACTTATGTATAACACCCCGTAGTTTTTGCGTCGGGGCTTAAGAAGAATGAGCCTAAATCGCTCCGCTCATGACCATGGTCGCTGCTCGCTCTATTCATGCGTGGTACAGGTGTGTACTACCCTTATACGCTCAGTGTACCACTGACCTCCGACCCGATATTATATTTAACAAAAATAATATTAATAATTCAAGTTTTTGGACAAACAAATAATTTATTAAGTAACAATAGTTACAGTTATTGATTAAAATAGGTATCTTAAAAAATAATAGTAATTGGGGTTTATACTCCAACAGAACAGGTTACCCTACTTACAATGTCAGAGTCAAATCACAATTAAACAAAATATCTATGAACTAAAATTTATAAAAACTAAGAAAACGTAATATTAATTTAAAAAATTCAAGTTTTTTTTCTTTAAGTGATAAAAATGTGTTGATTCAAAAATATTCTACCATAGTGCAAGTGTATTTTTTCTTCAAATTTCTGTTTATTTCTTGAAGGTATTTACTTGCTACAAGAACGGAAATACATGAATTGATTTGAATTAGCAGGTAAGTTATATTTTTTAGGGTTACGTACCTCTAAAGGAAAAACGAAAGTTTTATAGGACCACTCGTTTGACTGTCAAAGTGTTTTGTGTCAAGGTTCTTGCCCTTTTACTTAGAAACGCGTGAAGTTATCAAGTTGAAATTATGCCATACTATAGCTAACGGGTAAAGCCATACAGTAGCCTATATGTTATTCCAGAGTCTAAGCTATATCTATACCAAATTTCAGCTCAATCGCTCCAACCGTTTAGGCGTGAAGGAGTACAACCATACGCATACGTCTATCCTTACAAATGATTTCTTCAAATCACGTTTTTCTCCTCCATTCTACTCTATCATCTGTTATATCTTCATCCACTCTCCTAGCACGCATATCCTCTTTCACACAGTTCATCCAAACCTTTTTCGGTCACGAGAAAAAGTACTAAAAGATCAAGACACTGATCACTTTGTTAGGCGCTACGATGTGCGCGCAGGACCAAATAGGTATAATAATAATAAAAAAAATAAAAATAAGGATGAGTAAAGTTTTCTTTTCTACTCTACAAATTGACCTATTTCCTCCGGCCCGCCTGATCGAGGGTACGTCGTACGTCTAATAATAATTCTTTTGATCGCTGACCTCTCGGAGCAATCGGCTGGAAATACATGACCTTTAAGTATTGCTTATTTTGTTTTTACTTGGAAATTTTGAAAGTTAAACCTTGTTCAAGTATCGCTTGAAAACGACCAAGTTCTTATACACATTATTATGGATCCGCTCGCACTTCGTAGAGCCTAACAGAAATTTGACAGTATTTCTCTAATACGTAAATAGGTTTTTATTTCATAAAACTAAATAATAATTTACAATAATAACTTAAAAACTAAATAGGTACCTGAATCTAAAACTTATCCTAATTATTTACTACAATCTAAACTTAATCTAACAGACCTATGATAAAAGGAGTGAGTGGCCAGAATGTTAGTGTTGCCCCGTGAATAAAAAAAAATTTTTTGGCCAAAAAGTGACATCATCAGCCCACGTTCGTCCACTGCTGGCTACGCTCATGGCACGCCACTCAACTCGGTCCAAAAAGTATATCTTTTTTTTTCATCGTGTGTAGACTTCCTTTGCAGGAGGTCGTCTAGGTGGGTACCCCATCAGTGCCAGTTTTTCTACCGCCTGAACAGTGATGTGCAAAGATTACTGTGCTTCGGTAGGCGGGCACTGTAGCTAGTGAAATTACTGGGCTAAAGAGTCTTAACATCTTTTGACTCTTGAGTCTTGAGTAAGAAGCGTTGATGCAGTGCACCTAGAATTTCACAGCATTGTAAAATCATAAGTAGCACTGTACTGATTATGGGCAGCGTTATCTCTTAACATCAGGAGAGCGTCTTGCTCGTCTTCTTACTTCTTCACATAAAAAAACCACTTGTTTTACAGTGATGCAGCGTGAATCCCCAGAGGACCGCCGTCCCCCCTCGCGCCGTAACTCAGCTCCTTCTAGAAGGAACAGCATCAAGAAGGAAGACAAGAAAGAACCACTCTCGGCTTCGTCCACCCCTAAGAAGATCGTCAGAGGAAGCGTGGCAGATTTCGTTGTTACGGGGAAGCAGATCACTAAAAGGTATTTTTTTTGGAACGAAGTTCCTTATCGCGCGTTGTGAAAGGGGGCTAGACGGAAAAAATTGTTACGAAAAGTTTTCACGACACTTTTTGCTATAGTAAGCTATTGTAAGCTGTGCGGCGTGCGCATGTTTCTCTGTCTCTCTCTCTCTCTCTCTTATAGAAAGCAAGCCAGATATTTTCATTATTCGAACTTCGTTCCATCCGGGTGTCCCTTGACACCTCTCAAGTTTTTTAATTTTTTAAACTATTTTAGTAGTGGCTACAAAATTGTGTTTAGTTATAAGTTTTCTGTATATTTGTGGTGTTTAAAAAATACTGATCGACTTAGTGATTTTTTAATGCAAAAAAATAAGAAGACGAGCGAGATGCTCGGGATAAATGGTTCACAATGGAACACGGTCACAATGCCCGCTTGTCAACACGGTTTTGGCCAGTGGGTGGTAACTAGCCACGCCCGAAGCCTAACCAGTAAACCGGTTGGAAAAGCCGTACATACGAGCAACTATAATTATAATTAATTATAGACATTGGTGCGAGAGCGGGATTTAAACTCAAAACCAAAAACCACAACAAAAAGTCAATCAAATTCCATTTTCATTTTCGATCACATAAGAGATGTATTTACAGCTGCTAACATCGGTACGCATGACACTAAATAAATGTTTAATTATTATTACACAAAAAAACTGTTTAATTATTATTATCGTCATAATAATTGCGGTTTATACTCCAACTAAAACAGAACAGGTTACCCTACTTACACTGTCAGAGTCTAATCACAATTTATAGGTTGTGTGGTCAACCTATATGTTGCAGTGTCAGGTCACCGAGATGACTACACCTGCAACATGAGCTGACGACTGCATCCTACATATCTTACAGGTAACATCCGGGACACACAGTTTTACGTGTCGCGCCGAAACACGGTATAGCGTCCAGGCGAACTTTTTGCTACACACTGAGATTTGAACCCAGGGCCTACGGATTAAAAGCCGGACGTATGATCACTGGACCACAGACGCTATACGCTATGTGCTTTTTATTACAGAAGCGACCGCGCTAATTCCCTCCCCGGCAGCTCCAGGACTCACATCGTCCGCAAGCGTCCCACCGTCACTCCGACCGACTCCAAGCGGAACCAGAGCCATGAGACCTCGCTGGAAGATGATATGTCGCTTGATTTGTCGCAGGTTTGTCGATAATTCAATAATTAATGCTTCTTAATGTCAAGGGAGAGCTCAGTTCGCTACCATTTCAATTTCTTCCATCCCACTTTACTCCCATTTGTACCATTCCAATTTCTTCTTTTTCACTTACTATCTTTCCAATTCTATCGTTCTATCTACCATCTCACTTTCTATTATCCTAATATCTAGCATCCCAATACCTATCACACTAATTTTTACGATTCCCATTTTCTACTATTTCAATTTTTAACATCGAAATTTCGACCATGTCACTTTTGCTATAATCCTACTTAAATTTTCTATTTTTAATAAATATATTTTTTAAATTCACTTTTCAGGTATCTGATTTCGAAGACACCAACTCAAAGTACGGCGTGAGGAAGCTGACTGCCCTCGCCACATCTACTCCCAAGCCTCGTCCGGGTCCGAAGCCCCGCAGTGCCTCTCTGCAGAGCCATATAAGTCATATAGCTCAGGTAAATGTAGCTTTATATACTAACTACCTGCACCTAGCGGTTTTACCCGCTGTACTGTAGCCTATATGTTATTCCAGGGGGCTCATGAGTGGTTCGGCGTACCCACTGCCCCGGCATTATGGCGTCCCGCAGGAACATCCGCAGGTTTTTAATGGGTATCCCCGCTGCGCACATACAAGGCGGGGGAGTCCCACGTACCGCCCCGCGCCCCCGGTGAATGGTGATGATGCGTAACGCATTTTTCCTGGGTCAAAAAAAGGGTCTAAGCTCAGCTCAAACCAGACCAAATTTCAGCTCTATCGGTCCACCCGTTTAGGCATGAAAGTATATCAAACACACCCATACATCCATTAGTAGGATTGGGGGTAGACTTCCTTTACTGGAGGTGGACTAGGTGGGTACCCCAACAGTGCCAGTTATTCTACCGCCTGAGCAGTGATGTGCAAACATTACTGTGCACAGGAGGACACTGTAGCTAGTGTAATCACTAAGCTGAAGTTTTAACATCTTATGACTCTCAAGTAAGAAGCGTTGGCGCATTGCACCCAGAATTTTACAAAGGTACACTGTACTTGTTATGGTTAAATAAAATGGTATATGATTTAAAATTCTAGGTGCACTGCACCAAACCTTCTTACTCAGGGGTCATAAGATGATAAGTTGTAAGATATTTTTTCATTTCCTTCTTTGTTTCACATTACGTAACTCGTATAATAATATGTTGCAGGTTAAACCAGATTCTAGACGGTCGCAGAAGAGTCTAGATGGAGCTAAGAGCAGGGATAGCGTGTTCTCTTGCAGTCGGGATAGTTTGTACAAAACTTCTTCATCGGCTAGTCCTTACAGGTACATGTTAAAAGCTCTAGAAAGCACTTTTAGAGTTAGTTTTTTCGTCAATCAAGTGTATTTTTTAAAAATTAATATTAACGTTGTAACAAAATTACCTCTAGCACATAGCCCCTTCATTTAGAATCATAATGTCACTTAGTACTTTCCATGGAAGATAATAATAATCTGCCATTTAGTTGGTTTTCACATAATATTATATAAATTCATAAAAAATAGTAATTTTGTTAGCATCTAATTTCAAAACATTTTATCATATGATATTGACGTTCATTGATGGTTGACATTTGAAGTTGAAATACGCAAAACATGGTGTCAAGTGTCACCAAAAAAAAACCATAAAGAAATTATTGATTTTATCGGTTTTTATCATTTTTGAGGGTTCGATCGTGTGTAATGGAACTTATTTAAAAAGTTAACTATTTGGTGTGACCAGGTAATAAACTTTATAACATTTTAGGAGATGATTAGGAAAATGAAAGTAATTACTGTTTTGGTATATTTTCTAATTAAATTCAATTTCACGTTGATATTCGGAGGGAAATGTCCTCCAAAATAAACATTGACTTCGTATCAGCTCTTCGAAGGTGAGGTCATTCGTTGTAGGCCAATTTCTTTCAGGGTGTCTTTGGGTTTCTGCTGTTTTGATATACAGAGTATTTTGATTGTTGAACTTAATAAAATTTGGCTTTAGGAAACTCAGTTTTTCTCATATTTGGTGAATTCTAACATCTCGTTTTTTTATACTTTTGGTAGAAATTTTATTCGATGGTAATGAGTAATGGTGGTCACACTGACCGCGGCCATTTCTTGGTTTTTGTGAGAGGTTGTTGGAAGGCGTCACTAAAGAAAATTTGGATAGCGGCGTGAGGGCAGGCCTTCGGGCCTTGCCCTTGCGCCACACTTGCGGATAGTCGTGCCCGGGAGCCTCTCCTCCATTTGAGTTGGACTGATTTCAAGTTTAAACTGAAATTTTTCATCGGCCTGGGAATCGAGCAGCAGCGTTGTCGCGTCGCTCCACGTCCCATTTATGAAAATAACACCCACGCTGGAAACGTGGTAAGTGTACCTAGGGCCGGTTCTTTTCTTTTTGAGGTTATAGTTATTTTGACACTGGAATTGTATTGTTCCAGGGTGTTTACCCTACGCTGGAAACGTGTTTGTTTACCCTACGCTGGAAACGTGTTTGTTTACCCTACGCTGGAATCGGTGTTCGCCCTACGCGGGAAACGCGGGTGTTTGCCCTACGCGGGAAAAGGTGTTCGCCCTACGCGGGAAACGCGGGTGTTCGCCCTACGCGGGAAACGCGGGTGTTCGCCCCACGCGGGAAAGGTGTTTGTACTACGCTGGGTTTTTTTTACGGACCTGTTTAACTACAGCGTTTTTCTGGATGGTGTTTTTTTTTTGCCCCGGTTTTATGGACGGTGCTTTTTGCCACTGGTTTATCTACAGTGTCTACCTACGCTGGTTTAGTAACGGCGTTCAACTACAGTGTTTAACTATGGTGCTTTAGATGCCCTTTATATCGGCGGTGCCATAGGCCCCTTATTTTACTTAACTACGTAACTTATCGAGACATATATGTATGCACGGTGTTGTAAGTCACCAGTGTTTGTAAACTGCCAGTTATATTATTATTTTTAGATAACCTATTGTGACGACCACTGTTTCTGGTCTATTTTGTGGCTATGTTTATGTAACGTTGTAACTACCCTATTGATATTTAGTTTTTGTAAGGGCCGCTAGCCGCCCAAGGTTTTAATAACTTTAACTCTTGTGATTACTAGAGATAATCGAACTTAGATTATAACTTAAAGGACTAAGAAGCTAATATTTGGCAGATAATATATATTTTACTAGAAAACTTTTGTTTGAATTCATGGAACACCTTTGTTGGCGGAGCGAGTGTCTGGCGCCCTTCTTTATATAAATTCTTGACACTTTCTCTCCCCAAGCCTCGGTAACTCAACCCACGGAAACCCGACCCTCTCATGCTCTACCCTTTAAATAGGAGTCGGCCGGCACCTAACTACTCAGGCGTGAAAGCTGACAGACCACCACTGGTCCGAGGCGGACACGTCTGATGAGTTACAACGTTTCGTTTTCTTTCAAAAATTTGTAAAAGATGATTCGCCACATTTTAATACAAAATGTTCAGTTCTTTCTTCGTGTTCGACCAGTGACGTCATAATGAAACTAAAAAAACTTTAAGCTTCCCCCGTTTTTTATCAGAATAATTACAAAATAAGTAATAATGTGTCCAATATTATTTTTTAATAAAATAATAATAAAGTGTAAGCGAATTTATTTTTTGAGGAAAGTTTCATAAAGCGACACCTAGCGAGTAAATGGTGTACTAAAATTATCGCCATCTAGCGGAAGTTTATAGTACTAAAAACAGCGCCATATAGTGCAATAAGTTTACACTACTTGTAAGTTATGGTTGTGGAACATCCAAGTAGTTCAAATGTATTCTCATAGATGGCGCTATTTCAACTTTCAGAAAATTTGTTATAGCGCTATCTAGCGAAATTTACTTGTACTATTTGGAGACCATCTTTATGAGTTATATAAATTAAAAAACCTTTTATTGTGTAATAACTTTAATGAATATGTTAAAAAATACTCTAACTTATTTAAAATAGTAAGTAAACAGGCTAAATGTATACATATTAAACATAAAATCCAAAATGCCTCCAATAAAGTAAAAGCTACCTGGAGCATGATCAATAAAGAAACTGGTAAAAATAAATCACATAACACAATAAAGGCACTTAAATTAAAAGATAAACAATGCACAGATAAACAAGATATTGCTAATACATTTGATAACTTTTTTGCAAATATACCATTACAATTAACTGAAAACTTAAATTCATCGACAACAACAGCTATTGAAGTTTTAAATAAATATGTACCTACAACGGCACACAGCTTTAGCTTCCACTCTATTAATGCATCTACAATTGTTAAGGTTTTTAAGTCACTGAAGATGAAAAAAACTGAAGATTTATGGGGCCTTTCTGTAAAAGTAGTTAGTAACATTATTAACGTTATCTCCCCCTATTTGGCATCCATATTTAACGCATGTGTAGAAAAGGGCATCTTTCCGAAATTGATGAAGTTCAGCAAGATAATACCTTTATTCAAGTCTGGTTGCAAAAATGACCCATCAAATTATAGACCAGTATCAATATTACCATGTCTTAGTAAGATTTTTGAGAAGGTTATTTTAAATCAATTATTAGCTTACTTTAACTTAAACAATCTCTTACATAAAAAACAGTTTGGATTTACTAAAGGCAAATCGACAACAGATGCTGGATCTCAATTAATAACAGCTATAATCAATGCATGGGAAGGAAAACAGGATGCCATTGGGGTGTTCTGTGACCTTTCCAAGGCATTTGATTGCGTAGATCATAAAATACTAGCTCTCAAGCTCAGGCATTATGGCCTTTCAAATGGTGCTCTTATGTTGATATCATCATATCTTGCTGAAAGACGACAGTTTGTTGTAGTTGACAATGTGAAATCTGCAGGAAATGACATTAAATTGGGTGTTCCTCAAGGCTCAATACTCGGCCCATTTTTGTTTTTGGTATACATAAACGATTTACCTCATATGCTGGATAGGCAAGTTGATATGGATATTGTACTCTATGCAGATGATACATCTCTGATTTTTAAAGCAAACAGAAAATCAAATGAAGTGGGAGACATAAACATAATTTTAGATTCCGTATACAAATGGTTCTCTAAAAATAACTTATTGCTTAACTCAACGAAAACCAAGTGTGTCCGTTTTCTTTTACCTAATGTTTCTGTTCCAGACACTGAGTTGATATTAGGAACCGAAACTCTCGAAATGGTAAACAGCACCACTTTCTTAGGGCTAAAAATAGATAAAAATCTTCAATGGGGCTCTCATATCAAGTTGCTAGGAAACAGACTGAGCTCAGCTGTACATGCAATTCGTGAAATTCGTAAACTAAGTGATATCCCTACTGCAAGGCTGGTCTATTTTTCCTACTTTCACAGCATTATGAGTTATGGTATATTACTCTGGGGCACTGCAGCGGACATAAATAATATTTTTATTTTGCAAAAACGTGCTATTAGAGCATTGTATAGGCTCAGTCCAAGAACCTCATTAAGAAACTTTTTTAAAACAATAAATATTCTGACAGTGCCATCACTATATATTTATGAAGTTATTATGTACACTCGAAAGAACATAGATAAATATCTTAAGAACAGAGATCGACACTCTTTTAACACAAGAAACAAAGACAAATTAGCTGTCACAAACTTCCGGCTTGCTAAAAGCAGCAAATCGTTTCTAGGTAATGCTGTAAGATTTTATAACAAAATTCCAAACGAAATAATTCAGCTAAAGGAAACACAATTTAAGAAAATAGTACGATCTAACTTAATGAATAAAGCATATTATAACATCAAAGATTATATCGAGGATAAAGAAGCATGGTCTACAGGTTTAACTCTGTGCAAAAGATTAGTTAAGTGTGACAAAGCCCCTATTCAGCTGCTAAGTCAGTGATTGTATGACACTTCCTTACTATAATTACATAAGTAGATATATTTATTAATAATAAACTATACAAGACAAGGCCTCTTTACAGCCACACATGTATCTGTTGACGAAACTAAGTGTTCTTTATGTTCTTATAGTGAATAAATGTTTGAGTTTGAGTTTGAGGTCGCATATAATCGAGTGTGTTAGAAGTTTAGATGAATTCTCATAGATGGCGCTATAATACATTTTGATTTGTTCGTTTAAATGCCACTAGATGGCGCTGTATTAAATTCATGCGTTTCTCTTTTAATCGCTAGGGGGCGTTTTTGATTCGAAACCAAACATGAATATAAATGGTTAAAATAACGCTCCAAACATTTTTTACAAAACAGTTTTCAATCCTGCGAAAGATTTTAGTGTTTTATGCGCATTTGTAGTATTGCACCCTTAGAAGGATGGGGGCGACTTTTTTTAGAGGTCTTTGAAAACCTCGAAGATACGACGGGGCTACATGAGTAAACCCGCGTCTCCAGAACGTGTTTTGGTTCAAACATTCAACACAAACATCCCAAATTTTTTACTAACATTATCAAGCTACTGTTTTTGTTTGCTCCAACAATGTTTTTGCTTTCCATATCCGATGGAAGTACGTACAACAAAAAATAAAATCAATATTCATCAAAATCGCCGAGATTTTTTTTGAATGTTGTTTCTTGTATGTTGAATGTTTGAACCAAAACACTCGCTGGAGACTAATCTCAATACCATTGTCATCATCAAGGGCGGACCCAGGATTTGGTTCTGGGGCGGTAGCTTGCTGCGAGTGCCGAGAAAAAATATAATCTTGAGCATGAAATAGCGCCAAAATCCAATGCTGCCCCTGCATTGTCCGTTTACTAACATCTCAATTCTCAATACCATTGCCATCAGGTACGGCACAGAGCTGGACTACTCGTCAGTGTCCCCGGAATACTCGGGCCAGTCCTCGCTCGACCTGTCCCCGCGAGCTCCCACCACCGACCTAGTTGTATCACCGCGGAGCCAGCACTTGTCCAGGTATTTACTTTACTTAAAACTTACTTATAACTTTCACAAAAAGTTTCCCGACGGAAACAACCCCGTTGTATTTTTAACTTCCATTGTTACAATTGTTGATATTTAACAAGTTACATCTTGCGAGCGAGACGGAGGCTCAGCGGTTTAGCCCTGCTCTTAAGATAGAGTTGTATTAAAACGTTGTTGTGTTGTTGTTTAAACGTTTGTTTTTGTTATGTTGTTGTTGTAAATGATTACCTACATCTCGTAGTCCTATGACCCCCAGTTGCTGCGTCAGTACGTGGGCGGAGACCACCCCGGCCGAGGAGGGGAGGGGGGGAGAGTGGGACACATTCTGGATCAACTATAATAACTCACTCTCTAAGGTTTATTGTAATTTTATACTATGTAATAAATTTAGTATTTAGAAGTAAGTAACTATTTCATATTGGTGTTACCACCATAGCTTTTGTATTGTTTTAGTTTATAAGTTGTTTTTAACCCCCGACGCAAAAACGACGGGGTGTTATAAGTTTGACGTGTCTGTCTGTCTGTCTGTGTGTGTATGTGTCTGTCTGTGGCATCGTAGCTCCCAAACGGATGAACGGATTTTGATTTAGTTTTTTTTTGAAGTGAAAACTTCTTTAGCGGCGCTGAGCACTTTTTTGTATGGGTAAAAACTTTAAAACTCGCGTCAGGGTCACGTGATGCTGATCGAAAAAGCGTAAGATCGAGGGGAAGGGAGAGGAACTACTATCTCCCACTCTTTCTACCGTGCCTGAGTGTGCTGCTCTGTTGATGGTGTAAAAGTCGTCGAAATTATGGATGGAAGTTGATTTTTCTGAGAGATAAAATTTAATGTAATATATAAATAACGATATAATATTATAAATAACAACATATAAATTGTCATATTTGTGTACGATAGCGCAATAAATAAACATTGTATTCTACCTCATAAATGATAGTACTTTTATACTTATAATTAAACACAACGTTAATATTGAAGTTTTTACTTCTGCCGGCACTCCCGGAGTGCTACCTTTTTTTTTGAAAGTAGAGTTAGTCGAGAGTGTTCTTAGCCATGTTTGGTGGAAATCGGTCCAAGATGGCCGCCGCTACAAAATGGCAGATTATTTTTTTCTTCCACGACCCCCTCAATATGGGTATCAAATGAAAGGGCTTAACGAGTAGAATACAGCCCACTATATAAAATTTAAAATCCAAGATGGCCGCCATCAAAAAAAAAAGTGTGTGCGTGTAACCTTTACGCGCGATTGAAGTAAAACTTCAACTTAATATCCCGTGAACATTCACGAATTTTACTCGACACTGGCAAAATGCACATGTTGCCATATTATTAAAAAAAAAAAAAGAAATTAGACAGACCATAGTATATGACATATACTTACAACCAATCAGAATTATTATTTTTAAATGGCGGAAACTACACACACTATAGTAAGCGTTACTTCCGTCAGAAAAAAAAAATAGCACTCCGGGAGTGCCGGCAGAAGTGAAAACTTCAATATTAACGTTGTGTTTAATTATACCTAAGTATAAAAATACTATCATTTATGAGGTAGAATACAATGTTTATTTATTGCGCTATCGTACACAAATATGACAATTTATATGTTGTTATTTATAATATTATATCGTTATTTATATATTACATTAAATTTTATCTCTCAGAAAAATCAACTTCCATCCATAATTTCGACGACTTTTACACCATCGTTATTATCAGAATCATCATCGCAAATTTTTACAACTGATACAATTGGTTTATGATAACTGAAGTAAGAAACAAACAGTTTTGATTCGAACCTATTTAAGTGTCTAATAAATACCGCATCAATAGTAGTTTTGTATTTCGTTGTGCTAAAATTGCGATCATTTTACATAGTTAAACCAAATTCATTATTTAAAAATTCAATTAATGATTGATTTTTATCGTCTGCAAAATTTATATTGAAATCAAAATTAAAAAATAAAACTGGCGCGCGCTTGTCTAAGCCCCCTGTGCGGCCTAAACAGAGCAGCACACTCAGGCACGGTAGAAAGAGTGGGAGATACTAGTTCCTCTCCCTTCCCCTCGATCTTACGCTTTTTCGATCAGCATCACGTGACCCTGACGCGATTTTTAAAGTTTTTACCCATACAAAAAAAAGTGCTCAGCGCCGCTAAAGAAGTTTTCACTTCAAAAAAATAAGCGTTACTTCCGTCAGAAAAAAAATCTGAGTTACTCCCTAGTCGCGCCTAAAGAAGTTTTACTTCAAAAATGGTGAACTACGTATTGCGTTGGGGGTTTTTTAAATTTTTAATTTAATTCACTTGTTGTACATTTTCTTTTGTGTTCCAATAAAGGGTTATCTATCTATTTGCATGTCATAATATGGCAGATTATAGCTGAACATACTTTTGATGTATTTTACTATCTAGAACTTACCTATTCTCGCAAATAAAGATTTTTGTATTTGTATTTTGTATTTGTATCTATCTATCTATCTACCACCCGCCATCCACTGAACAAAACCGTGTCGCCATGCGGGCATTACGACTGTTCCGGCATGATCTTCAGTGAAGCCAACAAACCCCTTCGTTTGTTTGGCGTGGACGTACTTATATTTAGCGGATATTAGTATTAACAAGTGAATTAAATTAAAAATTAAAAAAAAAACCCCAACGCAATACGTAATTCACCATTTTTTTTATGGCGGCCATCTTGGATTTTAAATTTTATATAGTGGGCTGTATTCTACTCGTTAAGCCCTTTCATTTGATACCCATATTGAGGGGGTCGTGGAAGAAAAAAATAATCTGCCATTTTGTAGCGGCGGCCATCTTAGACCGATTTCCACCAAACATGGCTAAGAACACTCTCGACTTACTCTACTTTCAAACAAAAAAAACTACATCAAAATCCGTTCATCCGTTTGGGAGCTACGATGCCACAGACAGACACATACATACACACACACAGACAGACAGACAGATAGACAGACAGACAGACAGACAGACAGACAGACAGACAGACGGACAGACAGACAGACAGACACGTCAAACTTATAACACCCCGTCGTTTTTGCGTCGGGGGCCGGGGGTTAAAAAGCTACAAAGCTTTTTAAAATTTTCAGTATTTTTTTATGCATTATTGCTAGGCGTAGATGGTAGCAGACTAAAGCTAGAAGGCGGGATAAATCCCTCCCTGGGGATATTAATTTCCAATTAAGGTTATGACTTTTTAGGAACAAAATAGTACATTTAAAATATATTGTGTGGATTTGCAGTAGTACAAACTTTTCTTATGTCTCTAGGTACCAATGAAAAGCTACTACGACCAATGTCCTACGCCTTACAGAACAGAAAATATCGACTTGAATGATTTTGGTGAGTTTAATAATTACTTACATTAATTGTTAATTAAAATAGTTGCGTAGTTTACGCTACAATTTGATCGTTTCTTATTTTTCGAGAAAAAATGTTCGACTGCTGTTAACGCCTGACTAAAATGTGTTAGTGTACTTTAAAATTATTCTTATTAGATATAACCATGTAAAGTAATAAAAAGTGCATTATATAAAGATATTTAAATTAAAATATAAACTAACGTGTAATTTTTAGTCTTTAAAGCATATTTATAATGCAGTTTAAAAAATTCATCATTGTAATGCTCCCACATTTTGATCAGGCGTTATTTATTGTATTGCTCCAACATTTACATCAGGCGTTCATTTCACAGATTTCTCCATCGACGGCTCCCGGAAACGTTCTCCAGAGAATATAGAAAATATTAACAACATTATAAGAAATGAAGGCCTCCAACTAACGCCAAGAGAGACCCAGAACATCATAAAATGCGCCCACATTTTAGGAAATGTCCTCTCAAAAGCAATCGAAAGACGTTCCCGCGAAAATCCGAAAGAAAGCGAAAGGGATGTGAAAAGGAAGAATTTGACGCTTGATCTGAAAGAGACAGCATCACCTCTCCAAAATGAGGTTAAGAGAAATGAGGCGACGACTCAGACTGACATTTCGTTGCCGAATACGAAAAGCGCGCCAAGAATTTTCGAGAATATTTTACGTCAGCTGTCTAAAAGTTCTATTGATGAAGGAGATGGGAAAGTTGACAAAATAGAAGAAGAATAATAATATCATTATAGATTAGTCTTTAACCACGATCTCGTGTGATGTTAAGAGACGATGCAGCCGTAGAATAAACCTAGAAGGCGGCATAAACATCTCATTTTGTATTTTAAATCATTGTTAAATCTTGGGTGACACTGTACTAATTATGGGCAGCGTTATCTCTTACCATCAGGAGAGCGTCTTGCTCGTCTTTAAGTATGAAACATTATACAACGAAGTAAGAAGACGAGCAAGACGCTCTCCTGACATAGGTAAAATTCTGGGTGCACTGCGCCAACGCTTCTTACTCAAGAGTCATAAGATGTTAAGACTTCAGCTCAGTAATTTCACTAGCTACAGTGCCCTCCTACCGAAGCACAGCAATGTTTGCACAACATAGCAATTAGCTAACTCAGTTGCCGAAAGTTTAACTACGGTTATCATTACTGTTAACTATTGTAAAACCTTTCTAGTCAGTAATTTAGTCATAGATTTAATTTAATAATTAAGTATATCTGTCTTAGAAGTAAAATATATTCTTGGTACGAATAGATAGAGCAAGTTAAAGTGAAAATATATATAATTGTTAATAATAATAATATGTAAGTTTATTTTCGTTTTGCTATTTTGCTACCATTTTACGAAAGATAAGTAGGGTTAATATAAAAATAATACAAAAGAAACAAATATTTTCCATAATTTATTTCTTAAAACTCTAAATACCACAATTTATTCTATAACTATACATAATATATTAATTAATTTCAAAACTTAAAACCGAAAATAGAAATTTCGCGAAACGAAAATCTTTTTTTTTTGTTTCAATTAAATCTAAAAAGAATTTCGAATTTTAAATGCACTATGGCCATAAACTAATGTGACTGGCTGAAAATATGACAAAAAAATATTTTGACAACGATCTTTTGGCACGTGACTAAATTTGGAACTATTTTAATCTTCTTAGATATTTACGTTAACAGCGCCACAACTTCAAGAAATGTCAAGTGCAAAAGTTTTTTCTTAGATGTTTTATTTTATAAAATGTTGTTACATTTTCAACTAGTCACAACAAAAAGTTAGTAATCAATAAATTTTTTTGTTAAAATCTAAAAATAGCAATTTCTCCACGAAAATCCATTAAAACTAAGCCAATTTTGATAAAATTTAAGTTTACCGAAACATTTTCATTGCAAAGACAAAAATTATATTAAACTTAATGAAATGCTAGTAAGCGTAAAAACACGAGTCTGAAAAAACTCTAAATATTTTCTTAAAAAGATAATTTTGGGGAATATTATAAAACTTATCCATTTTTACCAAATTTTAGATTATAATTAGAAATAATCTAAAAACTGAAATTAAATGAGAAGATGTATAAAATCCCTAAGTCTTAGATTTAATCATAATAAATGTTTTTGAAGTGGCAAATAGAATTCACTCTTGACTGATGTTAATACAAAAAAAATATTTCAATTTTTTCTCAATTAAACAATTTGGCATCAAACAGCTTATGCGTTTGCCAATGTCGTAAGAGAGAGTCAAAGTGAATTCCATTTCCCCCGTAAGTAACTTAAAACAAAAAATTAAATTTTAAATAATATTTTAACATAATACAAGCGTAAACTAATATTGCTCCTTTGAAGAATTATGACTTTGTTCGAGAAAAAAAAATAAAAGCAACCTTTTTGAAATAAAATTAGCAAAAAAAAATAACAAAGTGAAGAATCTTTCCAAGTAAAAAGGTTGTACTAAAAAGTTTTCAATAAGAAAGAAAAAAACTGAAGCTTGATTTTAATTTTTTCTCTCAAAACAAAGTATTTGCCGAAATAACCGAAAAAAAAAACCGAAATCTGTCTTAAAATGTAATATAATGGCACCATTATTGTCTAAAACGACTATATCTTACACAAAAAGGTAAAATAATACATAAAAAGTACCCAAAGTCACGCGTGTACGTACACGTAGCTGATTAAACCTAGAAGGCGGGACAAATCCCTCCCTGGCTTCACTAAACATGCCGGAACACGGTCACAATGAAAGCTTTTTTAAAATATTATTTTACCTTTTCATATTAGATATAGCTAAAAGACTAAAAAGCCCTAAAAATATTATATATGTTTTTTCTAAATTATTATATACAACTTTCTCTTAATTATATTTTTTGGATTAAAAACGGCACTTAGTCTATTTTAAAGCTGTATTACATTTATGAATAAAATTTTTAGGTGTTGAAAAAATTTTTCGTTGACCAAAAATTTTTTTAGCTATAAATTTTATATTTACATAATTCAGACAACTTTAATTATTGTCTGTCTTAACTTAAACATAATTATTGCAAGTCAAAATCTTAAATCCAAAATGGCGGACTTAAATCTAAAAAGGTGGGACATAATTTTTAAGTCGTTACTTAAATCGCCTTATTTTTAAGAACAAGAAAAGTTCTCAATTCAATTTATAAAATTTCAATTTTGACAACTTTTTGCCAAAAAAATATTGAAAAATTCCAGTACTTTCAATGAGTAATAACTATTTTTAATAATTTCGTAAAAATGTAACATTTTATTTTTCTTAAAGAAATTTTTCCAAAAAAAAATTGTATAAATTTTAGGCGATAAGTAATTACGACGTTTTTGTACTTAATTTGAAATGTTTAAATAACTTAAAATTATATATATGGCATATTATGTACATACTTATGAACTAAATTAACAAATTTTAAAAACTATTGTTATTTATTTCATCAATTAAAAAATTTGTGATCTATTTCTTTTTGTTGTATTTTTTCCATTATTTTTCAAAAAATGTGTCATTTTCAAAATTTCATATTTATTCATTTTTGCCAATTTTATTTTCATGCACTATTTCATATTTTGCGTCTTAAATCATATAAATATGCACATTTGTATCTCCCTTTTGAAATAAATCAATTTATATTTTAAAAATTAGAAATTCAAATCAATTTAACATGTAAATCAATTTGAATTTTATTTAAAACCAAATTAAATCAATTATTTACAAAGAAACTTGAACTAACTTAAATATTCTTGAATTTGTCAGTTACACACAAATTTTCAGAAAAATCTCACAGAATCTTTCCAAAACTTCCTACATTTTAATACAAATATAATATTTCATTCATTTCAAATATTTACAATTACAATTAAAATCAATTCAAACATTATCTATACCTTAATTTTAATTATTTACAAATCGAATTCTTTTTATTTATTTTAAGTTTTCAACCACAATCGCGACGCATTTTAAATTTTAAGATACCAATTTGAGTTACAAATTCAATTTAAAATACAAATTGATTTACAATTCAAATACAATTAAGTAACCCCGAAATGGAAGAATTACCACGATTTAATTATATAATTGAGGTTTATACTCCAACAGAACAGGTTACCCTTATGATAACACAAATATAAGTTGTGTGGCTAAGAAATGTTAGACATGTTTTTTTATTCGTTATAGGTTAGCCTTTAACTTCGATCTCGCCTGATCTTAAGTGACTATGCGGCCGTAGATGGCAGCAGACTATACCTAGAAGGCGGGATAAATACCTCCCTGGCTTCACTTAATCATGCCGGAACAATCGCAAAGTTGGACCAAAAAATTCTAAGTTACCCAAGATGACTGTTATATCACTGCAATTTAAGTTGATTGCTTCAAGAAAAGTGCCCTATACTGTTTTAACATACTAGAGTAGAATTAACCCAAAATCACTCAATTCCTCTTAGAATAGTGGCACAATGTCATTTAATCATTGTTCTTAGGAAGATTTAACCCAAAATAACTGAAAATCTCTCCAAAAACAGTCATACTCTTTGAAAGATTTAATCCAAATCGCTCAATTCTTCTAAGAATAATGCCACAAAGTGATTTAAAATCGTTTACCAGAACATTGAACCCAAAATAACTGAAAATCTCTCCAAAAACAGTGATACCAGGAAGGTTTAACGCAAAATAGTTGAATTTTTCTCCAGAAAGTGATATAATATGGTGGTGGTATGTGTGGTAATATTGGTTGCCTGGAAGGGATCGCTCTAAGCGATAAGGCCGCCCATTGTGGATGTGGTTGTGGTGTGGTTTGTGGTGGTGGTGTGGTTTGTGGTTGTTTTTGTGGTTGTACTTTAATTTAGTTTTAAGTGTATTTTGTTATTTTTAAAGAGTATTGTATTGTATAACAAGTGAAATTAAAAAAGCTTTTATTATTATTACCATCTGGCATCATAAAGTACTCGTCAAGACGAATCAAATGAGCCCAAACTCGATGGGATTGCGTTGTTTCATAACAGAGTTCCTATGGCCACCTCCCAGCTCCATCATCAGATCAGCTTGATGTCATAAAAATATTGCATTATCATCCGATTTATACATGCATGCAAAATTTCTGCTTAATTGGACACCGGGAAGTGGGTCAAATTAAACTTGCAAGATTTGATTACAGACAGTCAGGCAGGTGAAAGTAAATAAAAGCTTGTAAAAATGGTTTCCTTGGAGATTTTAACGCAAAACCTCTCCAAAAACACCCATTTCACATCTACAACAGCAACCGATTCCTCCGTCCCTTGTCAACCTTGGGACAGCTCCGGTGTTTCCTCAGCAGATGCTTGTGCTGGGGGTCCAACATGGTGGTGTACCCTTCCGGGGTACAGAGGTGGGGGTGCTTCTGGTAGAACCCTCGGTACCCCTCGTGCAGGATGTACAGCTCAGGGTAGTGGAGGGACGGGTACTTGTCCTTGTTTGTCTCTCGGTCCAGTGAACGGAGGTGACGAGATCTGGGGACAAATGATTCATTGATTTATTGTGTACTAAGCTGCGCCCGTTTTACTGCTTTTCTATAGCCTATGTGTTATTCTACGGTCTAAGCTATCTTAGATCACATATACATATATTAATTTAGTCTCTTGACATTTTTATTTTGAAATCATTATATTCTTTGACATTTTTAATTCTTTATTTTCTTTTCATCCATTTAAATTTATTAATTAACCTCATTTTTAGACTAATTTAATTTTTAAATAATAATTTCTAAATTTGTACCTATTTTGTGGACATATGGGCCGAGGGTCCGAAATAAATGATTTTTATTTTATTTATTTATTTATACCAAATTTCAGCTCAATCGGCCCACCCGTTGAGGCGTGAAAGAGTAACAAACACACATCCAGACATCCATTCTTACAAACTTTCACGTATATAACATTAGTAAGATTCAATCCGAACGGCGAATATTTGGAACTCCCTACCCGCTTCAGTGTTTCCTTAGAATTACAACTTGGGTGTCTTCAAGTCGAGGGTTAATAGGTATTTGCTAGGCCGGAGGGGCTATTGGCTAATTCCCACCCACTACGATTGATGGCAACTTCAATGTACATAGCTGCTTTTGTTACTTTACTCATATTAATAAGGAGGTTTAAGCACGTAATGTACGCAATTTTGTTAATGGATTCTAGTGTCTTACATATCGTTTTGCGATAGCCAATAGGCCCTCAGTTCGGGAGCTACGATGCCACAGACACACACATTAAACTTATAACACCCCATTGTTTTTGTGTCGGGGGTTTAATAATAATAATACTTTATACTCCAACAGAACAGGTTACCCTACTTACACTGTCAGAGTCAAATCACAATTTATAGGTTGTGTGGCCAACCTATATGTAGCAGTGTCAGGTCGCCGAGATGACTACTGTGCCTGCAACACGAGCTGACGACTGCCTCCTACATATCTTATAGGAAACAGCCGGGACACACAGTGCCACGTGCCGCGCCGAAACACGGTAGCGTCCAGGCGAAAATCTTTGCCACACTGAGTTTTTAACCCAGGACCTCCAGCTTACAAGCCGGACGTATGACCACTGGGCCACTGACTTTAGTAGAAGTAATGAACTTACATAGTAGGCCCCCGTTGCAGTGAGAATTCACAGTGGAAGATCAGCACAGTCCTCTCCTTGCAGTTGTGAATCAACTCCGACACTTGTGCCGGGGCGTAGATGTTGATTGCATCCTTTATGTGGCCTCCGGAGAACTCGTACGGATATCTGCAGTCAATCACCTGGAACAAGTTTTATTAGTTAAGACCGTATATATCGGTTGTCTCACTCTACTCTTTTAGTCAACCATAATTCCGTACAATGATTGGTTGCCTGGAAGAGATCGCTCATAGCGATCAGGCCCCTAATTGTGGACCAAAATGTATCGTAGCACTGGTTTGTGATATGTTAATGTAATGTATTTTATATCGGTGGACGGTCTCTCGCTCACACTTTTTGACAAATTTTGAAACATAAATTCATAGAATTTGTTGAAAATTCCTCAAGATCAGTCTGCATAATATTAATGCACACATTTTATAAGTGTTTTCAGTTGCTGCTCATATGAGCTGGAAGGTGGCCATAGGAACTCTGTAATTAAACGACGCGACCCCATCGAGTTTGGGCTCATCTGATTCGTCTTGACGAGTACTTTAATGTTAGGTGGTAATAATGGCCAGTCCATTGCATGCAAGGATCTGCCGATTCCTAGTCCTCCGTCACAAAGACGATGCGGGAGTGCCGCCGGGTTGTTTTAGTGGGAATCCCACATGATCCTCCTATATGGGAGGGTATGCGTAATGCATTCTTTTTAAAAATATGGTAATAATAATAAAAGCTAGTTTTTAAAAAATCACTTGCAGTCAATGGACTAGTGAAACAGTAAGAGTAAAAAATAATTTATTGACATTCAAAAATAACAAAAGTTACGTAAAGACATAAAAAAGTGTATGCATAATGCATCTTGCAACCACCTTCGTACGTAATTTATTATCCTTTCCCTGTGTGTTTGTCCGGAAGAGATCGTTATTAGCGAGAAGACCGTCAATTGTTACACTGTTTACATTACTAATTGTATTTAGTTGTAAGTTCTTTTATGTTGTATCAATAAAGCGTTATCTATCTATAAATGTGTTCTTTCTTTTCTCTACTGACCTGATAATTAGGCACCACATCCTGGTACCCCCCCATCATCAGTAGAGCGAGTGTATGAGGCTCGATGGCTGCCAGGTCTGCATGGACACCCCCGGTGCGAGGCAGTGAGAACGGTTGACTGAAGTCTCCAATCAGGTCTGGTTCTGTTGCCGCTGGAATATAAGGTTCTAGTTATAATTTTGTATTATGACTACTTACCTTACCTTACCTTACTTGACTGTAGACTTCTTGATGATGCACACAGGTTATAAATTATTTTTATGTGTTTTTATTGTGTTTTGTACTTTTTTAATTCAATATGTTTTGCTTTTTTACAAGCTTTTATTTACTTTCACTTGTCTGTTGTCTGTCTGTCTGTAATCAAATCTTGCAAGTTAAATTTGACCCACTTCCCGGTGTCCGATTGAGCTGAAAATTTGCATGCATGTATAAATCGGATGACAATGCAATATTATGTGGAGCTGATCTGATGATGGAGTTGGAAGGTGGCCATAGGAACTCCGTAATTAAACGCAACCCCATCGAGTTTGAGCTCAATTGATTCGTCTTGGTCGTACTTTGGTCTTAGATGGTAATAATAATATTATTATAATCTTGTTTAAAAAAGTTCATCTAAAATTATATGTGTTTTTGCCAAGAAGATATGTTTACCAAAAGTGGTATATTGACCAGATGTTAGTATACTACTCTTTCATCTCAACATTCTAAACTGAATTTTGAACTGAAATTTGGTATTTAGGTAGCTGAGACACTGAAATAATACAGAGTACTTTTAAGAATGTTAATCTAGTTAACTTTTCGTAGGTAGGCTATACTTACATCTCGCCAAAGCAGACATAATCGTAGCATTATTCTCAGAAAACGCCCTCTGCAATATCGGCCGTTGAATCCTTTCAATCTCACAATTAGACTTTCTTCTCTTATTATTGCTATTATCGTCTTCTTCTCTTTTCCTCTTCTCTGGACTCTCCAGAATAGAGAGCAGAGAAACTTTCGCCTTATTCTCCGGATGAAAACTCAAACTCCTCGCTAAATTCGGCCTTTTGAAACTGCTTTTAACCGTCAAAACATTATCTTTTATCTGTCCGGACAGCAAATCGTTGAAATTAGCAATTTTGGGTGAATTCGACTCGTCAATCTCCAAGAAAGGTTCTTCCAACTCAGAAATGAAGCCGCTCTCCATTGAAGTCGTTGAATCAGAGGTGAAGACTCTGTTAAAACTTGAAGCGGGTGATAAGGACATTGAGCCGATGCTCGAATCACTTTGTTGTCTTAACAAGTTCTTGGTTGGGGTTTCGTTGAATTTGAGTGACTTTTTAACTGATAAAGATTTTTTGACCGCTGGTGATGTGAATTCGAAGTCATCATCATCGAAATTGAGCATTCGAGTTGCTGGTCGGTTGAAAGACGTTGATTGCTCATTTTCTGCTAAGGGAGCACCGAAATCAAAGTTCCTCGAGCTAATTTTCCTCGTCGTACCCCTACCCCTTGATATGATATTAGGGCTGTCAGTCGAAATAATTTCGTAATTGGTGCATTGGTCGAAGTTTTCGTTCTCGAATTCGGCTTCCAAGTCTTTCAGTGATTCAAGGTCGTCGAGGTCCTCTTGGCCGGGCACTAGGACTTCGTTTTCGAAGGGTTTCGACGGGATTGCATCTGTGAAGTCCAACTGGAAAGACATAAATACACTGTTAATACAAATTTAAAATCAAGTCAAGTCATCAAGTCTTGTGGTCTTTCAGTTCACTAACTATTCTATGTTTAACATTTCAGGAATGTTCAAGGCACGAATAGGTATTTTTCTAGGCATCTTAGGTACTTTTCTAGGCATTTAATGGGTCCTGGGGAAGGATATCTTTTGAATCAAATAAAGAATTTATCAAATCGGTTCAGGCGTCTTTTTCTTACGACGAAAGACATTATAATGCCCATACCAGACACAGCACTCAGTGTATTGAAAGCCAGGGAGGGTTTTATCCCGCCTTCTAGGTAGACTGCTACCATCTACAGCCGCATCGTGGCTTAACACTAGAATCCATAGACAAAATTGCGTACATTACTTGTTTAAACCTCCTCATTAATATGAGAAAATTAACAAAACCAGCAATGTACATTGAAGATGTCATCAATCGTAGTGGGTGAGAATAAGCCAATAGGCCCTCTGAAATATTTGTCTTTGAAATTCATGTCCAGTAATTATACTGGTAAACAATGAAAGAGTAATTAAAATTGACTTACCTTAGGCATTGTCCAATCTTTATCCCTCTGCTGAAAGTGATCACCAAAACTGCAATCTCTGGTATCTTCATCAAGTTTCATAAAAGTCTCAGATATATTCTCTTTATTAGACTTGAATTTTGACCTTTCTTCGAAGATTTTTGTTATTTTCGAGCTTCTTTTCTGTCTTAGCAGATTGGTGTTGGTTGTTAACGGGGATTTAAACGTATTTAGCGGGGACTGGAGGTGATTTAGTGGGGATTGGAAGTTGTTTAGTGGAGATCTTAAGTTTAGTGGGGATTTTAGGTTTAATGCTGACGCTAGGGGAGATTGCATAGGCGGTGATTTCCGTTGAAAGTCGAGTGACGGCATTTGGAAGGGTGATTGTGTATTTATTGGGGATATTCGATTGCTTAGTGGGGATTTTAGGTTGTTTAGTGGGGATTTCAAGTTGTTTAGCGGGGATATCCTGCTATCATTGCAATATGCCAACGGAGACTTCAGGTTATTCAAATTCATGCAGTCTGGGGAATTTTTCAGCCGTTCGAAGACCGGTGAACTGGGTTTGAAGTTCTGCAGCTCGCCGAGTATTCTCCGTTTAGCTGTGATGGGGGAGTTTGGTGATTGGTCGAAGTCTAACGAGTGGGGATTCATTTTGGTTTTGTAGTTGTTTGTTATTGATTCCTGTTTCCGTTTTGCTGCGTTGCTGCCAGAGTTGATTTTGAAGTTTTCTGTTATTAATCTGTGAAGAAGAAAAGGTTGTTTTATTTGAATATTCAATATAATAACCCTTATTGTATACTAATAGGTTATAGGAAATACACTTTTAGCTAACTGGGTGTATGAGATAGGTAGATAACTCTTTATTGTTTACCGGGGGTAGACTTCCTTTGCAGGAGGTCGTCTAGGTGGGTACCCCAACAGTGCCAATTATTCTACCGCCTGAGCAGTAATGTGCAAACATTACTGTGCTCCGGTAGGAGGGCACTGTAGCTAGCGAAATTACTGGGCTAAAGAGTCTTAACATCTTATGACTCTTGAGTAAGAAGCGTTGGTGCAGTGCTCCTAGAATTTCACATCATTGTGAAATCCTAGGTTACACTGTACTGATTATGGGCAGCCGTTATCTCTTAACATCAGGAGAGCGTCTTGCTCGTCTTCTACTTCATCACATAAAAAAAAAAAAAAAAAACTTATAAAACAATATGTAATATAAAAATAATATATTGTATTTATAGTGATAAGTGTAAAATACACACAATAAGCTAAAGGGAAACAATCCAGCCACACCCAGGTTTAAAAGGCTAAATTTAACACCTGGCTAAATTTAGAAGCCTAAATTCAGTCGCCACTGAATTAAGTCAAGTGTTATCACATTTAGCATCCTAAATTTAGAAGAAAGTATCGTTCATCCTAATTTAGATTATGAATTTAGTGACTAAATTCAGCCAAGTGTAATAAGGCTTTTACACATATAAAAGTAGACTTGTGTTATTCTAGGATCTAAGCTATCTAAAAACCAAATTTCAACCAAATCAGTCCAACCGTTTAGGTGTGAAAGAGTAAAAAACATCCATAAAAACTTTGCCGTTTATAAAATTTGTTGGATATAGAATATTAATAAATGAATACATAAAACATTTATTGAATAAATTACTTAATATAAGTGTTTGAATTTAAATACCTAAATAAGCTATTAATATTAATTAAAACTTGTTATTCAAATTATTAATTCTTACATTCAAATAGGCTTTAAAAAATAAATATACCTATAGCTAGCACCTATAGAAGAAAATATCATTATAATTTTACCATGTAGTTGGCTAGCTCTTTTTAACTGACTTAATAAAAAGGAGGTTATCAATTTGGTATGGATGTATGGAATATTGTTGGAACTATGACATAATTTATATGGAACCATTTTTTGAGGCTACCAAACCAATATACCAAATTTCAGAAACATATTAATACTAGCTGCACCCAGCATTTTTATCAGCTGTTCTATAGCCTATGTGTTATTCCAATGTTTAAGCTTTCTCTAAACAAAACTTCATCATCATGTCTCATTATTGACTTATTAATAACCGGGGGTAGACTTCCTTTGCAGGAGGTCGTCTAGGTGGGTACCCCAACAGTGCCAGTTATTCTACCGCCTGAGCAGGGATGTGCAAACATTACTGTGCTTCGGTAGGAGGGCACTGTAGCTAGTGACATTACTGGGCTAAAGAGTCTTAACATCTTATGACTCTTGAGTAAGAAGCGTTGGTGCAGTGCACCTAGAATTGCACATAATTGTGAAATTCTGGGTAGAACTGTACTGATTATGGGCAGCGTTATCTCTTAACATCAGGAGTGCGTCTTGCTCATCTTCTTACTTCTCCACATAAAAAAAAAAAATTAATGATTGAATTAATATTGACATTTTGTAATATGAATTATAATGTAAGAAGTAATAGGTATGTGAAATCATTATTAATGTTGAATTTAAATAATATAGCGCTTGAGTTTTTTGTATTTTCGGTAAAATTATAATTAATCTAAAATAAAAATTAATGAGGAATTAGTAAATTTTAACATTTGTACGCCCTCTGGGCAAAAACATGGTGAACTGAATGTGAATTGTATAATAAGATCTGTATCCAAACAAACCATGTTTTCACAAATAAATATTTTTGAATTTGAATTTTGAATTTTTTCAGCTCAATCGCTCCACCTGTTTTGGCGTGAAATAGTAATAAACATACATTCTTACAAACAAAATTATAATATTAGTAAGATTTTTGTGTATATATTTGTATACCTAATAATTTTAAATGTAGGTTATAGTTTGTATGTTGGTATAAAATAGTTTTGGAATAATGTAAGGCATTTCAAAACTATTGGTTGTATTTATTTCTAGTCAAATTTAGTCTAACTTAGGGCACAGTGGAAAATAACTAACTTCAATATAAAAACAAAAGCTTTCATTTAATCTTCATGTGGTCTATAATTGTTGGTTAAATTTATAGAATGCTTTTGAATATTGAATAATGATAAAAATATTGTTGAAATAGATTAAAATTAAACTTGTTTAGGATATTATTTTAAAAAATAACTAAGATGTGAAACTAACATGTATGCCTACAGATCTAAACCTTTTTTTACAACAAATGTTAGAATGTGTCTTCTTTTGTTTAAATTAGAGAAATAGGGTAGGGTTTTTAAAGGAATTTGTAAACTTTTAGAATTTAGGAACTGTTTTAAACTTATTATTCATTGATAAGATTAGAATAATAATGTTGTTAAGACAAAAATAATATTATAGCTCTTTTGTAGGCAGGGTTGATTAAATTTGATGATGATTACTAATTAACATTAATTTATAAAAAATTATTACGAGTTAAAATACGATATTGCACACTTAACTATGTTTGAAAACTTGTGAGAAAGTTTTTGAAAATAGAATTCTTTAATATTTGTTTCTACTCTTCGAAATTAATATTTTAGGGTATTTATACCACGAAATTTACAGGAATTTTCGACCGTGACTCAATGAATATAGAAGCCACATCCAAGACATCCTTTACGATAAAATGACAATGTAACTCCCTTCAGAAGGGGTTGTGTGACAATGCATGTTTTTTTTATCATACCCTTCAAGGAATCAATATAACCTATCAAGCCCGTAAATAAATCGAAATAAACTCGTTCCACGTACCTTTTCACCCTTTTTGAAGCCCTTCGGTACACATTTTGACCTTTTCCGAGCGAAATACAATGAACTTAACTGTGGGAAATTAAAATGAAACTTTTATCACACAAAACGCTAGATTTTCTCATGCGAACACTAAAAACCACTGCACAGATGTTTGGGCCACGTTTTACGATCACTTTTCACTAATTTCTACGTTGTTTTATGTAAAAATCACGTAAAATACGAAGAAAGTGTGTGTGCACTTCCCGCGGATTTGAGGTTACTTTTTTTATCAGCTGTCAATTGTCAAAGTTTTGCGCGGGAAGCGCCATTGGCGAACGGCGATGCGTTTCTGCCAAGGACTGTCAGCTGACTGAGGTAGGTTTGGAATCTTGAGAACCGAGAACCGGGTCGGGCGGGTCCTCGCCTCGTCCTTTTGTTGAAATTCTGACAAAAACGAGCAAAAAATCTTGAGATATTTCGCCATTTTCCATACAAAAAAGATGCCCTATTTTTACCTACATTCTCGAAACTATATTTGAACGATTCTCGCCTTTATTTCCTTAAATATGCAAATCATATTCACATGCATCGGTAATCGATGCATAAAGATCAATAATTTAAATATTAGAGATGGGGTGTCCTCAACGTTAATAGCTAATTTAACGGTTTTTTATGATAATTGCTTTTATTTACGTTATTATCTTTTGTAACGGTTTGTTGTGATTTCGTTATCAAATTTTAATAATGATTATGAATATTACGTAATATCGACGGTTATTAACGGATTTATGATAAATATATTTTAATTTACATATATTGCATTATAATCAAATAGTATGAATATCTCATGTCAGTATTTGATATAGAACTGCGAAACGGCTGGGTCGATTTATATGATTTTTTTTTGTGTATATTCGGTAGGTCTGAGATTAGGTCATAATTCATAAGGTATTTTAATAGTCTCAGAAGTAGCGAGAGTCAGCTAATATTATGTTATTTTTAATAAATGCAAATCATTCAAATCCTAGTAATTATTACATAAACTCTTCTTTCGTAGATTATAAAACAAAACTTTGTCGCTGTTGCTACCCTCTTCCAAGATACAGGAAATATTATTTAGTTAGAATAAGACAATACACACAAAAAGCTGTCAATGGTCTTAATGTATTGAGCAATATCTTACAGACAACCTGGTAACAAACTTGGTACCTGTAAAACAAACTTTGGGCAATAAACAAATCTGATGTCTTATGGTAGGAATATTGAGAACATGTACAGAGAAACATTATCGTTGTCACACATAACATTTCAGTTCAATTAGAAAGTTTTGGCGTGAATGTTTAACAAAAAATGCGCAAATTTAATTGTGAGCTTGTTATCTTTACAAAATAAGAAACAATTTTTTTACGATCCAAAAAAATAAAATCATAATAAAAAATGTGTGGGTAATTCTCACAAGGGCGTGATGCAAAACGAGTTTTTGCTCTAATTTTTTTTTATTTAGCAAATATTTTTTTCTTGTCTCATAATTTGGTTCCTTGAGGGGCGCGCACAATACCTACCGCTGCACAGAGTTTCATCAAGGGGCGAGTAACGGTAGTCCAGACTATTGTTAACGGTTAAAGTTGAATCGCGAATGCAGTTTCGTGATGCACTGTGTAAAAAAAACTTGATTGAATAATTTAGGTGTCACTTCTCATAGGGATGTGCGAAAGATGTGTTTGTGACTTATTTACGACAAAACTAGGACTTACAAACCTCACACGGCCATTTCTCAAGACTAATGTCACATATCCACCAAATTAAAATTTGAAACAAAGTAATTTATAAGAAAAATGTTGTCAATATGTGTATTTTAATTTATAATAGGTTACCTGAAAAAATTAGGTTATTAAAAGGCAATATTTTCAACAAAAACTTAAGTGACTGGCTAATATGCAAATGTTTTTATACCGTAAAAGATTTTTTAGATTATAATGATAATAATATGTAAAGCCTATATATGTAATGTTTGCTATAAATTTAATATTTGCACGTCTGCTTGCAGGCTGAATGCAATGACTTAGTTTTAAGCAATGTAAAACAACCATTGTAAATTATGCATTCTAGCAAATAAATGATTGATTTGATTTGATTTGAAATGAGAAAGTATCGATGTTTCCAAAACAGCTGAACCAATTGAGCTGAAATTTCGAACACATAGATTTTGGAATCACACGGTAGCTATTTTAGAGGGTATCGTTAGTCACAGCTATTATAAAATTATTTTTAAACACATCCAGAAGACATGCTATTAATAAGTTATTTTTAACTTTAAGGCAACTAGAAACTTGATATTTGATGATAATATAACGAGGCTGCAAATAGCAACCAATCATCTATTAAAAATAGTGTAAAAAATTAAAAGTTATCTTCTTCATATAAAGTCTATAAAAAAACTGAATAAATAATAAATACATAATTTAAAAATTTAGTTTTCCATCAAAATATAGTATAGGTAAAACGCTACTCAAAAAATTTTTTAAGCAAAATAAAGTTATTATGTATTACACATACTATTAATAATATTTAATCAATTTTGCGGTTAATATTAATTAATTTTAAGGAAATAACAAATACATAATATATTGTTATTATTCATCAACGTTTGATAAACTTATTATAAGAAACATTGTGTTTACACAGGAAAATAAAATGTATTTAGAAATAGGCTTATTTTAATTATTAATCCTATAAAATAAGATAGTTTCGATGTCCCAACAGTTTTAAACGCTTTTAAATAGGTACATACATATATGTGTTATTTTTTATGTTGCCTATGTACAAAATGTTATCAAAATCGGCCGTGGCTAAAAGGCTTATTACACCTGGCTAAATTTAGAAGCCTAAATTCAGTCGCCACTGAATTAAGTCAAGTGTAATCACATTTAGCATCCTAAATTTAGAAGAAAGTATCGTTCATCCTAATTTAGATTCTGAATTTAGTGACTAAATTCAGCCAAGTGTAATAAGCCTTTAATTACCACCCACTGGACAAAACCGTGTCGCCAAGCAATCATTTCGACATTATGTTTAGTGAAGCCAGGGAGGCATTTATCCCGTCTTCTAGGTTACGTCTGCTACCATCTACGGCCGCATCATCGCTTAACACTAAGATAGTGGTTCTAATTAAGTTATACAACCGGACAAGTCAAGTTCCGACAACGGCCGAGGAGAAATGCTTCAATATATTTAAATACGGGGTTGTAAACCGGGTGTAAAGCACAAAACGGTGCATCCATTGTTATTCAGTGCAGTATAACGTGCGTTAACGATTTTTTAAAAGGGGCTTTCAAAAGACGAGTCCGTTTCAAGTGATGTTGATATACGTTGTTACTTAGGTCTTAAATACATACTAATAAGACTGCAAAATGTCTTGAGTGTCCATATCAGAAACAGCGTCTCCCTGTGTTCTATTTATTACAAGCTTTTATTTACTTTCACTTGTCTGTTGTCTGTCTGTCTGTAATCAAATCTTGCAAGTTAAATTTGACCCACTTCCCGATTTCCGATTGAGCTGAAATTTTGCATGCATGCATAAATCGGATGACAATGCAATATTATTATAACATGGAGCTGATCTGATGATGAAGCGGGAAGGTGGCTATATGAACTCCGTATTTAAACGACGTAACCCCATCAAGTTTGGGCTTATTTGATTCGTCTTGACGAGTACTTTATGGTGCTAAATAGTAATAATAATAAAAGCTAGTTTTTGAAAAGTTTTTTTTTAATTTCACTTGTTTTATTTATTTTCAAAATCTACAGCTCTTAACTAACAACAAAGTTAAAATTTTTGGATACAACATACAACCAATACGGATGTAATAAAAAAGTTTAAAATTTCTTGTAATAAAAATAAAAGCCTGCAAATGACTTAGAGGACAAATTACTAGCAAAGATACATTTTAAAATTCTTTTGCGAATTAAAACGAACAAAAGGTAATAATTATTACATATTTATTACCTTTTGTAAAAACTACTGATATGTAGCTGTCCTGGAATAACATAACTACTCAGCGGGTGCGCCTGCGCATAAAAACGTTTAAAGTTAACTATTAGTGGGATTAAAGGATTTGAGGCCCGTTTGAGGTAAACGCAGAATCTTAGAAGCGTTGTTAACTTGGGTCAACGTTTTGTCTACTAAAAGGTACGAGACAGGGTCAGGTACCGAGACTGTTCAACATTTTACTTTTTGACTACCTCTCGTAGGTAAACTGATGTTATAAAAAATACGAATTAGCTAACTTACTAATGGTATAAATGAAAGAAAAATCTTTAAATGCGGTTTTACAATCTTACAGCTACACAAAAAAGAAAAGTTGAAGAAAACACACATTTTAATAAGTAATAGAGATTGGAATTACATTGGTCTTTCGCTGGTATCATCGCAAATTCAACGTAAGTATGTGTGTTTATTTTACCACATAGGTTAGACACTATGTGGTAACAAAAACCCTGTGTTATTTCACACAGCTAATTAAATGTTAAAAATTTATAAATACAAGTGATATTAAAAAGGTTTTAATATTATTACCATGTAGCACCAAAGTACTCGTCAGGACGAATCAAATGAGCCCAAACTCGATGGGGTTGCGTCGTTTAATTACGAAGTTCTTACGGCCACCTTCCTGCTCCATCATCAGATCAGGTCCATGTCATGATAATATTGCATTGTCATTCGATTTATACATGCATGCCAAATTTCAGCTCAATCAGAAATCGGGAAGTGGCCGTGGATCAAATTAAACTTCCAAGATTTGGTTACAGACAGACAAACAGACAACAAACAGGTGAAAGTAAATAAAAACTTGTAAAAATGCATACCAAACCACGGTATTTCCCTTTAGATATTATACCTTTCAGCTCAATCAAATCAGTCGTTTAGACCTGGAGAAGTAACAAACACCAAAAATCCATAAAAATACATTTAAGCTCCATCAGGTGAAATGCAGAATGTGCATAAAAATGTGACCGTTTTCGGCTCCAGTCTCCAGTGTATTCAATAGAAGCTAATTTTTTTAAAGTGGGCCGTCGTAAATCTCTGCCACCTGATTTCTGACACGTTGGTAATCTCTTACTTTAATGTGCCGCCTTCCAGTTTAGTTTTAAATTCTGTATTTATATTTTGCGCTTTTATAATGAACTATGATGACGTAATATATAATTTATCAAGTGAAATAAAAAAAACTTTTTAAAAACAAGCTTTTATTATTATTATTACCATCTAGCACCAAAGTGGTACTCAAAACGAATCAAATGAGCCCAAACTCGATGGGGTTGCGTCATTGCGTCGTTTAATTCGGAAACTTGTAATATTTGATTACAGACAGACAGAAAGACGACGGAAGGGTGAAAGTAAATAAAAGCTTGTAAAATGCGTATTCATTCATTTTATTATGGCCTAAAACTTAAAAGTACTTAAAACCTATCTGTATTCAAACTTTATACACAAACCATTCAGCGGTTTAGGCTCTTCGTTGATAGATCGGTCAGTGTATTTATTTATAACTAGCTGGGCCCAGCGGTTTTACCAACTTTCGCGTTTTTAATATTAGTAACATGTTGATAAAATTGTATATTCAGATTTTTTTTCTCTTTTCTGAACTGAAAATACGATACGCCCACTAGAACAAATTGCCTAAGTCACACAAGTGTCAGTCACAGTCATAAGCCATAACCAATCAAAACCGCATGGCTTGCAGCTGCCGCTATATTTAGCTGAAGGCCGGAGGATATCGGCTCAAATATGCCGTGACATTACACATCCTGCTGTCTCATGAAGGATTATTATACATAATATTTATTTGTTTAATAATGACTTATTTCAGGCAAAACTGATAACAACAACCAATTCTCAAACAAAACGACAAAAGTATTTATTAATGTTTTAAATCATTATTGGTTAGCCATAGACAACGATCTCGCGTGATGTAAAGCGATGATGCGGTCGTAGATGGTAGCAGACTAAACCTAGAAGGCGGGATAAATTTCACTCTGAATTTGAAAATCTAACTGTATTTAAAATCTAAATACTTACTAATATTATAAACGTGAAAGTTTGTAAGAATGGATGTCTGGATGTTTGTTACTCTTTCACGCCTAAACGGGTAGACCGATTGAGCTGAAATTTTGTATGGAGATAGCTAAGACCCTGGAATAACACATAGGCTACATAAGTACTGCGGGTAAAACCGCTGGGCGCAGCTAGTATACCTATAAAGGAAAGCCTAACTGACTGATCTTTCAACACACAACCCAAGAACTGATTAGATTAAGTAGAAATTTGGAACACAGAAAAGTTTTATGACGTAGACTTCCTCTAAAGGATTTCCCTACACAGGCGCAGCCACGAGCACAAGCTAGTAAATCGGTAAGCGATGTTATTGACTACACACAACACTAAAAAAGTTTTTATTCTGCCAGCGTTAAGCTGAGCATGTTATGCTTTTTGCCTAAATTAATATTTGAATATTATTTCCTTCATTTGTTTTAATTAGCTAAATGTACCTAATTTAAAATTGTTATTTTTTATTATTTTTTGGCAATAAAACTATTTTATATTTTTATTAAGAACAGCGTCTATTCCTTTAGATTCAAAGTCAGAAAGTAGAAAAGTGCTTTCTAAGAACAGCATTATAACTGCATAGCAGTTATCGCCCCATCCCTAACGTTGTTCTAAGCGACCGTTATTTAACGTCGCTGCAACGTAAGTGCGCTCAAGCGACGCGACACTATGATTGTAAATAGAAACGGAAGTAGGAAAACGATTTCTTTATTTTAACTTTAGAATTAAATTATTGCAACCTTTAAACCATTGC
The DNA here is from genome assembly GCA_947507615.1 of Hemithea aestivaria. Lineage (NCBI taxonomy): Eukaryota > Metazoa > Arthropoda > Insecta > Lepidoptera > Geometridae > Hemithea > Hemithea aestivaria. The sequence goes on along the minus strand of OX382353.1, from coordinate 713,974 downwards.
TTTCTTAAAAAATGTCAGTTGAAAAAGTTTACATTGGCAAATTTGTAAACGCTGTGACACTAAATCCGAATAAAAACATAAAAAAAGCATTTAACATCACAAAAAAAGCATTTTACATTACGCGTAAGATACATTAAAATATCTATTAAACAAATACACACAACTTAATTTTTACCTCTTTAAACACATAATAATTTCTTTACTCTTTCAAAACACTAAAACAAAAGAACAATACCTACCCAATTAGCACTACGAAATACCGTTACGAACTTACCTCTTCCCTAATTTAAGAAAAAAAATGTTTACTTTTTAAATTTTCACTTGCGTAGGGCACGCGCGGCATTGTATGTGCCAAGCGACACCCACACGAAGGTTCATTCTTACGACCTTATTTCGGTTTTTTAATGCATTTGGCACGTGTTAGTGGGGGTACTCGAATAATAATTGAACCATTTGGTTTATTCTTTTTGAATTAAACTTTGAATTTGTTGTTATATTGGTGAATGGATAAGTCGTGTGGCGCCAAATTCTGTTCACATAAGTTAACTTCAACGACAACATTAATTAAAATTTATGTATGTAATGAATATTTAGTGTTTATTTATGTATTTCTTAATAATTAATTAATTCTTTAACAAAATTAATTAAATCTGTAAAACAGTAGAAATTGCAAACCAAAAGGTTTTTAAAACCGATAAAAAACACTTACTTTCATTACCATCAGGTGATTCAAAACATTCCATATTCAAAGTACCGCAAATAATGAAGATAATTCCCGCCCACCGGAAACGGAAGCTCACGTGCGCTACCATAGACATTCACTTTCATTCATAACCAAAGAGGATTCATTGAACATGTGTTTTTAAAAAAGTTTGAAGACAATGAGGTTTTATGTCAATGAATAAAGTAGGTTGGTTTCTTGAAGACTGGATAAAATAACAGAAAAGCATATTTTTTAGTCAGATAGAAGTCGAATTATTCCTTCAATTAATTAATATTTTATCAACCATCATAATATCGCTCGTGACTGTTCCTACACTTTTAAGTTACTAAAATATCCTCAATTAATTATTCAAATTCCTTTTAACTAGGGCACACGGAATAGTAAAAACACTGGCAAAAACAAGCGAGTTGCCAAAAAAATTAATAACAATAAAGTTAACGTTATCCAAATTGATCAAAACAATTACTACAATATACCAAAAAGCAATTTATATCTACTCCTACAAATCATTTTAATCTTATCTCCCTTCTTACACATCTGCCTTAAGGTCAACGTACGAAAAAAAAAGAATTGTAACCTCCTTGAAGAAACCATAGAGAAAAAGTTTGATTTTTCTGAAGTCGCGCGTCTATCGCATTCAGCCGACCTAATTATATTTGGTACATTTGCAGCTGCCGCAGCTGGCAACATTGCACTTGTTACAGTTTATTATTGCCAGTAAGCAGATGGTTCTCCCCCGCGCGTGCCGTCTTAAGAAGCTTTTGCCAAAAAAAGAATAATTCCACCTTTGACCCGCCATTGTTGCCGTAACGGAACTACCGGTATTGTTCGGATTAAGAAAATATTTGACAGATAACTGACTTTTTATTAGCGCCTACCGGTAGTTTATTATCTAATGTTAACTTTTTGATTTTCAACGGTTTACCATTTATTATCTTAACTTGAACCTACTAATATTATAAATGCGAAAGTTCGTATGTTTCTTGGCCTTAACGTCTAAACGGGGGGACCGATTGAGCTGAAATTTGGTATAGAGAGAGGAATGACACGCAGTCATGTCACAAACGCTTGGAAAAAAAAAACAACATAGCTATTTCCCTATTGCAAAATAGGCGGGAATCAAGAAAAAAGAACGAAGATTTAACCAAGAAGGTCAGTCAACAAAGTAAATAAACCCTCATTCATCTTTCTGATTTCCGTCGCGGTTACGCAAAGGATGTGGTTATGTGTGGTACCTATATTATTACGGTAACAATATGAGCTGAGAACTGAATAAAAAATAACCTAAAGCCTTTTTTTGACCCAGAAAAAATGCGTTACGCATCATCACCCCACGCTGGGGGGCGCGAGGCGGTATGTGGGACTCTCCCGCCAATGATAGGAGCGGCGGGGATACCCACTAAAAAACCTGGGGGTGTTCCTGCGGGACGCCATAATGCCGGGGCAACGGGTACGCCGAAGAACTCATCCGCGGCCAACCTTGTAGAGCCTACCTCTAGTCTACTTCTCCGCCTGGGAAAGTACCACAATTTTGCCAGTTATTCATCCGCCAAGCAAGCAGGACTGTACGGACTTAATGGCAATGTTTCCAGACATTACTGAGGGCCTATTGGCTATCGGCAAACGACATGTATAAAACACTAGAATCCATGGACAAAATTGCGTACATTTCTTGCTTAAACCGCCTCATTAATATGAGTAAAATAACAAACGCAGCAATGTACATTGAACGATTTTTAAAACTATCGCGAGTGTTCTCCATAACTAAAAACAAAAACGGCACAACTCACGTCTAATATTGTCTGATGAAGGACATCGTAATTGTCCGAAACCGTGGTCGAGATATTCTCGACAATATTAGACGTGAGTTGTGCCGTTTTTGTTTTTAGTAATGTACATTGAAGTTGCCATCAATCGTAGTGGCTGAGAATTAGCCCCTTTGCTGTTCTTATTAAGGGCAGCGTTATCTCTTACCATCGCATCAGGAGAGCGTCTTATTAGTTTTACTTCTACGCATAAATAAGTACCTCAGTTTTGTTAGTTAATACGATGGACGCCATATGGTGGCAACGCGGGAGGCAATGAGGCAATGTGGAGGGCAATGTTTACTGAGCTGTGCTATTTTAATATTGTTTTACTTTTAACTTAAAAGTTTAGGTTACACGAGTTCAAAAGCTTCTAGCTAATATGATTATTTACTAATGAAAAGACTATAAGTAGTAGCTGTGACCGCTGTATTGTAGCCTATGTGTTATTCCAGGGTCTAAGCTATCTCTTTACCAAATTTCAGCTCAATCGGTTCACCCGTTTAGGCGTGAAAGGGTAACAAACATACATCCATACATTCTTACAAACATTCACGTTTATAATATTAGTAATGTCCGTTATGTAGTCATCATAAACGCCTCTCCAACTCTATTTTTACAAGCTTTATATTACTTTCACCTGTCTGTTGTCTGTCTGTCTGTCTGTCTGTCTGTCTGTCGGTCTGTCTGTAATCAAATCTTGCAAGTTTAATTTGACCCACTTCCCGGTTTCCAATTGAGCTGAAAATTTGCATGCGTGTGTAAATCGGATGACAATGCAATATTTTTATGACATCGAGCTGATCTGATGATGGAGCTAGAAGGTGGCTATAGGAACTCTGTCATTAAACAACGCAACCCCATCGAGTTTGGGCTCATTTGATTCGTCTTGACGAGTACTTTATGATGCAAGATGATAACAATAATTAAAGCTTGTTTTTAAAAAGTATTTTTTAAATTTCACTTGTTTGTCTAAAACTTAATATTATGAACATTCTTCAAAATTGATTAAGAATTTTGTAGCAAATACACAGACGTTTACAAACTTTTCCTCAAAAAAAAAAAATCAAACTGACAGGTGAAAGTTTTCCCTCCCCACTCCCCATAGACAATCCCGCGCAATCGATATTTTTTTTTCCGACGGCTGGTGTAGCACGACCGTTACCGATCGATACGCGTTTCATTTCAATAGGGGTTGATTCAAAGGGATAGTTTTTGATTAGGTATTGTGATTTAATGAAACGTATTATAGTGAACGGACTGCGGTTTTAGCCACTGGGCGGTACTTTACATGTCATTTCTAGTGTTTAAATTAAATAGATAGATAGATAATCCTTTATTGAAACACAAAAATGTACAATAACAACTTAAAACTATAATATAAAACTAAGTGTTACAATTGGCGGTCTTATCGCTAATAGCGATCTCTTCCAGACAACCGTGCAGGGAAAGGAGAGCAATTGTAATTCACATGGGTTAGGTTAATTACTTACTTAAGTTTCCAGAAATAGACTCTTCCTTTGCAGGAAGTCGATTAGGTGGGTGCCCCAATAGTGCCAGTCATTCTACTGCCTGAGCAGTGATGTACAAACATTACTGTGCTTCGGTCGCGCTGTAGCTTAGCTAGTAACATTACTGGCCTGAAGAGCCTTAACATCTTAAGTAAGGAAACCTAAAAGGATTGTTCCGTTGTTTAAATTTCTCATAGATAGACATTTTAACAAATCTTTTAAAATAAAATAGGTGAACGACCTAAAAGCACGCATTAAAAACAAGTTCCCATTCATAAAATACACCTAATTCATAAAAACATTTAAATGGCGTATGCATGCGAAAATAGCAAAGTAATAACACGGTAAAGAGATATACAGTAGTTTGACTCCATAGAAACGGGCGGAAAATGGAAGTGAATAGATGTCGGTAGATGTGGGTAGAAGTGGGTATATAATCCAGAAGCGGGTGCCACGCAGCGACGGGCGGACGTCGCGGTAGTTTTTTGCAAGTATTTAGTGTTATTTACGTTATTTACTTATTTTGACGTATGTATACATAATATAATAAATTATATAAAATTATATAAAAATGGCAAAAAAATAGCATACTATATTATGCTGTTTTTGGTAGCTTGAACTTATCATTGAACTTATCAGGAAATCCAGAAATAACATTATTAACCCCCGACGCAAAATCGACGGGGTGTTATAAGTTTGACGTGTCTGTCTGTCTGTCTCTGTGTGTGTGTGTCTGTCTGTGGCACCGTAGCTCCCGAACGGATGAACGGATTTTAATTTAGTTTTTTTTGTTTGAAAGTAAAGTTAGTAGAGAGTGTTCTCAGACATGTTTGGTGGAAATCGGTCCAAGATGGCCGCCGCTACAAAATGGCGTATTACTTTTTTCTTCCGCGACCCCCTCAATATGGGTATCAAATGAAAGGGCTTAACTAGTAGAATACAACCCATTATATAAAATTAAAAATCCAAGATGGCCGCCACCACAAAAGGAAGGAGGGGAAGGGTATGAGGGGGAGGGGTGGAGGGGAAGGGGAGGGGGGAGGGGAAGGGGAGGAGGTTGTCTTGTCTTGTCTTATCTCTTGTCTTGTCTCTTGTCTCTTTTCTTGTCTCTTGTCTTGTCTGTTGTCTTGTCTTGTCTTGGGTTTTAATATACGCCGCCACGACATGATAGGTAAGTAGGTAGTAGGTAGGTAGCTCTAGTAAGTAGATGATATGAGATAGGTAGGTACCTACTGTATGCGGGCAGCGGCTGCCCGGCAGCCCTATGACTTGCGCATGTACCGCGCGACTGTAGGTATTTATGTTCAAAAATAACGCTCAGTCAAACTACTGTATATCTCTTTACCGTGGTAATAATTATATTTTTACAAATTTAAATTTATAATGCTTCAACAAGTATGACCTCATTTTATCGGACCGCTTTTTTAATAAGTTTTATTTTTATGTTGGCAAAACTGCATTTAAGAAAACATTCCATTCATTATGGTTTTAAAAAGGAGTTTTACAATTGAGTGCCTTTCATGAAAGGAGTCCCGCGAATATAGCGGAACTAAATTAAAGTTAATCGGTGATTATAGATCGCTTCTCATTAACAAGCTTTTATTTACTTTCACCTGTCTGTTGTCTGTCTGTCTGTCTGTCTTTAATCAAATCTTGCAAGTTTAATTTGATCCACTTCCTGTGCTGAAATTTTGCATGCATGTACTCGTATAAGTCGGATGACAATGCAATATTATTTTTAATTCATATTTTGAAAACCGATTTCCACTAGTAAAAACGTGAGGCGTTTTCGAGTAGGTACTCGAACATAAAAATATGAAAAAAAAGGTAGCACTCCGGGAGTGCCGGCAGAAGTGAAAACTTCAATATTAACATTGTGTTTAATTATAAGTATAAAAGTACTATCATTTATGAGGTAGAATACAATGTTTATTTATTGCGCTATCGTACACAAATATGACAATTTATATGTTGTTATTTATAATATTATATCGTTATTTATATATTACATTAAATTTTATCTCTCAGAAAAATCAACTTCCATCCATAATTTCGACGACTTTTACACCATCAACAGAGCAGAGCACACTCAGGCACGGTAGAAAGAGTGAGAGATACTAGTTCCTCTCCCTTCCCCTCGATCTTACGCTTTTTCGATCAGCATCACGTGACCCTGACGCGAGTTTTAAAGTTTTTACCCATACAAAAAAGTGCTCAGCGCCGCTAAAGAAGTTTTCACTTCAAAAAAATTAGCGACATTTTTTTATTGTCTCAGACTTAGCACCAATTTCGCATAACCCAAAACCCAATCGTCAGCCTATTTGCCAGTGTAAATTTTAGGAATAAAAAGAAGGTATCAGATAATTCTAGCCTTTCTTTTTAATTGGTCAACGAAGAACCGTTGAAGGTAACTTAAGTCACAGGAAGACGTGGG